>CM068964.1:76479950-76513687 GCA_035128595.1 Eptatretus atami
CTTTCAAACCGCATGCCAGAAACAACCACACAGGCCGTTCCTTCGCTCTCGCGTGCCCGTACGTGCGTGGCCGTATGTGCGTGGCCGTACGTGCAAAAAAACTTTCAAACCGCGTGCCAGAAACAACAACCACACAGGCCTTCCTTCGCTCTCGCGTGCCCGTACGTGCAAAAAAAACAAAAAACTTTCAAACCGCGTGCCAGAAACAAACAACCACACAGGCCGTTCCTTCGCTCTCACGTGCCCGTACGTGAGTGGCCGTACGTGCAAAAAACTTTCAAACTGCGTGCCAGAAACAACAACCACACAGGCCGTTCCTTCGCTCTCGCGTGCCCGTACGTGCGTGGCCGTAGGTGCAAAAAAAAAAAAAAAAAAACTTTCAAACGCATGCCAGAAACAACAACCACACAGGCCGTTCCTTCGCTCTCACATGCCCGTACGTGGCGTGGCCATACATGCGTGGCCGTACGTGCAAAAAAACTTTCAAACCGCGTGCCAGAAACAACAACACCACAGGCCGTTCCTTCGCTCTCACGTGCCCGTACGTGCAAAAAAAAAAAACTTTCAAACAACCACACAGGCCGTTCCTTCGCTTCGTAAACGACGACTGGATTGGGGCATTGTGTTTATCTTATAATGCGCATAAGAAATCGAGAAATTATTACAATACAGTAAGTTATCACTATCCGGAAGTCCGTACGTTGTAACCGTAATGAGGAACGCGCTGGATGCAAAACGCCAAGCAACGTGTCCTGTCATTGGTAACTGAGGATCTCTTCCCCAACGGCCACGCCTACGCAGCAATGTGTCCCGTCATTGTTAACTTATGGCACCCTTTCCCCATCGGCCACGCCTACGCAGCAACGTGTCCTGTCATTGGTTTGGTAAATAAATTGCCATAACTTGGGAACCACTTGTCCAATTAATATCAAAGCTTGAAAAGGCACATACTCAGGTCCCAGCAATATATCTGGCAAGTTTCAATTAGATCGGACCAGTGGTTGTCGAGAAACAGCGGTCACAGACAGACAGACAGACAGACAGACAGACAGACAGACAGACAGACAGACAGACAGACAGACACACACACAGAGATTGCTGGAATTATAGATAGATGTATAGAGACGCGCGCACGCACACACACACACACACACACACACACACACACACACACACACACACACGATGTTCATGACAAGAACCATTTGACAATGAGTCAGCAATTCGATTTGATTAGTCAATGTGAGGGATTAGCTACTAAAACACTTCATATTAGTTGCTCATGGACAGTTAACCCATTGCCCAAGCAGTGGGAGACGGGGATAGCACATAAAACTTTGCAATTTGAGCTTTTGTCACGAAAAGTTCACCAAAACCTCATTTTTGGGTCAAAATGTTAAAGAGCAAAGTCACAATAAGTACAAATAGGTCTTATTAACCTGTCAGCATGAAATGGCAGGGTTTTGTAATCGCTTCGGTGTTTCTTTGTTTACCATTGAGCTTGAGTGTCTGTCCAGGCCATTTTTACATTTCAGCTTTTGTCATTAAATTCAACGCACCCTTTTTATGCAAATATGGAGAACACCAATTAATAAATTTACTTTTTTTTTCAGCTGTTGTTTTCGTCAAGTTTACCTTTTTTTTTTTTTTTTTGGCGTACAAGTCGATACTTTTCCCCCCGAAAGTCCGAACTTTGACTTGTACTCAGAATTGACTATCTTTGGTTTAAGACATTAAATTGCAGAAATGAAAAAAATTGCAGTATGATATTTTCTGAAATTGGCTAATTGCTCATTTAAAACAGCAAGTTTCCACTCAACATCGGTGATGCGTTAGTAGAAACTATAAAGTGCAATGTTAAGGAAAACAGCGTTAAGCGGACGAGATAGTCCCATGGACGTAGTGTTATAATTGGGGGGAGCAGGGGGGGGTGGTGGTATGTGTTCCCAAGGATCACTTTCGATCACACCAACATAACTTTAACCTCACTTAACTAAATCTTCTCTTCTCCTTCTCTTCTTTCTTATTCTTCTTCTTCCCTTTACAAGGGGTGAGGTCCAATGGCATCAAGCTTCTGCCCTGCCTTGATCACGATATACCCTCCGCTTTCCCTCTGTCCTCAGCCAATTCTCTCCACTCTCTTAACTACATAGTAGAGAAAAATATTAAACAAATCAATCGAGAGCACAAATTAAATACACAAATCGACAAATTATATGAACAGTTACAGGGGTAGTCACCAAAAATGTAGGGCCGAGATTGCTTGGTAGGATGGGAGAGGTGCGGGTGTGGGAGTAGAGGGGTGACAGGAAGGGAGAGGCAGGCCTTCATTTCTCAGATGGACTGCTCAAATAATTTGTGGGTTAGTAAGGCAAAGGGGAGGTAAGCGATACAGCACGCCATTCTCACCTTAATCAGGCTTTCGGGCGAGTCCACGGCGAATCTTTAACGAGAAATCTCCGATTGAGCTATCGTGAAAGGATCATTGACAGTGATGTAGTGACAATGCATTGTGACAGTGTCAGGGAGGAATTAACACCTCTATTGTTGTGACCGACAGTTTTGCTGGCGACTGTAGTTTATCTAGCTTCGTCTTATACTCCAAATGACATCTATGAATGAAGGAAAGAAAAATGGGAAAATTAACCAATTCGACTTGTACTCCAGATCAACTTATAGGCTGAAAAATATGGTCGTTTCAGTACAAAAGCGGACGCGGATGAGCTTTGCATTTTGAGATGCTTTCTAGTTTACTTCGAATTATGATCACATGTTTTGAAGACACTGATTGAGACAGTAATGATCACGTGTTTCTGAACATGCAACAAAGGCTTTCAACATCATTGGAATCTCTCACAATGAAGCTGAGTTTATGGGCCTATCACGTCACCATTGCCGACAGGTGTTGGTTCTCCGTATTCTTCCACATATTTCTGGTCTTGCATCCTCTGCCTCTGCCTTCTCCATGCTCTGTTCCCCCCTCTCCCACCCCCAACCCCCAAGTATCTGCAGGACGCACGCGTTCCGCCAGCAACCCCATCCTAGGGAAACTGCCTAAATCTAGAACACTGCTCACGTCCACTCATTTATTCCTCTCTTTTCCCACCTGTGGAACCGCCATTCACACTCTCTTCGATCTTTCTTCCCCACCGCAACTGTTCACCGCCACCTCAGGTCATCCCCTATCCAAAGCCATGATCTTTTCTACACCCGTTAAACCACCCCCACCCCTCCCAAAATTTTGCTTATGCATCCATCTTGTCCACCGACTGCATTCTCCCCTAACCCTCATTGATACCTGCGTCCCTTGTTTGACCGTCTCCCATCTCTCTCCACCCTGCTATTGGAGCTTCCCCTTTCTCCTGCCATTCTCTTTGTTATGGTGGCCTGATCTGTTCTGTGTCCTTGCTATTCCCCAAGCCTAGACCATGTTTAAAAAAAAAGAAAAAAAAGTGACTTGGATTGCAAAATAACAAGCTTGGTTTCCGCTCACCCAAACTTCTCTTCTTTTTCCTTCGGCTTCTCACATTTACATGCGGTCACCACCTTCTGATCCAAACTAAGCTACATTAACAAACAGTCAACATTGTTGTAATAGTAGAAAACACTAGAAAATGGAAACACCAATGTAAAGTCACTCAATATGGTGTTGGGCCACCACATGTGGATCGTACAACCTGTATGTGCCATGGCAGAGTCCACCAGAGTCTGGAATTCTGCAGGAGGGATGTGGCACCATTCGTCCAAGTGAAAGTCAATTCAACTCACACCTGTTTGATGGAGGTGGAAAATGCTGTCTCAGGGGTCATTCCCGAGTATCCCATAAATGCTCGATTGATTCAGATCTGGTGACTGAGAATGTCATGACATAAGGATAACATCAATGTCATGCTCATCAAACCAATGGACGACCACACGTGCTCTGTGGATGGGAATTGTCATCCTGGAAGACACCCCTCCCAGCAAGAATGAAATGCTGCAACATGGCGTGAAGATGATGGCTCGGTAACATTAAGTAGTGATTCGCATTGACCTTGCCTTCTATGGGAATGACTGCACCCAAACCATGCCAGGAAAATGCATCCACAACATTACAGAACCACCAGAACCCTTCACTATTGGAACCAAGCACTCAATGTTGTAGAGTGCTTTAGGTTGGCGCCACATGTGCACTCGTCCATTTGTCGAGAACATGGTGAAGGATGATTCACCTGACCATACCACATTTCTCCACTGCTCGGTAGTCCATTGCCTGTGCTCTCTGCACCACTGGACTTGCAAACGTGCATTGCCAGGTGTGATGAGTGGGTGTGCTCTGCAACATGAATATGGTATCCCGCTCTGTGGAGTTCTTAGCAGATGGTTTTGGTGAAACTTTCTGCTCGCACCCCAGGTTGAAATTTACAGTCAATTGATCTGTAGTTGCTAGCCTGCTTTGCCTTGCACTTCAAAAATGCACGAATATCACAATCCTGGAGTATGCGCTTCCACCCACTGTTGCCCTTTGCTGATGATGTCTTTCCCCCGGGGTTCCATGCCAACATCACCTTAGGACACCGTTGCTCATGAAACATCAGCAAGTTGAGCAGTCTGTCACTGACCTCCTGTGAAACACCCCAACCACATTACCCTTCTTTTGAAGTCACTGAGGTCTCCTCTTACAGCCGTGCTAGCCATAATTATAGGTAACCAGGTCTATGCAGCATTTATATACGTTGACCCTAAGCATGCTGGGATTGTATTTGCTTAATTAACACATAGGCCACACCTGTGTGGAGGCCATTGCTTCAATATATTTGGTGTCCCTCATCCAATTTGAATTTGATTCTCCCAAGGAATCAGATGATTCAAACGTTTACCCTGGAGTCAGACGAGCGTATCACCACATTATGCAGCAGACAACAATAGAGTGAGGCATGGGGGTGAAAATTTCCATAGAACCACCTACTAATTACATAAACGAGGAGGGGGTTCAAATGGAAGGTATGGGAGTGGGGGGAAGGGGGATGTGGAATTTGTGAAGTGCTTGCTAAGTGTGGATCAAAATCATTTATGTACATAAAAACTTGCACATTTTCTCCAATTTGTTTTGCGTTTACTTCAATACATGCCATTCTCATATATTTTAAGAAGCCAGATAGTTTCTTCTTAACCCTATATCCTTCAAGTAATATATCATTTTACTGATGTTTAATAATACAATCAAATCACCCAATGAACCAAATCAAAACTTAACCTCTCCATTCCATTGTACGTCCTGTATCATCAATGTCTGTGAAAGTTGTATTGCATCCCGGTGTCTCCCATTCACCAGCACACACACTCTCGCTAGCAAGTCCATATTGGACCGGGATTCTCACAGTTAATTAATAGTAATTAAAATTAATGATCACCATCTCCCTTGAGGAAGGAGGTGGGGTCAAGGGGTGGGAGTGATGTGAGATTAAAGGTTGATGTCCACATCTTGGAGGGTACACTTGCATCCAAAGTAAAAGTTCAAAAACAGTGAGCATTCTTAAAGAAATTAGTGTTTAAAAAAAAAAAAGTTCATTTGTGGACTTTCAATTTGGAAAATAAAAAAAAATCCTTTCAACACATGCAATTAATTTGGAATGCAGACATGCATTGTGTAGAGGTCAGTGTTAGTAGAAGGAACGGTGAGAAGATTCTCGAGGGGTTGACGTGCGTTTGTGGGATGCTCCAGATGTCCAATGCTCTCATGCCAAGCTCTACATTTATGGAATGTGCATTTGAGATCAAATATGTTGATCAACAGCTCGGTTTTTTTTTCCATCCAAAAATAATTTTCATGAAAACTTATAATGAAACTGAACCTTTTAAACGTCCAAACTACTCTGCTGTGTTATTGAAAACAGAAATGGCAAACAGCAGATTGTAGTTGGGAAGAGCGATATTGGATAAAAAGAAGACAGCACCACAAACTAGCACAGCTGCCCAACAAAGAAAAGATCAGGTCTAACGTTTGGACCACAGGGTGATCTTAATCTGGACTAAATCACTTGAATATTCTGAATGAAGATAACTGGTGAAAGATCAGACCTGAGCCTTGCCTCGCTCATCAGCTACGCCAGTTGATAGATGCTTTCTTTTTTGAAAATAAAATAAATAAAAACAAAGAGTACATCTATTTTCGTATATTTGGCTGAAGCTTTAAAACATACAGAAAAGCTCAGCAGTGTGCAGGGATTGAATAATGGAGGCAAAGTTTCAATGCAGACTTTGTGCAAGAGGGTAGGGGTGAGTGGGGGGGGGGGGGCTGAGAACCAAGGCATCACCTGTCACTGAATACAATGGTAAAGGAGAGTGTACTGAATACAATCAGAACCAGGGCATCAAGAGGCCACAGTGATGAGTCATGGGCATTTCATAATAGAGAAACAAACAAGATACAACATCCAACGTTATAAGGCACTACGACAGCAGGCCCTACTTAGGAATGGTGCAGCATTAACCTTTTGTTTAAAAATTTCAAAAGTGCATCTAATTTTTTATCAGGCGTTCCCAATCTCTACCCATGGAGAAATACAGAAAGAAATTGGGTTGGCTTGTTTGGCGTTCCCATCTGAACACTTAGTTCATGATGCGGGGACACTCGAATTTCAAAATCCCGTGCACTGTTTTCGATTTCTCCATCATCTCCCAATGCCCTTTTAATTCATGCAAACGCAAATAGTATTTTCCAACGTGACAAATGTATCGGCTCCTCCTCCATGTAGATAGTTCTCTTTTTAAATTCCAAAATAAATTAATAACCGAACCATAAAGTACAAGGACAGTGAACTGCCTTTCTACGACATCATGCGAATGGTTCAACAACGTCTATTTTGCATCTGCAAATAAATAAAAAACAACAAACAAAGTTGTCGTTCATTGTTCTAATAAAAATTAAATGGAATGGAAATAAGTAAAAGGGTTGTGAAAATCTTTTACAAAGAAATTCAGCTTGGCTCTGACAGAACCCAGGAACTGTGCATATTCAGCTTTTATAAAAAAAAAAATATATATAAAAAATTTAATACACCAGCTGGAAAGAAGTACAGAAAAATAAACCAAAATGTGATGCGCCTCCCAGACTCGGAATGCTGCTCCATGCCAGATGCAGAAATCCCGGATATCCTGTTTGCAGCACTCAATTCAACGGCTCTTAAAAACACATACAGCCCCGACCATCACAGTAAACTTCGACAGAGAAACGTGAACGTTACTTTGCAGGTCCTTGCAACGTTGGTTAAAGTGAGAAATGTGTTACTTTCGCAAGCACAAACAGAGACAGGTTCACGGAAGCAATCTTGTGTCTCAAGTCCGTGCGTATAGAACAGTCATATTTTCCCAGGAATACGAACTTCAAAAAGTTTTTTTGGTCAAAACTCTTTTCGAGATGGTATTGCCATGCCGACTGCTTAAAAGGGTTGCTCCAATGGCCAAACTAAGTGTTAAGTACTATATGACGGCAATAAGGTAACTTGTGTCAACTGCAATAGTGATACGTTTTTGTTGCTTCGGATCAACATCTGAAAGGTTCAAGAATAACTAATCAATATGATCACTTTACTGTGTTCTATCAATTCTGACGCAGACCAAGTTCTATAACCTCTAATGACACAAAACAGAGTGACGTGGAGATGTGCAGTAAAACATTAAGCAAGTGATCAGCAATGTCAAAATACATACAAGAGTAGTGCTTCAAATTCGACCTGGATTTTTGTTTCGACACGTTAACGATAAGTATTGTATTGGGTATACCATGAGTATTGGTGGTGCAGGACCATGAGGATAGAGGGAAGACATTGTGACACCCTCCCTCCAAACGTAAAATGATTGCCCCAAAAGTTCTGTCACTCCACATACGTAATAGACATACTATCAATGACAAACATTGTCATCACATTATTCGAGATGACCTCGACAGTCTTCGATGCACTTCTTGCAGCAGTCAACCAGGTGTTCGACCCAGCATAGGAAACTTCCTTTTTGAAGTGTCCTTAATAAGGTGCACATGGCTGTGCACATCCGTTTTTCCTCGCAGAAAGGACGCTCCCCATTACCTAACGGTTCTCAGGTGCAGGTAAGAGAATTGCAAAAAAAAAAATTTTTGCATTTCACTTGTACAAGAGTTAACCTAGCTCAGATGTTTTCTTCACCGAAGCCAAATCTGCCGTCACCACCTCCTCCTCGGTATTAGACATCATTATTTTATATTCACCAAACAAATCAAAACAGGGTGAGAAAACTGACATTTACCTGACTTATCTGCAAGTTTAGATGCAATTTACCATCAAACAAGAACCTCTACTGGGAAAGTTTACAAGCAGAGTGGCAAAGCTTTTGGGGCAACCCTTGTAGCCAGTGCAAGCCACCATCATTCACATAATTTGTCTTGTCCCAAAGTCCTCTTCAAGAAGGACGTCCTTCACTGGTAATCATCACAATAGCATGCAGCCAGTCTAATGAAATGGAAGACCAAGAAGAACCTGAAGAAGTAAAGAGCAAAGATGGAGTCATCAGGAGGAAACCTGGATAGATTCAGGTTTCAGCCGCTACTCCACTACCCTCAAACCCATCCAGGTGCAGCCAGTGAGCCTTACAGAAAAATTTCTGCAGAATTCACCTCCTGAGCTAGATAACGAAAGGGAGGAATGGAGTAAAAGATTAAAATAATAAAAAAGCAAGAATTAGAATGAATTAAAGAGAATTGTGAAAAAATAAACATTAAAAAAAAATAAGAAAGAAGTGGGAAAGGAACAAAGAACAAAGATGGCGGAAGAACCCGGACAGATAGATTTCAGCATTTGTTCCTAGGCTCAAGCTCAGCGACATGTCCAAGCTACCAGAGGTCAGTCAACGGGGAAGCACAGTCCACACAGCATCAGGATATGGTACAAACATAATGAAACGGAAGACCAAGGTGGAACCCAAACAAGTAAAGAGGAAAGATGGAGTCATCAGGAGGAACATGCAGAGGATTCAGGTTTCAGCCGCTACTCCACAACCCTCAAACCCATCCAAGCACAGCCAAGTGTGCCTTCCAGAAAAAGAAAAAAAAAAACCTTCTGCAAGAATTCATTTCTCCTGAGAGAGATAGATAACAAAAGAGAGGAATAGAGAAGAGAGTAAAAGAGATGAAAAGGACAAAAACGCAAGAATTAGAATGAATAAAGAGAATTGAAAAAATAAATAAATAATAAGATTTTCTTACAAGTTACAAAGATGTCGATGTTCTTACAGGTCCAGGTTAAAAGATGAACAAGCTTGAAGGTTTCATTGACCAAATATTCATACGATTTTCTCTTTTTTGATTGTCAGCAAGTGTTACCGCATGAAAACACACTAGTTACCTCACCATCGAAGGTGAAGGATGGTTTTGTTTTCACCCTTTCTGTCTGTCTGTCTGTCTTAAAAAAAAAAAAAAAAAATCTCAAAAAGTTGTGGACGAATCCAGATGAAATTTTGTGGACAGGTTGGGGTGTGTGTCGCAAGGACGAACCGATTCGATTTTTGGTGAAGATCCGGATCTGGATCCGAGAAATATTTAATTATTTAAGTGATTCTTCACCGTTGAGAGATTGGGCCAAAAACGATATCGTACTGTGTACCATGATATTTCAAAAATGTTTGGGCCCGATATGTTCTCATGGATCAGGCATTACGTGGCGGAGGTATGCGCTCTACCGAGTGCCCTTCTAGTTACTATGTGTCATGGTTATCAACGCTTGAAAGACAAATACCCTCAAAAGGTTCTCCAGACATTACTCTGCCTATTACAAACAAAAGTCCAGGTCAAAATCAAAATGTTGCACCTTTCCCTGGCAATCTGATCCGCTTTTGTGAAACCTTTGTTCTGTTTATCAAAGTGCTTAACCGGCAGGTGAGTCACTCCATCCCTTACTGCGAAACATTCTCTCTTAGCTTCCCACTTAGCCTGAGCATTACTGGATTATCACCTCTTTAAATCCCTACAACACAGTGAAGGTGGTCCATGACCTGTTCTTGAACGTTTACGGAAAAGCAAGGAAGTTTGACAGATGTCCCCACATTTCGTATACACAAGATTTGATGACAACCTCGTATAATCAAATACATTGTGTCTCCAAAAGCGAGAACAAAAAACCTGACATATTGCAAAGAGATGCAACGAGAGGAATCCAGCCACAGCTAAACAGACACAGGAGCCAAACAAACAATCAAACACAGGAACAGTGAGCGATACAAGTGTAATATTATCCTGAAGTTGCAAATTCTCCACTTCATAGAAATTACTTGAAAATTCACCAGAAGAAGAAGCAGAAGCATTATAAACCACGAATTGCCAAAACACATGACGTCACGCGTTTCACAGTTGTTGGTGGACAAGACATGGCAGCCTCAGTTAGATCGGATGTTTAACTCATTCTTCACATAATCTCCTGGTTGGTTGTTCATCTTTTTGTTTTATCCACCCATTGTCCCACAGTCGTGTATTTCTATCTGTCCCTAGCATGAGTCTGATTTTGTTCCAATTGCAAATTCATAAGCATTTATTATGTGCTTTTCATATCATTTCTCATTACAATCCAAAATTCTCCTTTTAACCACCAACATTCCGATTCTGAATACTTCTGTGATATTATATATATATATATACACACACAAATCCAACCCCCGACTTGATGAGGCAGCAGAGCACAGATCGAGTCCCATTACAGCACTTAGCAACAAGTGTCATCTGCCCCATAATATGTGGTCTCTGCCCTGCTGATCACCAGTTAGGAGGTTTGCAGTCAGGAATAATAAATTAAACAAAAAGGAGCACACTGACCTTTGATGTGTCATGACACTGGCGAATAAATGATTGGCAGTATGCCATCCTGACGAGTTCATAATGGCAAATCTGTGACCCATCAAGGCATAAATCTCAGTCTTCAAAGACACGGATGCCATCCTCGTTTGGAGGTGATGCGTCGGCACAATTTACGTGCATGACGTCAGTGTCATGTCACATCAACGGTCGGTGTGCTTCTTTCTTCAAATTCATAATAAACTAGAAGGGCACTCGGTAGAGCACATGCCTCCGCCCGTAATTCCTGATCCATGAGAACATGTCAGGCCTGATACATTTTTGAAATATCATGCTATACAGTACTATATCGTTTTTTGGCCCGATCTCTCAATGCTAAGAATCACTTTAAAAAATTAAATAATTATCATATCCAGGTCCAGATTCAGATCTTACCAAAATCGAATCAATTTGTCCTTGCCACACACCCAATGTGTCCAAGTTTCGTCCGAGTCCGTCCACAACTTTTTGAGATATCGTGCTATATAATGGTTTAGCCCTATCTCTCAATGTATGCCTGGTGTTGGCTTAATGGTTAGGGGTGGTGGGCTTTGGATCTAGGTCCAAGTTCAAATCCTGCTCTGCCTTGAATTAATACCAGTGGGGCTGACTATGCCTGTCATCCTTACTGAGGTCGCAAATAGGCCAGCTGCTGGTATCTGTGGCGAGTGGCGACCATCCAGGTGTGCCCAATAGCCAGACTGCTTAGGCAGCACCAACGCTCTGCCACGGAGTATGGTCCACATGGTATGGATGATAATGGAGCCCTATCTCTCAATGTTGCCTCGGTGTTGTCTTAATGGTTAGGGTGGTAGGCTTTGGATCCCATTCAGCTGTTGAACTAATACCAGTGGGGTTAACTCGGCCTGTCATCCTTTCCCAAGGTTGGCAAATGAGTGCCAGCCTGCTGGTATCCTGTGTCGGAGTGGTGACCCGTCCAGGATTGTGCCCAATAGCTAAGAGACTGCTGAAGCAGCACCAACGCTCTGCACAGAGTATGGTCCCAATTCCTCCTCCTATCTCTCAATGGTGAAGAATCACTTTAAAATTTAAATAATTATCGTATCCAGATCCAGATTTCATATCTTCACCAAAATCTAATCAGTTCGTCCTTGTCACAACACCCAACGCTCCACCAAGTTTCGTCCGAATCCGTCCATAACTTTTTTGAGATATCCTGTACACAGACAAACAGACAAAGGGCGTGAGACATAACCTCCTTCACCTTCGCTGGTGGAGGTAAATGTATAAATAAATAAAATAAAAACCTGTTTAACACGTACAGTTTCCATCATGAACAGATTTATGGCCTCGGCTTTGACCAATTCACTTCCGATTGTTTTCCGAGAATGATTTCATTAAAAATTTCTGAAATAATTGTCTGAGAAACGAGATTTTTCTGAGCAAGTAGTGACCAATTTCAATATTTGTAATTAAATTAAAATATTCTAACAAAATAAAGGAAAGGAAAACTGTTTTTGGGGTTGCCCTGCCTGGTGTTACAGAGGGCACATTTGAGCACTAAGCTTGTGATGCAAGAATCCCATGTTCAATACCATACATATACTCCAGTTTGACCAAAGTTTCCTTCGTGTCCTTGTAACTTTTGGAAAAGCATATTATTTTCTCAAAAGTCCTTCAATGATTTAATAACAGTTTTGGGATTTTTTCAGGAATGTATAGGGTTAATAGTCATGATTGTAGTTTACAAAAAAAAGCACCTTTAAGGTGATAAATAGAGAGGGGGGTGGGGAAATTGACTGACAGCTACCATAGGTAGGTTACCATAGGTAGCTTATGCAAAACGATGACCGACAGAAGACAACTACCAGTCGTGTGAACGAAGGTATGTTCATAATAGCAGATAATTCGGTATAAAATGGCATATTGTGGCGTATAAGTGTAAAGAGGGGGAAAGGGTTTTGGGATTAGGTTTTCACCACCGGAGGAATCCGACGACGAGAAAGGCCCAGATACATAACATTAAAATGGGAGCCCTTCACTGCATTGAATCACAGCATGATTACCACGGGGAGTAATGCTGAAGATCTGGCAAGAATTGACTACCATGGAGAAATAGACGGACACACCAGATTCCATCCCAAAAATATTAAACACAGGTGGCTAATGAAACCCCAAACAGGAGAATGTGGCAAACACAGCATTTTCACTTGGTCAGTCTCGAGAGGTCACCCGCCTGAAGGCCAGTGACTCGAGGCACATTCAAAATGATGATGACCGAAGTTATCTTTCCTTTTTTTTTTTTTTTAAATAACTTGTGGATATACCAGTCAAAGACAGGTGATGGGATGGAATGCGATTTGAAAGGGAGTGCCATAGAACGACGACGACGACGGTTAAGTCAGCAATCCGAGGCAGTTGGACTTGGAACCCACCCGCTGGGTGAACACTTTGTCAATTCCCATTTTGACTTCAAGGGTGAAATGGAATAAAAGGAGTTTGAAGCAAATTCGATGCCATTTAAGCAGAACTGCAAGACATTGTTCATATGTTGATTGAAGTTTGGTGACGATGCACGAAGGGGTGAAAGAGAGCTACCATACATGGTAGACAACGAGACAAAGTCATATTATTTATATAGATAAGTCTTGTAAATATTTGCCATGAATGATGGAATATTCCCAGTCGGTTTAAATCTTGTTGTGTTTTTTTTCTTTTTTTTTTAACGACAAAACGAATTAAAGGCAAATATGGTACGGTTCAAGCAAACATGCCAATAGCGTATATAGTTTTTCATCTACATACCTCAAAGCCAACAGGAAAAGATGAGCAAGTCCTCAACAAAATCACACTGTTAGTGCTATGGCCTAGAAGTCAATATTTTCCCAGGAATACGAACTTTAAAAAAACATGTTTTTTGGTCAAAACTCTTTTTGAGATGATATTGCTATGCCGATGCTAAAAGGGCTGCTCCATGGCCAAACTTAAATGTGAAGTACTGCTTACGATGCATAAGTAACTGTGTAATGACAGATAAGTTCGTCACACACATAGATGACGCCTGAAATCAACAGAAAAGAGATGTGTGTCTCTGATCTTTTATGCTTTGTGATATCGCAGCGTGCAAGTAAAAGCGATCGCAACTGCAGAGGGTCCAACCGCTCGACACCCTTGTGCAGAGAGTCGTGTCAGGAACGAGGAGAGCGCAATAGTCTTTTCAGAAGAGTTCATTAGAAATAAATATATAAATAAATCGCCACACAGCACAACTATTTTTACTTTTTTGACCATCAAAATCCACCTCAGAGTACATAATTTTAACGAGTCTTGGAGTACAAGCTTCTCCACGAGTATTGTATTAATCCCTATTAAACAAAAAAAACGGTCAGCTTTTAACAAGACACAGACTTTAAAAGTTCCTCTGAATCCTTAAAACGGTGATCGCTGACTGCATTTATGTACAGGATATGGAGCAGTACGTCATGCGCTGGAGGTTCTCCTAAAGATGTAAAAGGTAGCATCTTACGATCAAGTGCCACTTCCAACGAGTTGGCAAACAAAAAAAACAAAGATTATTATTATTCGAGATTAAAAAGTGACGCAGATGCTATTCTTAAGGCTCCAGTTTAAAATCGTTGACAATGGTGAAACCTACGACGGTGAGTGCCAAAACTCAGTTACGTACTACCTGTTGAAAACGGTGTTCCAACAGGTGAGCATCAAAACAAACCAAATCTCACTTGTCGATTTGAAAACTCCAGCGAGGATTCCACACAAAAGAAAATATCAACCTCCTTCCTCCAAACAGATAATAGTTTGATTGGTAAGGCAATGATTATATTTTAGAAACTTGCCACTTGTAAGCAAGTTAATATTTTCAGCGTGTTTTAGGGGGAGGTGGCTGAGGGAGGAACCTTGGGATGATGAGACCGGTATGTTATCGACCCAGTTGTTGCTGCTCACATCCATATGGTAGCATCAGGGACCTACGGCCAGTCGGAAACATATCTACAGCTGGGGGTTTTCTCAGTCTCCGTGCTGCAATGTGCTGCTGAGAAGCAGTCATGGGAGAACTTGAGCCACAGTGCCGACACACCATGGTTTCTACTCTTGTATAAAGCTGGCTGTGTGAATAATGGAACATCCACAAGCAATTCCGGCAAGAAAAGGGACAACTGGCTTAACATATCCTGTGAGGGATGGCCTACTCAACCCAATTATCTAATCAAATTTCTCCAAAATCAAATAAGAAAGTTCGTTACTTCAAAAAACAAAGACAAACAGAACAATCAGCCAAGACAAAAAAAAAAACTCCAAAAATAGACACAAAGTTTTGATGAGATTAAAAAATAAAATGCAAATACAGTGCAGGAGAGATTTGAAAGAAGAAAGCGGAGATGTGGGAATGGGGTGGGAGAGGGGGTGGGGGGGGAGGGGTTGGCGTAGGGGTGAGAGATGCAAAAGTGAAAGGAAGAAGAAACCCACCTGCTCACCTTCTCAGATAATTACAGAGCAAACAAATTTGTAAACAAAACAAGAGAGCAGTCCACAGTTATCATCCAGCACGAATCACAAAGTACAATCCAATGTACCTGCAAGCCATATTAGAACCTCTTACAATTTGCCATGTTTTCTGGGAACCTCTCCGTTGTCACCCGGCAACAAATCATCCTGACAGATCAAACATGAATCACATGTTCATATTTCTTCTTAAAAGGTAACCGCTCACCAACCTGCGTATCCTGTTATTTAACAACACTGAAATTTCTCCATCGAAACAATTTTGATCAAGTGTCATCCGACATACTTATTAAGTTTGCAAAAATAGTGGCATGTACAACAGCTCCCACCAATAGGTAAAGTTCGTGCAATACATAGACGACGCTGAAATCAACAGAAGAGATGAATACCTAAAGACAATGGTGGAAAGAAAAATAAATAAATAAATAACAAGAGACAAGTAAAACAATAACAGGTAAATCATTACTCTATAAACTAATAAAGTCCGATGGGCCATCGGACAGTTGCCAAGCGAACATGCAACTGAATGTTTAAAGCGTCCATGAACACTCAAAGTTTCTGGTTATTTATTATATAACTTGACCTTCCTAGTGAAGAAATCCACCTGTTTCTTTTTAAAATCAACAATGGATAATTAGACCAATATTTTGGAAACATTTGTACGTTGCTTTACACAAACTTGCTATGCCCCGCCCCTCAAAAAAAGTTGAGTTCAAGCGAACGCAGGTCCACGTGACCATTGACGGTCATCTCCAGAACGCGACTCGCTCAGAGTGATTGATTAGACGTCGCGCACCGTATAAAGTACATACAATTGCATTTGTGCACATTGTGTTTGCTATGTCACTTGATCGTTTAATTCCTGTGATTGTTTCCGCCGAAAAGAAATTCTGCTTCTGAAGCCGTGTATGCACAACAAATCACGAGGCAATAATTTAATCCCTTTTAAAGGGATAGGTACGTAATACTACCTTGTCCGTAGTCGTGTAACAAATCCAATACATGTATGCACATAAAGGGCATATACCAGTCCACAAAATATAAAATGTGTGACTTGTTGAACTTTCCATTTAAAAAAGAACTTACAGGGAACCCATTACAAGTAAAATACTAAGAGATTAATATTGCATCATTTCGGGTGCAAGGAGATAATTTTAAAAATCCAAACAATGTCGAAAAACCTGACACCCAAAAACATTTTGCAGCTTATTTGAAATTGTTCGGTGAAACCAGCCTGCTTGGGATAGGTACATTCCCACATAACAGCAAGCCAGGTATGGCTGCACTCGACATAACATTGGGTTTTATTCTAAAGTGAAGTGTACTGCTTCCATTGGCTTGCTATTCATTACATTAGCCAAAATGCTGTTAATAAATGAAACAGGGAGAAAAATATGTTTGCACAACTAATGAAAGAACAAATTTATCTGTCCCATTAACACGGCCTCAGTAGCCTCGTGGGACTCTTACGCATCGACTTGTACATTGTGTGCATGCTAATACAAGTTACTTGTCAACTTCTAGAGTCTAGACTAGTCCGATAAATCCGTCGTCCGTCCGACTAGTCCGATAAAATCTGACGTGCTGTAGCTCTTCTTTATGTATTCTCTTTTCTTCATTGTTTCTACTGGCGCTACATACGACAGTAGGGAATAAAATAAATAAAAATGCAACAGAACGTCAGAGTATCGGTACATACTACTAGACAATTGTGTCACAAGGTGTGTTCTGCACACAAGTTCATTCATACGGTCATGCCGACAGCGAGATTTGCTTCGTTTGATGCGCGGAGAGATACGGCGATGACATGGCGCTGGCCTTGCATGCGATGCATTCGCCGCCGGTGCAACATGCCGCGCTGTCGCTGCGCTGTGGCTGGTCACGTCAAAACCTCCAAAACTTCTAAAAAAATTTTAATTTCTGTGAATATCGAGCAGGTATATGCAAGTCGAATTTACATTATGAAATTCGATAGGATTTAAGATCGAACCAGTTGGTTATTGCCAAGTCCTCCTTCGATGTCCTCCCGCATCATATGAACCCGGGAATTCATTCGCCAGTTTCCTCTGCTTGTCCCTGCTTCCGGGCTCGAACTGGCAAGACCGTATCAATTTCCAGCTGCCTGAAACTTCACCTCCCTCGACTACGTTATCGACAATTCTCCATCTCGATTGCAGACCAAAGATTTCCCTTCATTTTCTCTCACACTCACTGTCGCTACCACTGACAAATAAAAGTCTATGTCATCCATTATTCGAAAACCAAAATGTTTGATTTTTTAAAGCAGAAATGAACGAAGTGTTTGAGTCGCATCAATCGAATGTGGAAACACACAGAAAGCCAATACAATCACGTAGACCACCAACCCGAGTAATTTGCGTGCAGCCTTTGTTGTTCTGGAAGACAGTCATGTGGGTTACGCGTCGTTCAGAGATTTCGGCAGCAATTTTTAGGGGCGGTCCATAAGAGGTTTTGTTTTTTTAATTTTACATTTACAGAACGAGTATTGTGAAAAAAACATTGTCAGATCAGAAATCACGATGAAAAATCCTATAGCGACATATAATAATATATATATGCAATTTCCAGTTACTTTTGAGTGTTATGGGACCTTTAAAGCACATCCAAAAAAAAAACAACAATATTAATGAAGGCAAGCGCCATTGCCATTGCAGAGAGATGAACTCCACATTTTAATACGCAGCACGTGTTGAAAAAGTAATGCCTCCAAAACAGGGAAATGATATTTGAAATGAAACAGAGACATACAATCTTTATTCTTAACTGGCGCAAATTTATTTCTGACGTAACCACCACTGCGATGGTACACGTTTTGCTAGAATGTTCAAGTAATTTTGTGATGCCATCAACTTTCGTTACCGTGCTCCTGCCTGACTCACCAGGCTTCACAGTGGCCTTACATCGTCGGAAGAAAAATGTTGTCCATGAGGTATCCTTAAGTTTGGGGAAGGCGATGAAAACCTGATGGAGCGAAGTCAGGGGCGTATAGTGGCGTGATGAAGGCGGTACAATGATGCGACCAAGCCTCTTCACATCCCAAAGCCATAAATCTCTCTCTCTGGATTGGGGCATTGTGTTTATCTATAAATGCGCATAAGAAATCGAGAAATTATTACAATACAGTAAGTTATCACTATCCGGAAGTCCGTACGTTGTAACCCGTAATGAGGAACGCGCTGGATGCAAAACGCCAAGCAACGTGTCCTGTCATTGGTAACTGAGGATCTCTTCCCCAACGGCCACGCCTACGCAGCAATGTGTCCCGTCATTGTTAACTAAATGGCACCCTTTCCCATCGGCCACGCCTACGCAGCAACGTGTCCTGTCATTGGTTTGGTAAATAAATTGCCATAACTTGGGAACCACTTGTCCAATTAATATCAAAGCTTGAAAAGGCACATACTCAGGTCCCCAGCAATATATCTGGCAAGTTTCAATTAGATCGGACCAGTGGTTGTCGAGAAACAGCGGTCACAGACAGACAGACAGACAGACAGACAGACAGACAGACAGACAGACAGACACACACACAGAGATTTGCTGGAATTATAGATAGATGTATAGAGACGCGCGCACGCACACACACACACACACACACACACACACACACACACACACACACACACACACGATGTTCATGACAAGAACCATTTGACAATGAGTCAGCAATTCGATTTGATTAGTCAATGTGAGGGATTAGCTACTAAAACACTTCATATTAGTTGCTCATGGACAGTTAACCCATTTGCCCAAGCAGTGGGAGACGGGGATAGCACATAAAACTTTGCAATTTGAGCTTTTGTCACGAAATGTTCACCAAACCCTCATTTTTGGGTCAAAATGTTAAAGAGCAAAGTCACAATAAGTACAAATAGGTCTTATTAACCTGTCAGCATGAAATGGCAGGGTTTTGTAATCGCTTCGGTGTTTCTTTGTTTACCATTGAGCTTGAGTGTCTGTCCAGGCCATTTTTACCATTTCAGCTTTTGTCATTAAATTTTCAACGCACCCTTTTTATGCAAATATGGAGAACACCAATTAATAAATTTTACTTTTTTTTTCAGCTGTTGTTTTCGTCAAGTTTACCTTTTTTTTTTTTTTTTTTTTGGCGTACAAGTCGATACTTTTCCCCCCGAAAGTCCGAACTTTGACTTGTACTCAGAATTGACTTATCTTTTTAAGACATTAAATTGCAGAAATGAAAAAAATTGCAGTATGATATTTTCTGAAATTGGCTAATTGCTCATTTAAAACAGCAAGTTTCCACTCAACATCGTGGATGCGTAGTAGAAACTATAAAGTGCAATGTTAAGGAAAACAGCGTTAAGCGGACGAGATAGTCCCATGGACGTAGTGTTATAATTGGGGAGCAGGGGGGCGCGGGAGGCGAGGGGGGGGTGTTATAGTGGGTGGTGTGGTATGTGTTCCCAAGGATCACTTTCGATCACACCAACATAACTTTAACCTCACTTAACTAAATCTTCTCTTCTCCTTCTCTTCTTTCTTATTCTTCTTCTTCCCTTTACAAGGGGTGAGGTCCAATGGCATCAAGCTTCTGCCCTGCCTTGATCACGATACTCCTCCGCTTTCCCTCTGTCCTCAGCCAATTCTCTCCACTCTCTTAACTACATAGTAGAGAAAAATATTAAACAAATCAATCGAGAGCACAAATTAAATACACAAATCGACATTAATTATATGAACAGTTACAGGGGTAGTCACCAAAATGTAGGGCCGAGATTGCTTGGTAGGATGGGAGAGGTGCGGGTGTGGAGTAGAGGGGTGACAGGAAGGGAGAGGCAGGCCTTCATTTCTCAGATGGACTGCTCAAATAATTTGTGGGTTAGTAAGGCAAAGGGGAGGTAAGCGATACAGCACGCCATTCTCACCTTAATCAGGCTTTCGGGCGAGTCGCACGGCGAATCTTTAATCGAGAAATCTCCGATTGAGCTATCGTGAAAGGATCATTGACAGTGATGTAGTGACAATGCATTGTGACAGTGTCAGGGAGGAATTAACACCTCTATTGTTGTGACCGACAGTTTTGCTGGCGACTGTAGTTTATCTAGCTTCGTCTTATACTCCAAATAGACATCTATGAATGAAGGAAAGAAAAATGGGAAAATTAACCAATTCGACTTGTACTCCAGATCAACTTATAGGCTGAAAAATATGGTCGTTTCAGTACAAAGCGGACGCGGATGAGCTTTGCATTTTGAGATGCTTTCTAGTTTACTTCGAGTTATGATCACATGTTTTTGAAGACACTGATTGAGACAGTAATGATCACGTGTTTCTGAACATGCAACAAAGGCTTTCAACATCATTGGAATCTCTCACAATGAAGCTGAGTTTATGGGCCTATCACGTCACCATTGCCGACAGGTTGGTGGTCTCCGTATTCTTCCACATATTTCTGGTCTTGCATCCTCTGCCTCTGCCTTCTCCATGCTCTGTTCCCCCCTCTCCCACCCCCAACCCCCAAGTATCTGCAGGACGCACGCGTTCCGCCAGCAACCCCATCCTAGGGAAACTGCCTAAATCTAGAACCACTGCTCACGTCCACTCATTTATTCCTCTCTTTTCCCACCTGTGGAACCGCCATTCACACTCTCTTCGATCTTTCTTCCCCACCGCAACTGTTCACCGCCACCTCAGGTCATCCCCTATCCAAAGCCATGATCTTTTCTACACCCGTTAAACCACCCCCACCCCTCCCAAAATTTTGCTTATGCATCCATCTTGTCCACCGACTGCATTCTCCCCTAACCCTCATTGATACCTGCGTCCCTTGTTTGACCGTCTCCCATCTCTCTCCACCCTGCTATTGGAGCTTCCCCTTTCTCCTGCCATTCTCTTTGTTATGGTGTGTCCTGATCTGTTCTGTGTCCTTGCTATTCCCCAAGCCTAGACCATGTTTAAAAAAAAAGAAAAAAAAAGTGACTTGGATTGCAAAATAACAAGCTTGGTTTCCGCTCACCCAAACTTCTCTTCTTTTTCCTTCGGCTTCTCACATTTTACATGCGGTCACCACCTTCTGATCCAAACTAAGCTACATTAACAACAGTCAACATTGTTGTAATAGTAGAAAACACTAGAAAATGGAAACACCAATGTAAAGTCACTCAATATGGTGTTGGGCCACCACATGTGGATCGTACAACCTGTATGTGCCATGGCAGAGTCCACCAGAGTCTGGAATTCTGCAGGAGGGATGTGGCACCATTCGTCCAAGTGAAAGTCAATCAACTCACACCTGTTTGATGGAGGTGGAAAATGCTGTCTCAGGGGTCATTCCCGAGTATCCCATAAATGCTCGATTGGATTCAGATCTGGTGACTGAGAATGTCATGACATAAGGATAACATCAATGTCATGCTCATCAAACCATTGGACGACCACACGTGCTCTGTGGATGGGAATTGTCATCCTGGAAGACACCCCTCCCAGCAAGAATGAAATGCTGCAACATGGCGTGAAGATGATGGCTCGGTAACATTAAGTAGTGATTCGCATTGACCTTGCCTTCTATGGGAATGACTGCACCCAAACCATGCCAGGAAAATGCATCCACAACATTACAGAACCACCAGAACCCTTCACTATTGGAACCAAGCACTCAATGTTGTAGAGTGCTTTAGGTTGGCGCCACATGTGCACTCGTCCATTTGTCGAGAACATGGTGAAGGATGATTCACCTGACCATACCACATTTCTCCACTGCTCGGTAGTCCATTGCCTGTGCTCTCTGCACCACTGGACTTGCAAACGTGCATTGCCAGGTGTGATGAGTGGTTTGTGCTCTGCAACATGAATATGGTATCCCGCTCTGTGGAGTTCTTAGCAGATGGTTTTTGGTGAAACTTTCTGCTCGCACCCCAGGTTGAAATTTACAGTCAATTGATCTGTAGTTGCTAGCCTGCTTTGCCTTGCACTTCAAATTAATGCACGAATATCACAATCCTGGAGTATGCGCTTCCACCCACTGTTGCCCTTTGCTGATGATGTCTTTCCCCCGGGGTTCCATGCCAACATCACCTTAGACACCGTTGCTCATGAAACATCAGCAAGTTGAGCAGTCTGTCACTGACGCTCCTGTGAAACACGCCCCAACAATTACCCTTCTTTTGAAGTCACTGAGGTCTCCTCTTACAGCCGTGCTAGCCATAATTATAGGTAACCAGGTCTATGCAGCATTTATATACGTGACCCTAAGCATGCTGGGATTGTATTTGCTTAATTAACACATAGGCCACACCTGTGTGGAGGCCATTGCTTTCAATATATTTGGTGTCCCTCATCCAATTTGAATTTGATTCTCCCAAGGAATCAGATGATTCAAACGTTTACCCTGGAGTCAGACGAGCGTATCACCACATTATGCAGCAGACAACAATAGAGTGAGGCATGGGGGTGAAAATTTCCATAGAACCACCTACTAATTACATAAACGAGGAGGGGGTTCAAATGGAAGGTATGGGAGTGGGGGGAAGGGGGATGTGGAATTTGTGAAGTGCTTGCTAAGTGTGGATCAAAATCATTTATGTACATAAAAACTTGCACATTTTCTCCAATTTGTTTTGCGTTTACTTCAATTACATGCCCATTCTCATATATTTTAAGAAGCCAGATAGTTTCTTCTTAACCCTATATCCTTCAAGTAATATATCATTTTACTGATGTTTAATAATACAATTCAAATCACCCAATGAACCAAATCAAACTTAACCTCTCCATTCCATTGTACGTCCTGTATCATCAATGTCTGTGAAAGTTGTATTGCATCCCCGGTGTCTCCCATTCACCAGCACACACCTCTCGCTAGCAAGTCCATATTGGACCGGGATTCTCACAGTTAATTAATAGTAATTAAAATTAATGATCACCATCTCCCTTGAGGAAGGAGGTGGGGTTCAAGGGGTGGGAGTGATGTGAGATTAAAGGTTGATGTCCACATCTTGGAGGGTACACTTGCATCCAAAGTAAAAGTTCAAAAACAGTGAGCATTCTTAAAGAAATTAGTGTTTAAAAAAAAAAAAAGTTCATTTGTGGACTTTCAATTTGGAAAAATAAAAATAAATTCCTTCAACGACATGCAATTAATTTGGAATGCAGACATGCATTGTGTAGAGGTCAGTGTTAGTAGAAGGAAGCGGTGAGAAGATTCTCGAGGGGTTGACGTGCGTTTGTGGGATGCTCCAGATGTCCAATGCTCTCATGCCAAGCTCTACATTTATGGAATGTGCATTTGAGATCAAATATGTTGATCAACAGCTCGGTTTTTTTTTCCATCCAAAAATAATTTTCATGAAAACTTATAATGAAACTGAACCTTTTTTAAACGTCCAAACTACTCTGCTGTGTTATTGAAAACAGAAATGGCAAACAGCAGATTGTAGTTGGGAAGAGCGATATTGGATAAAAAGAAGACAGCACCACAAACTAGCACAGCTGCCCAACAAAGAAAAGATCAGGTCTAACGTTTGGACCACAGGGTGATCTTAATCTGGGACTAAATCACTTGAATATTCTGAATGAAGATAAGCTGGTTGAAAGATCAGACCTGAGCCTTGCCTCGCTCATCAGCTACGCCAGTTGATAGTGCTTTCTTTTTTGAAAATAAAATAAAATAAAAACAAAGAGTACATCTATTTTCGTATTTCGTATATTTGGCTGAAGCTTTAAAACATACAGAAAAGGCTCAGGCAGTGTGCAGGGATTGAATAATGGAGGCAAAGTTTCAATGCAGACTTTGTGCAAGAGGGTAGGGTGGAGTGGGGGGGGGGGCTGAGAACCAAGGCATCACCTGTCACTGAATACAATGGTAAAGGAGAGTGTACTGAATACAATCAGAACCAGGGCATCAAGAGGCCACAGTGATGAGTCATGGGCATTTCATAATAGAGAACAAACAAGATACAACATCCAACGTTATAAGGCACTACGACAGCAGGCCCTACTTAGGAATGGTGCAGCATTAACCTTTTGTTTAAAAATTTCAAAAGTGCATCTAATATTTTATCAGGCGTTCCCAATCTCTACCCATGGAGAAATACAGAAAGAAATTGGGTTGGCTTGTTTGGCGTTCCCATCTGAACACTTAGTTCATGATGCGGGGACACTCGAATTTCAAATCCCGTGCACTGTTTTCGATTTCTCCATCATCTCCCAATGCCCTTTTAATTCATGCAAACGCAAATAGTATTTTCCAACGTGACAAATGTATCGGCTCCTCCTCCATGTAGATAGTTCTCTTTTTAAATCTCCAAAAATAATTTATATTACCGAACCATAAAGTACAAGGACAGTGAACTGCCTTTCTACGACATCATGCGAATGGTTCAACCAACGTCTATTTTGCATCTGCAAATAAATAAACAAACAAACAAACAAAGTTGTGTCGTTCATTGTTCTAATAAAAATTAAATGGAATGGAAATAAGTAAAAGGTTTGTGAAAATCTTTTACAAAGAAATTCAGCTTGGCTCTGACAGAACCCAGGAACTGTGCATATTCAGCTTTTATAAAAAAAAAAATATATATAAAAAATTTAATAACACCAGCTGGAAAGAAGTACAGAAAAATAAACCAAAATGTGATGCGCCTCCCAGACTCGGAATGCTGCTCCATGCCAGATGCAGGAAATCCCGGATATCCTGTTTGCAGCACTCAATTCAACGGCTCTAAAAACACATACAGCCCCGACCATCACAGTACAACTTCGACAAGAAACGTGAACGTTACTTTGCAGGTCCTTGCAACGTTGGTCAAAGTGAGAAATGTGTTACTTTCGCAAGCAGCAAACAGAGACAGGTTCACGGAAGCAATCTTGTGTCTCAAGTCCGTGCGATAGAACAGTCATATTTTCCCAGGAATACGAACTTCAAAAAGTTTTTTTGGTCAAAACTCTTTTCGAGATGGTATTGCCATGCCGACTGCTTAAAAGGGTTGCTCCAATGGCCAAACTAAGTGTTAAGTACTATATGACGGCAATAAGGTAACTTGTGTCAACTGCAATAGTGATACGTTTTTGTTGCTTCGGATCAACATTCTGAAAGTTTCAAGAATAACTAATCAATATGATCACTTTACTGTGTTCTATCAATTCTGACGCAGACCAAGTTCTATAACCTCTAATGACACAAAACAGAGTGACGTTGGAGATGTGCAGTAAAACATTAAAGCAAGTGATCAGCAATGTCAAAATACATACAAGAGTAGTGCTTCAAATTCGACCTGGATTTTTGTTTCGACGCGTTAACGATAAGTATTGTATTGGGGTATACCATGAGTATTGGTGGTGCAGGACCATGAGGATAGAGGGAAGACATTGTGACACCCTCCCTCCAAACGTAAAATGATTGCCCCAAAAGTTCTGTCACTCCACATACGTAATAGACATACTATCAATGACAAACATTGTCATCACATTATTTGAGATGACCTCGACAGTCTTCGATGCACTTCTTGCAGCAGTCAACCAGGTGTTCGACCCAGCATAGAAACTTCCTTTTTGAAGTGTCCTTAATAAGGTGCACATGGCTGTGCACATCCGTTTTTCCTCGCAGAAAGGACGCTCCCCATTACCTAACGGTTCTCAGGTGCAGGTAAGAGAATTGCAAAAAAAAAAATTTGTGCATTTCACTTGTACAAGAGTTAACCTAGCTCAGATGTTTTCTTCACCGAAGCCAAATCTGCCGTCACCACCTCCTCCTCGGTATTAGACATCATTATTTTAAATTCACCAAACAAATCAAACAGGGTGAGAAAACTGACATTTACCTGACTTATCTGCAAGTTTAGATGCAATTTACCATCAAACAAGAACCTCTACTGGGAAAGTTACAAGCAGAGTGGCAAAGCTTTTGGGGCAACCCTTGTAGCCAGTGCAAGCCACCATCATTCACATAATTTGTCTTGTCCCAAAGTCCTCTTCAAGAAGGACGTCCTTCACTGGTAATCATCACAATAGCATGCAGCCAGTCTAATGAAATGGAAGACCAAGAAGGAACCTGAAGAAGTAAAGAGCAAAGATGGAGTCATCAGGAGAAACCTGGATAGGATTCAGGTCAGCCGCTACTCCACTACCCTCAAACCCATCCAGGTGCAGCCAAGTGAGCCTTACAGAAAAATTTCTGCAAGAATTCACTTCTCCTGAGCTAGATAACGAAAGGGAGGAATGGAGTAAAAGATTTAAAATAATAAAAAAAAACAGAATTAGAATGAATAAAGAGAATTGTGAAAAATAAACATTAAAAAAAAAATAAGAAAGAAGCGTGAAATAGGAACAAAGAACAAAGATGGCGGGAAGAACCCGGACAGATAGATTTCAGCATTTGTTCCCTAGGCTCAAGCTCAGCGACATGTCCAAGCTACCAGAGGTCAGTCAACGGGGAAGCACAGTCCACACAGCATCAGGATATGGTACAAACATAATGAAACGGAAGACCAAGGTGGAACCCAAACAAGTAAAGAGGAAAGATGGAGTCATCAGGAGGAACATGCAGAGGATTCAGGTTTCAGCCGCTACTCCACAACCCTCAAACCCATCCAAGCACAGCCAAGTGTGCCTTCCAGAAAAAGAAAAAAAAAAACCTTCTGCAAGAATTCATTTCTCCTGAGAGAGATAGATAACAAAAGAGAGGAATAGAGAAGAGAGTAAAAGAGATGAAAAGGACAAAAACGCAAGAATTAGAATGAATAAAGAGAATTGAAAAAAATAAATAAATAATAAGATTTTCTTACAAGTTACAAAGATGTCGATGTTCTTACAGGTCCAGGTTATAAAGATGAACAAGCTTGAAGGTTTCATTGACCAAATATTTCATAACGATTTTCTCTTTTTGATTGTCAGCAAGTGTTACCGCATGAAAACACACTAGTTACCTCCACCATCGAAGGTGAAGGATGTTTTGTTTTCACCCCTTTCTGTCTGTCTGTCTGTCTTAAAAAAAATAAAAAAAATCTCAAAAAGTTGTGGACGAATCCAGATGAAATTTTGTGGACAGGTTGGGTGTGTGTCGCAAGGACGAACCGATTCGATTTTGGTGAAGATCCGGATCTGGATCCGAGAATTATTTAATTATTTAAGTGATTCTTCACCGTTGAGAGATTGGGCCAAAAACGATATCGTACTGTGTACCATGATATTTCAAAAATGTATTGGGCCCGATATGTTCTCATGGATCAGGCATTACGTGGCGGAGGTATGCGCTCTACCGAGTGCCCTTCTAGTTACTATGTGTCATGGTTATCAACGCTTGAAAGACAAATACCCTCAAAAGGTTCTCCAGACATTACTCTGCCTATTACAAACAAAAGTCCAGGTCAAAATCAAAATGTTTGCACCTTTCCCTGGCAATCTGATCCGCTTTTGTGAAACCTTTGTTCTGTTTATCAAAGTTGCTTAACCGGCAGGTGAGTCACTCCATCCCTTACTGCGAAACATTCTCTCTTAGCTTCCCACTTAGCCTGAGCATTACTGGATTATCACCTCTTTAAATCCCTACAACACAGTGAAGGTGGTCCATGACCTGTTCTTGAACGTTTACGGAAGAAGCAAGGAAGTTTGGACAGATGTCCCCACATTTCGTATACACAAGATTTGATGACAACCTCGTATAATCAAATACATTGTGTCTCCAAAAGCGAGAACAAAAAACCTGACATATTGCAAAGAGATGCAACGAGAGGAATCCAGCCACAGCTAAACAGACACAGGAGCCAAACAAACAATCAAACACAGGAACAGTGAGCGATACAAGTGTAATATTATCCTGAAGTTGCAAATTCTCCACTTCATAGAAATTACTTGAAAATTCACCAGAAGAAGAAGCAGAAGCATTATAAACCCACGAATTGCCAAAACACATGACGTCACGCGTTTCACAGTTGTTGGTGGACAGGACATGGCAGCCTCCAGTTAGATCGGATGTTTAACTCATTCTTCACATAATCTCCTGGTTGGTTGTTCATCTTTTTGTTTTATCCACCCATTGTCCCACAGTCGGTGTATTCCCTTCTTTTATTCTCCTTTTCTCCAAAATTCTCCTTTTAACCCACGAACATTCCGATTCTGAATTACTTCTGTGATATATATATATATATATACACACACAAATCCAACCCCCCGACTTGATGAGGCAGCAGAGCACAGATCGAGTCCCATTACAGCACTTAGCAACAAGTGTCATCTGCCCCATGAATATGTGGTCTCTGCCCTGCTGATCACCAGTTAGGAGGTTTGCAGTCAGGAATAATAAATTAAACAAAAGGAGCACACTGACCTTTGATGTGTCATGACACTGGCGAATAAATGATTTGGCAGTATGCCATCCTGACGAGTTCATAATGGCGAAATCTGTGACCATCAAGGCATAAATCTCAGTCTTCAAAGACACGGATGCCATCCTCGTTTGGAGGTGATGCGTCGGCACAATTTACGTGCATGACGTCAGTGTCATGTCACATCAACGGTCGGTGTGCTTCTTTCTCAAATTCATATATAACTAGAAGGGCACTCGGTAGAGCACATGCCTCCGCCACGTAATTCCTGATCCATGAGAACATGTCAGGCCTGATACATTTTTGAAATATCATGCTATACAGTACTATATCGTTTTTGGCCCGATCTCTCAATGCTGAAGAATCACTTTAAAAATTAAATAATTATCATATCCAGGTCCAGATTCAGATCTTTACCAAAATCGAATCAATTTGTCCTTGCCACACACCCAATGTGTCCAAGTTTCGTCCGAGTCCGTCCACAACTTTTTGAGATATCGTGCTATATAATTGGTTTAGCCCTATCTCTCAATGTATGCCTGGTGTTGGCTTAATGGTTAGGGTGGTGGGCTTTGGATCCTAGGGTCCAAAGTTCAAATCCTGCTCTCCCATTGAATTAATACCAGGTGGGGTTGACTATGCCTGTCATCCTTCTGAGGTCGGCAAAATGAGTGCCAGCTTGCTGGTATCCTGTGGCGGAGTGGCGACCCATCCAGGATTGTGCCCAATAGCCAAGGAGACTGCTGAAGTTTAGCCCTGGTGTTGTCTTAATGGTTAGGGTGGTAGGCTTTGGATCCCATTCAGCTGTTGAACTAATACCAGGTGGGGTTAACTCGGCCTGTCATCTTTCCAAGGTTGGCAAGATGAGTGCCAGCCTGCTGGTATCCTGTGTCGGAGTGGTGACCCGTCCAGGATTGTGCCCAATAGCTAAGGAGACTGCTGAAGCAGCACCAACGCTCTGCACAGAGTATGGTCCCAATCTCCTCCTCCTATCTCTCAATGGTGAAGAATCACTTTAAAAATTAAATAATTATCGTATCCAGATCCAGATTCATATCTTCACCAAAATCTAATCAGTTCGTCCTTGTCACACACCCAACGCATCCACCAAGTTTCGTCCGAATCCGTCCATAACTTTTTGAGATATCCTGTACACAGACAAACAGACAAAGGGGTGAGAACATAACCTCCTTCACCTTCGCTGGTGGAGGTAAATGTATAAATAAATAAATAAAAACCTGTTTAACACGTACAGTTTCCATCATGAACAGATTTATGGACCTCGCTTTGACTAATTTCACTTCCGATTGTTTTCCGAGAATGATTCATTAAAAATTTCTGAAATAATTGTCTGAGAAACGAGATTTTTCTGAGCAAGTATGACCAATTTCAATATTGTAATTAAATTAAAATATTCTAACAAAATAAAGGAAAGGAAAACTGTTTTTGGGGTTGCCCTGCCTGGTGTTACAGAGGGCACATTTGAGCACTAAGCTTGTGATGCAAGGATCCCATGTTCAAATACCATAATATACTTCCAGTTTGACCAAAGTTTCCTTCGTGTCCTTGTAACTTTTGGAAAAGCATATTATATTCTCAAAAGTCCTTCAATGATTTAATAACAGTTTTGGGATTTTTTCAGGAATGTATAGGGTTAATAGTCATGATGTAGTTACAAAAAAAGCACTTTAGGTGATTATAAGGGCGGGGTGGGGAAAAAAAAAAAAAAAAAAATAAAAAACAAGAAAAAAAATAAAACGACTGCAGCTACCATAGGTAGGTTACCATAGGTAGCTTATGCAAACGATGACCGACAGAAGACAACTACCAGTCGTGTGAACGAGGTATGTTCATATATAGCAGATAATTCGGTATAAAATGGCATATTGTGGCGTATAAGTGTAAAGAGGGGGGAAAGGGTTTTGGGATTAGGTTTTCACCACCGGAGGAATCCGACGACGAGAAAGGCCCAGATACATAACATTAAAATGGGAGCCCTTCACTGCATTGAATCACAGCAGTGATTACCACGGGAGTAATGCTGAAGATCTGGCAAGAATTGACTACCATGGAGAAATAGACGGACACACCAGATTCCATCCCAAAAATATTAAACACAGGTGGCTAATGAAACCCCAAACAGGAGAATGTGGCAAACACAGCATTTTCACTTGGTCAGTCTCGAGAGGTCACCCGCCTGAAGGCCGTCGACTCGAAGGGCACATCAAAATGATGATGACCGAAGTTATCTTTCCTTTTTTTTTTAAATTAGATCACTTAGATAGAAGAGATAACTTCTATACGCGCTCAGTTTCATCAGACTATTTGGTATTTGCGCCTTCTGGTCGGAATGGTGGACATGCGATTTGAAAGGGAGTGCCATAGAACGACGACGACGACGGTTAAGTCAGCAATCCGAGGCAGTTGGACTTGGAACCCCACCCGCTGGGTGAACACTTTGTCAATTCCCATTTTGACTTCAAGGGTGAAATGGAATAAAAGGAGTTTGAAGCAAATATCGATGCCATTTAAGCAGAACTGCAAGACATTGTTCATTATGTTGATGAAGTTTGGTGACGATGCACGAAGGGGTGAAAGAAGAGCTACCATACATGGTAGACAACGAGACAAAGTCATATTATTTATATAGATAAGTCTTGTAAAATATTTGCCATGAATGATGGAATACTTCCCAGTCGGTTTAAATCTTGTTGTTGTTTTTTTTCTTTTTTTTTTAACGACAAAACGAATTTAAAAGGCAAATATGGTACGGTTCAAGCAAACATGCAATAGCGTATATAGTTTTCATCTACATACCTCAAAGACAACAGGAAAGATGAGCAAGTCCTCAAACAAAATCACACTGTTTAGGTGCTATGGCCTAGAAGTCATATTTTCCCAGGAATACGAACTTTTAAAAAACATGTTTTTGGTCAAAACTCTTTTGGAGATGATATTGCTATGCCGAATGCTAAAAGGGCTGCTCCAATGGCCAAACTAAATGTGAAGTACTGTTACGATGGCAATAAGATAACTTGTGTAATGACAGATAAGTTCGTGCAACACGTAGATGACGCCTGAAATCAACAGAAAAGAGATGTGTGTGTGTCTGATCTTATTGCTTTGTGTATGCCAGCGTGCAAGTAAAGCGATCGCAACTGCGAGGGTCCAACCGCTCGACCACCCTTGTGCAGAGAGTCGTGTCGGGAACGAGAGAGCGCAATAGTCTTTCAGAAGAGTTCATTAAGAAATAAATATATAAATAAATCGCACAACAGCACACTATTTTTACTTTTTTGGAACCATCAAAATCCACCTCAGAGTACATTAATTTTAACGAGTCTGGAGTACAAGCTTCTCCACGAGTATTGTATAATCCCTATTAAACAAAAAACGGTCAGCTTTTAACAAGACACAGACTTTAAAAGTTCCTCTGACATCCTTAAAACGGTGATCGCTGACTAGCATTTGTGTACAGGATATGGAGAGTACGTCATGGCTGGAGGTTCTCCTAAAGATGTAAAAGGTAGCATCTTACGATCAAGTGCCACTTCCAACGAGTTGGCAACAAAATGAACAAAGATTATTATTATTCGAGATTAAAAAGTGACCGAGATGCTATTCTTAAGGCTCCAGTTTAAAATGTTGACAATGGCGAAACCTATGACGGTGAGTGCCAAACTCAGTTGACGTACTACCTGTTGAAAACGGTGTTCCAACAGGTGAGCATCAAAACAAACCAAATCTCACTTGGTCGATTGAAAACTCCAGCGAGGATTCCACACAAAAGAAAATATCCAACCTCACTTCCTCCAAACAGATAATAGTTTGATTGGTAAGGCAATGATTATATTTTAGAACTTGCCACTTGTAAGCAAGTTAATATTTCAGCGTGTTTTAGGGGGAGGTGGCTGAGGGGAGGAACTTTGGGATGATGAGACCGGGTATGTTATCGACCCAGTTGTTGCTGCTCCACATCCATATGGTAGCATCAGGGGACCTACGGCCAGTCGGAAACATATCTACAGCTGGGGGTTTTCTCAGTCTCCGTGCTGCAATGTGCTGCTGAAGAAGCAGTCATTGGAGAACTGAGCCACAGTGCCGACACACCATGGTCTACTCTTGTATAAAGCTGGCTGTGTGAATAATGAACATCCACAAGCAATTCCGGAAGAAAAGGACAACTGGCTGAACATATCCTGTGAGGGATGGCCTACTCAACCCAATTATCTAATCAAAATTTCTCCAATAATCAAATAAGAAGTTCGCTTAGTCAAAAACAAAGACAAACAGAACAATCAGCCAAGACAAAAAAAAACTCCAAAAATAGACACAAAGTTTTGATAGATTAAAAAATAAAATGCAAATACAGTGCAGGAGAGATTTGAAAGGAGAAAGCGGGAGATGTGGGAATGGGGGTGGAGAGGGGTGGGGGGAGGGGGAGGGGGTTTGGCGGTAGGGGTGAGAGATGCAAAAGTGAAAGGAAGAAGAAACCCACCTGCTCACCTTCTCAGATATATCAGAGCAAACAAATTGGTAAACAAAAACAAGAGAGCAGTCCACAGTTATCATCCAGCACAGATCACAAAGTACAATCCAATGTACCTGCAAGCCATATTAGAACCTCTTACAATTTGCCATGTTTCTGGGAACCTCTCCGTTGTCACCCGGCAACAAATCATCCTGACAGATCAAACATGAATCACATGTTCATATTTCTTCTTAAAAGGTAACCGCTCACCAACCTGCTGTATCCTGTTATTTAACAACACTGAAATTTCTCCATCGAAACATTTTGATCAAGTGTCATCGACATACTTATTAAGTTTGCAAAAATAGTGGCATGTACAACAGCTCCCACCAATAGGTAAGTTCGTGCAATACATAGACGACGCCTGAAATCAACAGAAGAGATGATACCCTAAAGACAATGGTGGAAAGAAAAATAAATAAATAAATAAACAAGAAGATCAAGTAAAACAATAACAGGTATAATCATTACTCTAATAATAATAAAGTCCGATGGGCATCGGAAAAGTTGCCAGCGACATGCAACTGAATGTTTAAAGGTCCCATGACACTCAAAAGTTTCTGGTTATTTATATATTAACTTGACC
>CM068964.1:76534815-76554815 GCA_035128595.1 Eptatretus atami
CGGGAGGACCCTAGGTCACGCGGTTGAGTTATTGGCGTCCATGGTCAGGTAGGCCTAAGTCACATTTGCTCTACGGCGAGGATACGGCGGCCGTACGCCCTCTGAATTGACAAGAAACGTGCGGCGGCCGCAGAGTTTCTGCGTTGGCCTCAGGGTGGCCCTACGCCGTTTGGCTATATTTTACAGGCCGTAAGGTCGCCGTGGAATTATAACGCAGAGTTATAACTTTTTTCATTTCTACGTTCGCCGTAGCAATTCGACAAGCCGAAACAAAGAAATGGCAAAAAAAAAAAAATTAACCCATTCGTTACCGTCCTCTGGCCGCACGTTCGCCTTAGGGCCCCTGCGGTCGCCTTGCGGGCACCTTGAGGCTACCTTGAAAATTCTATGGCCGCCGCAGGCCCCCTTAAGGTCACCGTGCGACATCAAATCAAAGACCATACGGCAACCCCGACGTTTTCGGTCTCCACAATTTCTAAGACCTAAGGCCTAAGTCACATTTGCTCTACGGCGAGGATACGGCGGCCGTACGCCTCTGAATTGACAGAAACATGCGGCGGCCGCAGAGTTCCTGAGGTGGCCTCAGGGTGGCCCTACGCCGTATGGCTATATTTTACAGGCCGTAAGGTCGCCGTGGAATTATAACGCGGAGTTATAACTTTTTTCATTTCTACGTTCGCCGTAGCAATTCGACAAGCCGAAAAAAAAAACTGGTAAACAAAAATAAAATAAAAATTAACCCATTCGTTACCGTCCGTCTGGCCGCACGTTCGCCTTAAGGCCCCCCCTGCGGTTCCCTGCGGTCGCCTTGCGGGCATCTTGCGTCTGCCTTGAAAATTATATGGCCGCCGCAGGAACGCCCCAAGGTCACCGTGTGACATCAAATCAAAGACCGTACGGCAACCCCACATTTTCGGTCTCCACAATTTATATATACGCCGTGCAGCTCCCCGAAAAATAAAAACATGTGACTGCTACATTGTGTGACCGTGGAAATACTGCGGCCGCCATATAATTGCTAATGGCCGTAGATTTTGGAGACCCCACGGCCGCCGTGGCAAATGTGACTTAGGCCTAAATATGCCGTGCGGCTCCCCGAAAAATAAAAACATATGTGACTGCTACATTGTGTGACCGTGGAATACTGCGGCCGCCGTATACTTGTAGTGGCCGTAGATTTTGGAGACCCCACGGCCGCCATGGCAAATGTGACCTAGGCCTTAGCGACCCGCCGCATCACGGAATTATCCGTGTGCGACGGCCTACAATCCCGAGGAGTCTGGTGGGAGCCGAGATAGCTTTCCCCCTAGTGGTCTTCTCACCCGACCTCCGGCCCGCAACAATATACATATATACATACATTTACATATATATATATATACACATATATATACATATACTGTACATATAAGGAACACAGGTGCTGTAGTATGAGCTTCCTCGGCAATCAATACACTGGGTGGTTTGCCATCAACTTCTTACTTAAAACTTGTGGATCAAAATTCCGAAGCACAATCCACCAAGCGAATTTGGAAACCGAACAAACAACCCCATTGTTGAATTCACAACTTGGATATGCAACTCAAAAACCATGTTCATTTACAAAGGGAAAAGTAAAATGAATAATATTGCACAAAAGGAACAAAAGTATCAACTTTCTTTGCAAAATTAACAAAGAAAAAAAATAATGCCTGTTGCAACAAGGATACTATGGGTGATGTTGAAAGACGTGGACGTCTTGGGCGATCCATTTGCGACCCTTTTTCTGCAACTCACCCGTAGGCTTCGGAATGCGTTTCGGCACAGCTGGGGGTTACGGTTGCTGGCCTGTCCTCGATGGGAATGCTGGCGGGCAATGAACACTCCAACGACCTCCCAAAAATGCCGGCTGAGCACAGTGTGGACAAATGTCCCAAATCCCTCTTGTAAACCCATCCTCCCTAAGATCTACATTCATAATGACGTCCAGAAACCAGGTCAAAAGTGCAAGGGATCCGAGTCATTAATCAGATCTGCACATACTTGGAGCAAACTCCCCAGCACCAGCTGGTCACAACACAAATTAGTGTTAATTTGATCAGACTGAGGAAACTACACTGGAAAAGAATGAAGACAGCTTTCCTTTCATTAGACACAACACAACACAACACACAGTTGTGTACCGCCACTGTGCAGACAAAGCCAAAGTTAGATTAAAGAACAGAGTTGACCTGTTATCGTTCCCATCTGAACCTGCCTCGTGAGGTAGGGTACACAGGGTCAAATCACAAATGCCGTGCATTGTCTACTAATGTCCTTGTAAATCATGAAAACAGTGCTGTTTAGCAGTGACTTTGGCCCCCAGCAAGATATACAACTATAAGAGGTGTGCGTGAATCTGCACAAGTCTGCACGAGTCTACATGTAACCAGGTTTTCCAAAAGTGCTGGGGGTACCAGGGTCATGTCATGGACACAAACCATGGGTGAAAGACATGGCTGCCTGCACAGACACATGTCCTGCATTTACTCATGAATGGTGTATGATCATACAAGGTAAAGCAAAATGTATTCCTGAGATTGGACGATTGCACTTTTGTTTCCCTTTCATGCACCCAATTTTTTTGCTCCATTAGCGCTACCGAACCTAACCCTCTTGCTTGCGGGTTAGAGGGTCTCCCATTTTCTCTGTCCTCCCCCCCGTTCGTTCACTGCCTTGTTTGTGTCCAGTTGCATCTCTACTGTGCCACTGTCAGTGCGTTGCTCTTTTAACCTTCGTCTCCTCGCTCTCCCACGAGCCTCAATTTTATACACAGAAATGAGAAACTGCGTTAGCTTGTGCTACACTCGCCTGTTTTATGCAGAGATATGTTCCAACATGCACAAAGGCAGGACCGTGACAAACTGATGCGAAACCGCTTCAAAAATATTTGGCAAAAATTTCCTGGTAGGTCATACAAGGTGAAGTGTTTCATCCGACAAGAAACCTTTCACTACACTCGGTGGTGTAATGGATAGTGTCGGCTCTTCGTCTAGGAGGTCGGTGGTTCAAACCCGGTCTGAGTCATACCAAAGACTTCAAAAATGGCAAGTGCTGCTTCCTTGCTTGACGTTCAGCATTTAAAAGGATAGGGCACGGACAAGTAACCATAAGAGTTGGCAATCATAGCGCAGGCTTGATGGGCTGAATGACCTCCTGCATTGAAGTTCCTTGTAAGGGAACTCGTGTTGCTAGAGTGGACATGTTCACCAGGGATGGACGATTTCCTTTTAGAGACCGTCCTACTTGCTCGTTCTTGCTTTAGCTTCAAAACAATCACTCAGTAGATCAAAGTTTCCATTTTACAAAAACACAGAGTACGCCCCTCCAGAAGGCCATCCACCCTCGCCTCAAGTGCCCAAACTCAGAACAGCAGGTGATATACACAAGGTACTCAGAACAGCAAGTGAAACACGAGGTGCAGCTGAGGGGTGAGGGGAATGATTGGGGAGTGGGGGTGGAGGGTCCCTCCATGTATGTATTTTTACCACAGACTATTTTTGTCTTGGGTTATATACTTTTCGGTGGCTCTGCCAGGCACTCTGTTTATAGCAGCAAGTCATGTGCTCCAAGCCTGACTGGAGATTTGATTTGAAAGGCAGGCCAGGTACTTTAAAAGGAAAGCCTATTAAAAGAACACCAGATGGGCCAAACTTTGCACGACACCGACCCGAGAGAACCCAAAGCTCAATGGATATATTTAGCATTCCGTTCAAAGGCTAATATCAAACCAGCATCATCAAGTTGAAAAGCTGCACTGCTGCAAAACACAACGAAATCGAAGCTTTCAAACAAATAATCTAATGTTCGTAAAACGCAAACCATAATCGAGTTATTTCAAGAGAACGTACACAAATCGGATTCTTCTTTTTGACAGTTCCATGACAGCTAGTATAGTCTAGTCTAGTCTCGTCTCGTCAATCGATGCACAAAAATAGCTGACGTTGGAGAGAAACTCAATAAGGTCCAGCAGCAGAAAATGTGACAATAATTTGAGGAACTTTCTACAGCTTCTTCCATGAGGCTGTCAATCCTAATGGGGAAAGTCAGTTGGAACTTGGATTGGCCTTCGTGCCAAGACTTTCGGTTATATCCTTCAGTTTCGCTCCGGCATTTCTGTGGTTGTCGTGCGATTGCTCCGACGGCTCCTCGTGCCCGAAAGCTTCGAGCACGTGCATCATTGGCTGCAATTACAGCACATATGATAAAGAATGAATAATCTCCACCTAAGCAAAGTGCTGGGATGAAAGAGTAGTTAAGGGGACGGAGAGGCAATTAGAGCTAAGCAGTTCAAGGATTGAGCGTGCAAGGGTCCGAAAGACTTCATGAACTGCGTACAAATGCCTCTCGCGAGAAGTGCGAGCAACTTTTAGGGGAAAATAATAAAAATGTGAGAGCTTGCAGCAAGAAGTGCGATTCACATACGAGGGGTTCGATTACACCCTCAGCACAGCGAGAAGTTAAAACTTCAATTATCGAGATCTCTGCTCTGCTCCGATTGGCTCTCTGCTCAAAAGGGAATTAACATGACAACTTGAGAAAAATTAAACTCTCATCGCAACTCATCGGTTATAACTGATATAAAAAAGACTGACGGTTCTAGCTCCACATTAACCTTCATCCCTGCCACTTGTAACTTACATTCTCATTTATGAATGATCGTCTGGACTAGGCCCAATCAAAAGAAAGGGAAGACAACTTCACAATTAAATTGTGAAGAGATATGTATTTGACCAGGGTATGACGTATTGAAAATCACAATATCAAAAGAAGTAGAAGGAATCCAAAGGACTATGACGTGAAAACCACAATATTATAATACGCTAAGAGGTCGACTTTGTGTCCTGTTTTCCTTCGGCACGCTGCGGTCTACACTACCTGCTGTGGTCTCGTGGGCTTCATGGTGACTCTCACTTCTGCAATTGATGATTTTGACTTTACCAGAGGTGATTTACGTAGTTGAAAGGGAAAAATCAATCCATTTGACCAAATAACTGCCACCATCTTGCTGCTCCAAAGCTAAATTGCGGCGTTGTGGTTCCACTGCATATTCATCATCCTGTATATCCAGAAATCTGGTGCCGTGTGTGTGTGTGTGTGTGTGTGTGTGTGTGTGTGTGTGTTAAAATGACAACTGGTCGAGCCCTACTGGACTCGAACCCAGTGAGGTTAATACACTGTGAAATGGCTTGAGCATGGACACTTTTTAATTTAAACAAGAGTGCTGAAAATCGAGGCTCCGGAAACATTATAATTCTCAATTTGGGTGCATACGCCGAGAACGCACCTCGTGTGTGTGCCTGCTGTCAGTATGACCACCCACAAAGTGATCAATCCCAACAAGTGATCGATCGATCCCACAGTAAGAGTAAAATAATAAAGTTTAATGAAATGTGGAAAAATAAACCAGGGCAGGGAAAACGGAAAATAACAAACACTCTAACAAAAATTAGAGAAACATTTGTGATTACGAAGAAGAATCTGTCCAGTACGGAAAATAAAACACGCCGATAAACTATAAAGATCTCGGTTAGTTCAACTTCCCTATTCCTATTGACACAGACCCTCTCAAGAGGTCGTCAAAAATGGTTAAAAAAAAACAAAATAAGATGCAGGTGGGACGGGATGAAACGGAGGGGGTCAGTAAAAATATTGTGGTGGATCAGGCCTAGTTGAGCCGAGAGAGGAGTCTTTGCGCAGATTCAATGGGGCGAACAAGCAAGTTTCACCACGCACTGCGTTCAGTGAGGTGGGTCTCCGGTCGGGCCAGGAGAACTCACCGCTGACGTTCCCAGGATGGGACCGGTTCATCCTTCCACTGGGGGGGGGGGTCTAAAGAACTCTGGCAACGTTTCAGTCGACAGTGTTACCACTCTTAAAAATAAAAATAAAAATTCCAAGATGAGCACCTGAAATTTTAAAAGATTTTCCAAGCTTATGTAGATCATTGCACATCCATTCTTAACTCAATAATTTGCATCACATTATCAGGAAATCTAGTTGGCTTGGTAAATGGGTCCCAACGTCCCAAGATTTTGGTGAATGTCCCAAGCAGTGGTAACAACGGTCGGTAGGTAGTTCTGGTAAGGGCTTCTGTGGAGAGGCTGGGAGAAAGCTCACACAGACCGTGACATGGACCTCACTCGAGAGGTTCATGGCTTAAACTGTCAGTTCTCCCCCAAAACAGTTAAAAACTGTTTTGTTAAAAAACAAAATCAATCAGGGTGGTTGAGGAGTTCAAAACCATCCGCCGAGTGGTCATCAGGTGCGCCCATTGATCACCCGGCTCGGCACACATTGATTGGCTCCTCTCCGCACGTGCGTGCGTGAGCATGCATGCGTCTGTGGTAGCAACACCATGCGGCCCAGGCAAAAATAGCATTCTTTCCTGTAGTAATTCTCTGTAGGCTACTGTTGTAGGACCTGTAACCAACTATAGTAGATGAGAGCACTACTCTCATACTATAGTTCCAACTGTAGAATTTTTGCCTGGGGGTATGAAACCAAGGTATTAAAGGACTACTCTATCTTAACAAGAACAAAGCAAAAATAAACATCATGATACCTTACAAATTGCATCAATGGTGTCATGCCAGTTTTGTAGCCATCAAAGGCTTACCAGTATCACACTGGCGCTGAGCTATCAGATCCAAGGGCTCGTGCTCATGGTTGGCCGCACCACCTAGGAAGTGGGTTCACAGGATAGGGGAGGGCCTCTCAGTTATAAAGAAAATTAAAAAAAAAATTTAAGTTGGAGGTGACAGAGCAGCCAGCACACCAGCATTAGGTAATGAGTTAGATACACCTTCATTCAAGGTACAATCAAACGTTTAATGACAATTCCCCCTTTGGTGAAAGTAGAGCAATTTCACCAAAACAGTTTAAGCAATGTCATCTGTATAAGATGATGAAGCCTTGTCCAACAGGCCTACTGTTAAGTTTTCCCCACAAAAAACAATGATTCTCCCAAATGAAATAAGATATTTAGGAAACATGAATGAGGACAAGATTGTGGCTCTTAATTCATATGGTTATGGTTTCTGTGCATTACAATATGTCAAATCACATGAACAAGTGAACCTGCGGAGGTTTTTTGCAAATTTTCATTGAACAATCACAAAAAAGGAAATAAAACAATCGAAAAGTCGGTAACGAGAAACTTCTGGATTAGGCAACCATTTCAATACCAGAATGAATGGGGCACAATAGGACATTGTTCCCCATGAATATGGTACGCTGAGAACCACCTCCACCCAACGGCAACAAAAAATAACAGCTACTCACAACAAAACATGCCACAATGGCCCGGTCATCAAAATTGTAAAACGAGCTGTTATGGAAAGAAATATGCATGTCGTTGCATATAGTTCTGTGCTCTGCCTGGAACACAGGCATCATCACAACTGACTGGAAGAGGGACCTTGTTGTCCCTCTCTGAAAAGGGAAGGGTGATCACCTGGACTGCAACAACTACCGAGGGTTGATGCAGCTCTCAGTGCTGGGCAAGGTCTTTGCTCAGATAATTATTGATAGGGTTCGCCACCATCTGCTTGACCATCAACATCTGGGGCAGTCAGGCTTTACACCAGAGGTCAACAATTGGCCGAATCCTTGATCTTCGGGTCCTCACCGAATGCAGGCGAGAGTGTTTCGGCAGGGGCTGCTTGCAGCCAATGTTGATCTCTGCAAAGCATTTGATTCAGTGAATCGGGATGCCCTCTGAAGGATTCTTGGTCTTCGTGGGGTGCCACCAAAACTGATCGATCTGATGTCTGAACGATACTCTGGTACTGGGAGTGCGGTGAGATGTGGTGATACCATCTCAGACTTATTTCCAGTTGTGACTGGAGTTCGTCAGGGGTGTGTAATGGCCCCAAAACTTTTCAGCACATGTGTGGACTGGATTCTGGGGAGGATGTTGGCGAGGTCAAGCTGCGGTGCATCGTTTGGGAATGTCAAGATCTCTGACCTTGATTTCGCAGATGATGCAGTCATCTTTGCGGAGACTTTAGATATCCTTTTGGTGGCCCTCGAGGTGCTGAATGAGGAGTCGGAGCGGCTAGGATTGCGGGTTTCCTCGGTCAAAACAAAGATCCAGGCTTTCAATGACATCTTGGATGCTGCTATCTTGTCTGTATCCATTTGTGGTGAGGTTGTTGAGGTCACGGAGAAATTCACTTACCTTGGCAGTGATATTCATGTCATTGCTGGCTGAGAGCCAGAGGGCAATACACATCTGGGTCGGGCCTGGAGAGTCATGGCGTCACTGGATCATGGGGTGTGGCACTGTCGGTACCTGTGCAGGGGGACGAAAGTCCGAGTCTTCAGGTCCTTGATGCTTCCAGTCTTGCTCTATGAATGTGAGACTTGGACTCTGACCAGGTATCTGAAATGGACTGAATTCCTTTGGTACCAGGTCTCTTCGGAGAATCCTTGGCTATCGTTGGTCAGACTTTGTGTCCAACGAGCGGTTGCTGAGAGTCAAATGAGATTTGTTACCTGCATCGTCCATGAGCATCAGCTGCGGCCAGATCGACATGTGTCTCGTTTTCCTGACACTGATCCTGCTCACCAGATTCTCTCAAGGAGGAAGCCTCGTGAGTGGAGCAGGCCAATGGGCTGACCACGTGCCTCTTGGTTGCAGCAGGTTGATCGGCATCTCAAGGAGATGGGGATGGGCCAGCATCTGCCTGGGACATGGCCAGATGGAGGCCCCTGGAGTACCATAGCCGAATGCGGAAAGTGGACGCAGCGACACGCTGCTCTGGTGCATACTCCATTACCTGACCTGACAGAGCCCCTTGGGATTTGAATGTTAGGAGTGGGGGGAGAGGGAAAGACACCATGGCACCTTGTGTGTGCATATGGTACATGCTTGGGAGCCTCATTGGTATGCATTGCTGTCTGCGCTGTCACTGATGATTTGCCAATAAGCGATGAAACCGGTCCGGCAGCTGAGGGGGTGTGTAGCATTGGGATGCTCATGTGTGTACTATGTGTGAACGTCTTTATAGCTGTGGAGGAATTCTGGGAAGGGTTTGAAACAGCAAAGCGCTTCCCTTGTGTAGGCCTTCATGGGTTGCTTTCTACAGTTTATTCGGCTCGAGTGTGGGAGGTGTCAATTCTATATATATATTAATTTTTTCGTGGGGTATGCTGACACATTGTAAGCAATAACGAACTGTGCTTCCCCATTGTCTCGGGTCGCTCACCTGCATTTTTTTTCATATGTTTATATTTTCATTTTCAGATGCTTTCCAACAGTTCTGTGATTTTTCCTGGTGTATCGGCTTTGATGTTCGTCGGCATACAAAATTTCAGCTTTCTACATCATCCAGTAGGTACCGAGCATTAATATCAGTCAGTCAGTCAGTGAATCAGTTGTTAGAATGAGCTTTATATATTAGACACAAGCACGCACACATGCACGCACACACCTCAAGTAAATAACAAGAACTGTCATTTTATAGTATCGGTCAACACTGTGCAGCATTTGTCTTTGTGAGTGCCATCACTCTTTTACCCATGCTTCCTGTATATGACAAGTACTCTTACATAAATATTGTGCCAAATATCCTGCAGTACATTCTACAGTTCTGGAAGGCGAGTTGGGTTCCTCTTGCTTCTCTCTATTTCCAGGTAATCCCAGATGGCCTCGATGGGACTCATGTCCAGTCACTGGTGTGGCCATTCTAACAATTAGAGCACACCAACTGTAATGTTGCTCTCCAAATACTGTTTTACGATATTGTAAGTGTGTTTTGGATCACTATCCCGTTGGAAAATGAATCCACTTCCGATTGAATGATCTACACTGGGAACCGCATGGCACTGCAGTGTTTGCTTGTATTTAAGCTTTTGGTTTCAGGGAAACTTGATAAAATCAATGGGATGCAAACAAAAGACGAGATACAACCCCAGAAAGTCATAGAAACTCTGTTTAACAGTAGACTGCAAACATTGCATGTTGTAACACTTTCCAGAAAGAAATAAAAAAACAGAAAATAAAGTTTAAAAAATAATAATAATAACAATAAACCTGCAACGCCGTATGAACAGGCATCTAGGCTTTGATCCAAAAAGTTCAAACTTCAACTAATCAGACTACTCCATTGTTCAGTCAACAATCTTAGTGTTGCCAAGTAAATTTCAGTCTTTTCACCTTATTCTGGGGTTGACAGTGGTTTTTTTTTTTGTTTGTTTTTTTGCTGCAACTCGACCATGAGATATGCAGCAATCAAACCATGGAAACCTACACAAATGAGCGCAGCCAGACCTATGCCAACGAGCGCGGCTACGTCCGTTGAGGTCTGTGAGCTGCTGTTGGAAAAGGTCATTCCAGAACACTGGGTGTTCGAGACAGACCTGATGGTGTTCGAGACAGACTCAGTACCCAGAGTCATCAACCCACCATGTGCATGGTGTGTACTGACTGCTGTGCACCCGTGTGCGGTGGGGGAGAAGAAACAGGTCAGGAGAGGTCAGGTATGGGAGCATGCATCAGAGCAGCGCATCGCTATACAAGGAAATCATTCACAGGTGGAGGCCATTCAGTACCATCATGCCTGCACCACATCAACACCACACTAATTTATCAACACAAGATCAAAAGAAGAAAATGCAAAAAAAATAATTTTTATAAAGCGTTTTTGTGTTTTTTTTTTTAGGTTTTTGTAGTTTTGTATGTATATTTTTTTATCCTCAGGGAGGGGGCATGGACTTGGTTAAAAACACACATCAACCACACAACACCCCTTGACGAGAAACCCAAACAGCACTCTACACATGCACAAAATCACCCAATGCTCAAAACTACCTCAAAGTCCTGCCAACATCCCTATACCCCTCGATCTCCATAACTTCCAGGTACTTATCGAATTCCAACTTAAACGTATCTAATGTTTCTGCTGCCACGACCTTTGTAGGCCATTCCATGCATCAACTACTCTTTGAGTGAAAGTCCCCTGCCTTAACTCTCCTCTTCTTTACTCTCAGGCTATGGCCTCTGGTCCGATTAGTCAACTCTTGAATAATTCATCTGTACTTATTTTGTCTTTAACTTTCATGATCTTAAACATCTTCATCATATCTCCTTGTAACCGCCTCCTTTCTAGTGTATAAAGCCCTTGGTCGCCTTCAGCCACTCCTCATAGCTGAGTCTAGCTAGGCCCGGAATCAATCGAGAGCCCAATGCTGAACCCTCTCTATGGCATCTATGTCCTTCCTGAAGTGTGGTGACCAAAACTGCACACAATATTCTCGATGCGGTCTCACTAAATTCCTGTGCAATGTTAACACCACCTCTTTTGATTTATAATTGATCCCCTCCAAATACAACCCTAAACCCTATTTGCTTTACCTATAGCTGTCTGGCATTGTGCTGCCTGCTTACCTCCCGTATCTATTACCACCCAGATTCTTCTCCTGTGTGGCACGCTCCAAAATTACCCCTTACATCCTGTAATCTCTATTTTCATTGTTCTTTCCCATCCCCAACACCTTACATTTGCTCAGGTTAAAGTGCATCTGCCAATCTTTTGCCCAATCTATGCAAGCATCAATTAATTTCCTGATTCTGATCACCACCCCCTCTACTATACACCTCACCTCCAAGCTTTGTGTCATCTGCAAGCTTGGAAAGCTTACTCTTCACCCCACTTTCGAAATCGTTGATGCAAATTATGAAAAGTACTGGTCCAGGTACTGATCCCTGAGGTACTCCACCACTTACATCCTCCAAGCAAGACATCCCTGCCATTCACAGCCACTCTTTTCTTCCTATCACTAAGCCAGTTTGCAATCCAATTAGCGACTTGACCAGACACTCCACTGCGTCCACTTTCCACCAGTACTCCTGGGGCCTCCATCTGGCCATCCTCCAGGCAGGTACCTGTCCCATCCCCATCTCTTTGAGATGCCAATCAATCTGCTGCAAACAAGGGATGTGGTAGGCCTGATGGCCTCCTCCACCCACAGAGCTCCCTTGCTGAAAGAAGCTGGTGAGGAGGATCATCTGTGAGAATCTGCTGATCTGGTGAGTCAGGAAAACAATACACATGTCAAACAGCGACATCTGATGCTCACAAACTACACAGTACAGGTAACAAATCTCATTTGAGTCTCTCTCAGCAACTGCTCGTTGGACACGATGTCTGACCAGCGATAGCCAAGGATTCTCCAAAGAGACTTGGTACCCAAGAAGTCAAGTCTCCATCTCAGATCCTTGGTCAGAGTCCAAGTCTCACATCTGCAGAGCAAGAATGGAGGCACCAAGGACTTAAAGATTTGGACTTTCGTCCTCCTGCATAGGTGCCAGGCACACCCCATGATCCAGTGAATCCATGAGTCGCCAGGCCCGACCCAGATGTCTATTGACCTCTGGCTCACAACCAACAGAGACATGAATATCACTGCTAAGGTAAGTGAATCTATCCATGACCTCAAAATCCCCACCCCAAACAGGTACAGACAATAAAGGAGCATACAAGATGTCATTGAAAGCCAGAATCGTAGTTTTGACCAAATAAATTTGTAATCCCAACGGCTCCGCTTCCTCATTCAGCGCAGTGTGGACCCCATAAAGATATCCAGGGTCTCCACAAAGATGACTGCATCATCTGCGAAGTCAAGGTCGAAGATCTTCACACTCCCAAACGATGCACCACAGCTTGATTACTGACATCCTCCTCATAATCCAGTCCATCCAAGCGCTAAAAAGTAGGGGGGGGGCAGGAAGCACTCCTAACAAACACTAGTAACAACTGGAAATGTCAGAAATGGAACCACCACACCTCACAGCACTCTCAGTACCAGAGTATTGTTCAGAAATCAGATTGATCAGTTTGGGTGGCATCACACGAAGACTGAGAATCCTCCAGAGGGCATCCCGATTCACTGAATAGAACACTTTGCGAAGCTCAACATAGGCTATGAACAGCCCCTGCCGAAACTCTCATGTGCGTTGTGAGGACCTAAGGAGCAAGGATACGGTCAATCACTGACCTCGTTGGTGTAAAACCCAAGAGCCCGAGGTGGTGGTGCTCAAGCAGATGGTGACGAGCAGAATCAAGAATTATCCAATCAAAGATCTTTCCCGGCACTGAGAGCGGGGTCACCCCTCGGTAGTTGCTACAGTCCTGGCAAACACCCTTCTCTTTCCAGAGAGGGACAACAAGGCCACTTTTCCAGTCAGTTGGGATGATGCCTGTATTCTAAACAGAGCATAGAACTGCATGCAACGGCATTTCCTCCATCCTTGAAAAGTTCAGCATGGATGCCACAGATCCCAAGAGCTTTACCCCCTTTCAATTGGTTCACCACAGCCTGTGTTTCACAGTTGGTTGGAGGTCAGCAATAGGGATAGATACACCCCTGATGTCCAACTCAACAGCTGGTGGGTCATCCTGGTACAGCCGCTCAAAGTAACTGCCCCAGCGGGCCTTCAATTCAGCCTCCCCCGTCAAGAGCCCACCATCCTCCGCTAACTGCAGTACACTGAGGGATGGGCTTGGAGGAACGCAATGCACGAATTCCCCTGGAAGCAGGATGAGAATCACTTGACCACAGGTGATGCTCTACCCCTTCACAGATTCCTCACACATCGGCCTCCTTGTCCACCCTCAGCGCAAGTGCAGTTTTACGTCTTAACTCCCTGAACAGCTCAGCTCTGCCAGTAAGCCTGGCCCTGCGACTCTGGTCAATGGTATCTAGTGTTCTTCGCCTTCAAGTGGGTTCCAACCAGCAACATCAAGGATGGTAGTCTTGAAGGCTCTCCACAACTCTTCAGGATTCCCCAAACCACCCAGACCCACCAAATCCACACTCAGCCTGCTTGCAAGCTCCTCAGCTACCCTCTCATCCTTGAGCTTGCCAACGTCCAGCATAGGCTGGGATGGTGTCAACGTCCTGGATTCAAGCTATAACTTCAGTTGCTACAACAAGCCTGTGGTCAGTATTGAGGAACTGGGCATTCCAGTAGACCCTCCAGTTCTGAATCACGCTCCAGCGACCATCAATGAGCACATGGTCAATCTCCTTTGCCACACCACCAGCGTTGGAATACCAAGTCCAGCAATGAGGCTGTGGGTGCTGAGACCATGAACCAGCCACCCTAACCCACGACTTCTTGCAAAGTCAAGGAACTTAGTGCTATTCTGCTTCACAATTCCAGACCCATGGAGACCGACAGATGCCTCATAACCATCCCCATCAGCGCTAGTCGATGCATTGAAATGCACAAGATTAGAATAGTATCTTGCTTGGACATTGATCAACCACAGCATATAATGCCTTCTTCACAGTGAGATCACTTGCCTCAGTTGGAGCACATACAAAGACCAGGGAAATGACACCCAAGGAGTGACAAATCCTCAGTCTCATAATACGCTCATTGACCATTGTTACCTCAATTATCATGGGAGCCAGCTTATTGGACACAGCTACAGCAACTCCTTGAGCATGGTAACCATCAGAGCGATTCGACCAGTAGTATGTGTAACCAACCACCATGATCTCACCATGATCCGGTCTCCGAACCTCAAAAATTGCTGCAATACCGATGTTCAAACACTGGAACTCAGATGATCATTCTCTCTTCGGGACGACTTCTTTAAGAATACATTTCATCTCAGATGATCTTCGGGACCCGAGGAAACGCCGTCTGGTGGACGACACCTCAACAGCACCCAACACACACCATCATAACCCGACCCAGGAAGGTTACCCCCTGCTTTTCCTCCTACCAAAGAATGGGGGTCCCGAAGGCTTTGGCCAAATCCTGTCATCCAGTGAGCTACCCTGCGAAGGGCAGCTGCACAGGGGGTACTCCCATGGAGTGGGTTTTCAATTTTCTTTGCGTTTTAGTGTGTTTTGCGGAATGATGTGTTCTACGGTGGTCAGAGTGCAAATCCTGTCACCAACCTCCGAGAAAAAGGTACCCAACTGCAGGACGACGCCCACAGACACAGACGACGCCCGCAGACACAGATGACGCCCACAGACACAGACATCCTCCTCACCAGGAAACCTGGTGGGGGAGACGGTTTAATTGCCGACAAACCGACCATGAAACAGGTTAGTACAGGTTTACGTGGTACTTATAGCAAGTCACAGATCTGACCTGGCCTGGCATGACTTGACAATAGAAGAAACAGCAGTGGAGAACTTGGAGCCAGTGCTTTTTGAAAATTTGTTAGACTGAGCGCAGATCGATTTTAAAATGTGTTTTGTGTGTTGGAATAAGTAAAGAGTCTCGGCAAGTTGGCCTTGCCTCAAAGCCACCTAACCTGGGTTCAAATCCAGAGCAAACTATAAACTATCATCCCAGTGTTTCACAGGCAAAGTGTGTGCCGTCCCTCGGATAGATGATAAACTGGGCGTTCCTTCTGCCAACATTCGTTGGTGGATGTAAAAAAATATATATCCCACTATGTTCTGTGCAAAGAGTAGGCAAGGTAACTCCTGCTGAGAGAGGGATTCCTACCCTAACTACTGCTGGGAGAGGGATGGCAAACTGCCCAGCATGCCCCTTGCCAGAAATTGCTTCGGCAGCAACAATCCTATCGGATTCCCCCCTCTCCTCACCACCTCCTCCTTCTCTTCTCACCACCACCTCCTCCTCCTCTCTCCCCACCGCCACTTCCCCTCTCCCCACCACCACCTTCCCCTCTCCCACCGCCACCTTCCCTCTCCCACCGCCACCTTCCCCTCTCCCCACCGCCACCTTCCCCTCTCCCCACCGCACCTTCCCCTCTCCCCACCGCACCTTCCCTCTCCCACCTCCCCTCACCCCACCTTCCCCTCTCCCACACCACCTTCCCCTCTCCCACCACCACCTTCCCCTCTCCCCACCACCACTTCCCCTCTCCCCACCTTCTTGGAGGCTTTATGCAAGAGCAGTCATTGTTCAAACCAGACTTAAACCCACAGCCCAGAGGCAATGCCCATAAACTTGATGGCCATATGTCAACCAAGGAACACAGAAAAGAAAAAGAAAAAAAAAATCTCGCAACCTTCAAAGGTTTCTAAAAATACACCAACTTGCAAACAGGCCCAAACAGCTTCATCATCTGCGTTTGTAAACCAGAGCTGAACCATGTCCCCACCTGCTTAAAATGGAACACACGAACCATGCAATAATGTCTCGTTTTACCATGTTAGTCGTTCAAGGTATTCAAAGATTTTCAAGAAAATAAAGCACTTGGATGTATTTGGTAACCTCACGGGTGCACAATTCGTCCAGAGCATGGTCATCTCAAAGCTCGAGTAGAAAGTACCTATATTTGGTTACAACTTGCGACTGCATTGCTGCAATTTCCTCAAATGCTCAATCCAAGCATGCAATGTGTGGAAATGTAGTGTAGTTAAGAGTTTCGCCATAATAGGACGGCCAAAAAGCTTACGGTATCCGTCGAGGTTGGAACCTACACAGGTTGGGAGCAGTTACACCAGACATGATGGACAGCCAAAGCATAGTTTGGAATTCAACATGGCACTACAGCGTTTAAGAGTTTGCAGGCGAAGAGTTTTCAATGCAATCAGTGTTTAACAAGGCAGGCCTCTAACCTTTGCGGTGAATGCCGATATTGAGAAGGACTAACAAATGAGGGTGGAAGAAGTGGGGAGGGAATGAAGGGACAGAGACAGAGCATCAAGAGGCCTCTGACCTCACGGGTGGATTGTAGGGATCATTGTGTAGCTTTTTCGAGTGCGCACAGGCGAACCAAGCAGAGCTTCAAAGCTCATATCTTATTTGACTTTACAGTTTGGCCAACTGCAAAGGAAGAAAATGTACTCTGTAAACGTTCTAACTGTTGTGGCACACAGAACGAGATTGGTACGTGATCAGGAAAAAGGTAGTGTACTTTCACAATCAGGCTCAAATGTGAAGATGAAGAAAGAGCAAATGTACACCATGGTCTTTAAAACTCACATCTCTGTGTTCATATTTGAGACAAATCCAAACGCTCCATTTTCATAGGTGTGCACAAAAGAAAACCGAAATGAAGGTGCATTCCTTTACACACCCTGTTTAATCAAGAAGCGAAAAAGAACAACTACAGGAACACGTTTCAAAAACAAATTATAGAAGCAGCAGTCGTCACTTGAACGATAAAAGAAAAATGATCCATCTGACTTTAAAAGCTGAACAAGGAAAATTTCAAAAAGCGACTTGTGAAGTACATGTCCAACATAACATGTCACATAAGCCTTTGGGGCAGTCAGTGGACAAGACACGACGACGACCCCACATAAATCACTGGGAAAATGGAAAAACCAATAGTGCACATCACCATGTATGGATGGATGTGTGGGAGCGGTGGTCCTCATTTGCAGGTAAAATTTTAAGTTAAAAATTCCAAAGCAGTAACCACTTAATTTTGTTCCAACGTAGGAAAAAACATCGCATGCCAAATTTCATCCATTTTGGACCATATTTAGAGGTAGCTCAATGAGGTTAAAGAGCAGGTTGCGGGTCACAAAACATGTTCTGAAAATTTATCAACATGATTATATGTGCATTAAATAGTTTGATGCAAACTATTGTGGTTGTTGCCCTAACTATTGGGAAAATTAATGAAATTTAACTCCGAAGTTGTTATTCTCTCGGCTGTTGAAAAAAACAGCCGCGTGCCATATATGGATGGTGACGTCACGTTCTCCAAAACAAAGCGGACGCTCACTCGCTCATTGAAGAAGTGTCCAGTTCAGCGGGCCGTTCTTTCGCTTTTTTGAGCTTGCAACTGTCTATATTATCCTTTTTTATTTGAATTATTGTAGAACAAAGTTATTTGGTTATTTGTACATCATGCCTCGTACGTGTGTCGTCATGTTTTGCGAAAATGGCTGGAAAACGGGTAATCGCTCCCACCGATTCCCGAAGGAATCAAACATTCGCCGGCAGTGGATAAGATTTGTACAAACAAAACGGGCGAATTTTCCCCAAAGAAAACGGGTAAAGAGGACCTTTGGATAGACTTGTCATTTTGGTGACCATTTCACAGCCGAGGATTACGAAGGCATAAACACATCTGATCACCACTCTGTGAATACGAGTTGTTGGTGACAAGTTCTCCAGATACTGCTCTGTCACAGAATCAATTGTTGAGTTTAAGTGAGAAAAACCTTGAAATGTATTCTTAAAGAGTACATGGAAAAACACATAAATAAACTTTCTGAAAACACAAGCATGAAAAAATTCTTAACAAATCAACTTATTGTTGATTAAATTACTTTTTTAACAGCATCAGCAAATTGGGCTATTTCTTTCAATTGTAAAAATTGATCAATTTTTCACTTTTTTTTCTAAATTGGTAGAATATTTCCCAATGAGGCTACATGTTTTGGTATTTATATGCCACAACAGTCTCTTGAAAGTTGGGGTTTGTTCTAACTGTTTACTTTCACTGGGGTCAAGCTCAGCTGTCAGAAAGACTTAAACGCCAAGGCTACGGTGTATAATATATTTGGGTCCATTATTGATTCATTCTATTTCTGACTCTTGAGTGACTAGAGGGTTAAAAATTATTATATCAAGTCACAGACGAATCAAACTTTACATTATTTTATGCATCGAACAAGAAAATGAAAATCTACAAACCAATCTGTCTGGTGGAGTCTGTCAGTGTGAACTGCCGGACAGTCAGTCCTGCCACTTGTACACGAAATAGGCCGTTTTCTGGCACTTGCAAGTGGCTCAAATTTATATGGCTCAGGGCCAGAAACTCCATAGTATAAATTCCCATCATCCTCCGACTCGTCCTCGGCAATATCGGAATGAAAACACTCAATTTCATCGCCGCTGAAATCACTCTCTGATTCGCATCTCGCCATTGTTCACACGCTGTTTCCGAATGTTCACGAAGTTTTCGGAGAACGTGACGTCATAGCATGTTCGGTAAATTCCGGTATGTTTTTCGATCACTGACAAAAGTTTTGACTCAAAAGTTAATTTTAGCATATTTTGAGTTTCAAATGCAAGAAAATAATTTCCCAACGATTATTGTGATTACAACCTTCGAATCACGCAAAGTCATCAGCGACCCAAAACCTGCTCTTTAAAAGTTCTGCACTGCAGGGGCCTGGTACCGTTGGGCCTGGCATGGTTCGTCACTTTTGCATCGATATAGCTTTGTTTTTGCTGAACTGAAGAAAAGGCTTTGATGGTCCTGCAAAACTTGGAGGAATTGTTTCTGTTAGAACTGCTTTTTTGTTATGATGGCATTATACTCCTCAATAAGAGACACACACCTTTCAGAATTGTCATTTACCATCTTCAAGTGTTCAACTGTCTGTCATGCCTCCCTGTAATCCTCTCTGAGCTCCCATGACTCGGGGTCCGAATCCAGAAAAACAGCTGGCATTAGGCACCTGAAGAAGTCCATTGTGTTTTTTGACAAAATCTTCAAAAGACATGTCCTCAGACTTCCTGATATTAAGCAGGATGTACATTGGAGGATTACTCACACCTTCCTTTTCAATTGCTCATTTTGACTCGCTGGATACAGCTGAATCAAAGAATGCCAAACCAATGAGCTTTTCAATGAGAAACCACAGATGTCCAACAAGTTTAGAACAGGAGTATTTTGAAACGGCAGAATTCATCTTCTCCTACTTCTGTTATAGGAGGTTAAGGTCATTGCGAAGAGCCGAAATAGCAAGAGCAACAGTGAACCATGCCCGAAGGTCGACTCGAACAGCAAATATGTAGACAGATGTCATGGAGTCCTTTTTCTCAAGGCCAGTGACCTTAAACTGGCTCCTGGACATCCAGACGTTGAGGGCATATAATGCATTTGGCCATCTATCTAGCATGATTAGGCTGGACTCTGATGCTACAAACCGCACTCCATGAGGAGGGATGCCACCAATACGGAGGTTCCCATATACGGAATATGCAGATATAATGCGAGCCGCAAAGTAAAACTTCAACTTCATCGAGTAACCCCTCAATGTTAATCAAAATCGATAAAAATTTGTTGCAA
>CM068964.1:76557315-76579460 GCA_035128595.1 Eptatretus atami
GTGTGTGTGTGTGTGTGTGTGGTGTTGGTGTGTGTGAAATCTAAACTTCAAAACTAAGGCCCACCCTTATGTATCGTGAAAATAAAAACAACCACCAGATCTCATAACCAAGAGTTCAAAGAATTTGTTTTGTGTTTCACATTGAAACCTACGATATGATGTGATGTGATGTGTGGGCTCGGATACAGTGGCCCTCAATAGTAAACACGATTGAAGAAATGAGGAAATCCAAGATTGGTATTACATAATGGTTCAAATAGTTTTGGAATGTAAGAAATGGTCTTATCGGAAATTGGCATCACAGAAGTTAGGAAAACCTTTCGATAAACAATAATGCCTTCCCGAGCTGCACCGCCAGATGGAAAATAAATCAACAAATAAAACACCAAGACATTCCGATGGCCTCTCTCTCAAAATATCCCCAAGCACAAACACTTGCCTTTCTTACAATGTTATCATTCACAAAGACCTCGAGGGTGGTTTACATATGGGCAGCTGTTAAAAAGTTTCTTACAAACAGTTTGCAACACAAAGTTTGAAGAGTTAAATAAGCTACAAACTCTCCTATTTAACGGTTTTAAAGAAGAATTTGAAATAAGAAAAAATCAGATTTTTCATCCCTTTAGTCAAATTAACCTCTTGAATACAAATATTACATGTGTGCATATGTATACATCAGGGCTTCAGAAAAAATAACAAAACTAGAATGGCACTCGGTTGAGCACATACCTCCACCAGGAGGAACAGTATACATTTTGTAACCGACTGATAGATCGGATCTGGATTCGGACCTGAACCAAAATCAAATCGGCCGTTCACATCACCTAACCAACTCATCCGCAGAGTTTTCTTATAATCCAACCATAGCTTTTTGAAATATAATGCTATCTATCGTTTTTGGTCCCATCTTTCAATGGTGAAGAATCATTTTTTTTTTTATTCTTGTATCTGGATCTGAATCTGGATCTTCATCAAAATCGAATCAATTCGTCTTTGTCAAACATCCAACCTGTTCAAGTTTTGTTCCGATCTGTCCACAATGTTTTGAGAAATCATGCGATTATAAAAAATGTATATGAAATATATAAAATATATATACATATACATATATAAAATATACATATATAAAATATATACACATATACATATATAGAAAATATATATTAACATATACCATATATAAATATTGTTACGGCTGTGGAAATTCGCATTACACCATAAAGGGCCCGTAGGTGAGATATCTCTAAGTACATGTGTAGTTAGCCCAAACCGTTGTATAGAGGGAATTTATGTGATTCATCCGGGCTGCGACGCTTTGAGTTAGCCATTTTTTCTGTCTATCTATTTTGAACCAACCACGTCTCAACCGCCATCACACAACAACCACCACGCCAGCCATCGTCACCAACTGCAACCCGCTCCACCTCAGACACAACAACAACGCCAACAGCCACGACCTTTACCTTCACAACTCGCTCCCACATCATCGCATCACCGCCATTCCCAAACGGCACCATAACCATCAAACCACCACCGAAACCCTCCACCACCTTCACCTCTCTCCTTCTACGGCCATTCCGCACACCTGTGAACACTGAGCGTCGGGCTGTCTCGGGCCCGTTCGGCGATTGGTGCCTTTCCGAGGGAAAAATCGGATCAAGAACGCTACACGCCCACTTTTGTCCGTCCAATTAGCAAGCGCGGGGCGGCTTGGCCCCGCCTCCAGGCGCGTCTGTGTGAAATCGATATATGCAAATTCTAGGATCAGGGGAGGTTCACGCCCACTTTTCCTCCGTCCAATTGGCGAGCGTGGCTCCGCCCCGAGGTCATCCTGATCCGAATATTTGCATATTAGCTGCTCCTGCTGGCCTATAAGAAGGCGAGCGCAAGGCGAATGAAGAAACGGAGTCGGGTGAGAAGAGTTTGCAGGAAGAGGCAAAGGAGCTCGGGTCCGAGGCGAGAAGGACGGCGGTCGCGACAAGGTCGCGTGGTGTGGATCGCTCGTCGCGGACCCAAGCCAGCCAGCCATTCCTCCCCAGGGCATCAACAATTCCCCCTTTCCCCGCGCTGAGATAGTGCAAAAGGGGGCCCCGTTCCCACACCACTCCAAACGTCGTGCCAACGAGCACGGAGTCGGGGCACAGCCGCGCGGCCACATCTGCGGCTCGTCCGCCAACGCGTCACGAGGACGCGGGTAGGACCCCCCGGTCTCGCGGGCCTGGCCGCTCCTCTAGGTCCCGTGCACATTTGGCCTACAGGCCTGTCTGCCTCCTTGTCTTTGAGGGTGGCTTCTTTCCTTTGCTTTTGTGTAAATGTGTTGGCGCCGTCTGTAAAGTAGAACTGTACAAGTGTTGCCGTGTGTGCGCGTAGTCGGTAGTAACTCTGCGTCGTTGTTGCTTTGTTTTGGTTGCTATATGTGCATTTTGACTGTATGGCTGTATATGTGTGCTTTCCGTGTGTCGCGTAATAAATGTGCATTGTGTGTACTGTTTTCCCGTTTCGCTTCGTCTTTCTTTTATTGCCCTCCATCCTGCTTCACGTAAAGGGTTCTAGTGGGTGCAAAACGCCCGGTAAATAATCTGAACCGTCGAGGTCGACGATAACACCGCTCGGTATCCGATAGTACGGAACGGGCCGCCCAAGCGGCTCGTGTCCGGATTCGACCTGCGGCGAGGTACGATCGCCCGGTTTACCATCCGCGGGGTACTTAGGTAGGTTGAGTTTGGCGAAAACCCTATCCTACGCGGGTGGCCGATTGGCACGATTGTGGTGAGGTCGAAAGGCCACCCGTGACTGGCTCCGGGCGATAGTTCCCGGAGGGTCACGACTGAATTGTCCGTCCGGTGGGCGACGTGCCGCGATCCGAGTTACGTGGCCGTTCGCACACCGGCGGGCGCGAATTCGCAACAATATATATATATAATCATATACATATATATATACATACATATATAATATATTAACATATACATATTATATAAAATATATATAAATATATAAATATATATTATACATATATAAATATATATACATATACATATATAATATATACATATACTAATATATATATATAACATATATACATATATAAAATATATATATATATATACATATACATATTAATATATAATAACATATATATATATATATATACATATACATATATAAATATATATATACATATACATATATAATATATATAATATACATATACATATATACATATATAAAATATGTATACATATTATAAAAATATATATACATATACATATATAATATATATATACATATACATATATAAATATACATATATAATATATATACATATACATATATAAATACATATCATGATAATATAATTATAATATATATATACATACATACATATATATATTCATATATAATATATATATACATTATACATATATTCATATATATATATATATACAGTAATATAATATATATATATATATTAATATATATATTATATATTCATATCTTTTCTCTTCTTTCGGCTGCTCCCGTTAGGGTCGCCACAGCGGATCATCCATCTCCATTTCGCTCTATCCTCCACATCTTCCATTGACATCCAACACCCGCATGTCCGCCCTCACCGCATCCATGAACCTCTTCTTTGGCCTTCCTCTTCTCTCCTACCTGGCGGCTCCATCCTCAGCATCCTTCTCCCGATATACTCCGCTTCCCTCCTGTGCACATGTCCAAACCATCTCAATCTCGCCTCTCTCACTTTGTCTCCAAACCGTCCTACCTGCGCTGTCCCTCTAATATACTCATCCTTATCCTGTCCATCCTCGTCACTCCCAACGAGAATCGCAGCATCTTTAACTCTGCCACCTCCAGCTCCACTTCCTGTCTTTTTGTCAGCGCCACCGCCTCCAACCATACAACATAGCTGGTCCCACTACCGTCTTATATACTTTCACCTTCACTCTTGCAGCTACCCTTCTGTCACAGATCACTCCTGCAACTCTTCTCCACCCACTCCATCCTGCCTGCACTCTCTTTTTCACTTCTCTACCACACTCTCCGTTACTTTGCGGACAGTTGATCCCAAGTATTTAAACCCATCCACCTTCCCCACCTCAACTCTTTGCAACCGCACCATACCACCCCCCTCCCTCTCATTTACGCACATGTACTCCGTCTTACTCCTGCTGACTATCATTCCCCTGCTCTCCAGTGCGTACCTCCACCTCTCGAGGCTCGCCTCAGCCTACTCCCGACTCTCCCTACAGATCATGATGTCATCCGCAAACATCATAGTCCATGGAGACTCCAGTCTGATCTCGTCCGTCAACCTGTCCATCACCATTGCAAACAGGAAAGGGCTCAGAGTCGATCCTTGATTTAAAATATATATATATAAAATATATATGTATATATATATAAAAAATATATAAAATATATATAATATAAAAAAAATATATAATATACATATATATATATATAAAATATACATACATACATATAAAATATACATATATATATATATATAATATATAAATATCTATAATATAATTAAAATATGTATATAAATATATGTATAAATATATATAAATAATATATATTTATACCGTGGAGCCAGCAGAGCAAATTCAATGTGTAGTCATGTTAACTTGTCACCGGTGCAATGTGCACCTGTTCTTCCAGATTCACCTCCGAAAAGTCCGAAGGCAAAACAAGTGAAGCTCCCATGCAACAGGGAAATTAAACGATGATGGTAATAAAACAAGCAAATCCATACTTTGTTGACCCACACATTTCAGTTGAAACTGAAAAACCCGATCACTTGATTGAAGTTATTTATTCTGACAAGTTAGTAACCAAGTTCTCAATTGTACAAGCTGCAAAACCTGACAAAACCTGCCAAAATTAAGCTTCAAGTGTGCCAGCCTACAAGCATCCATTATACTCCAGACATGTAGATGAGTGGCAAATGATGAAGGAACTAAAAATTATGGACATGGTGAATATTTAAGATACCGTGCAGTTATCAAACATGAACACAATACGTTTATACTTCATTAGTACATAGCTACATGCTTGCAAAGCTGCCGCACCCAAATTCCCACCCACAATTCCAGACAACAGCACACCCGGGTTCATAACCACAGGGCTGGCACGGCCGTCCTGTTTCATTGCCAAACAATTTATTGCAAATCACATCTTAGCTCAGAGCCGTCCCAACAATTGCAGACATCAAAGAAGAAGTAAAAAAAGACGAAGCAAAATGTCAATGACAACCAACTTGGTGTCATTCTATATCTGATAAGAGAAATCTGGATCCACAAATCAATCATCCAGCAAATGAGATCAAAAATACACCTGTTACTGCTCAAGATCAAGATACGCTGTGATATGTGAATCCGCAAGGTCTTTATTTTGGGGTAAAGGTTAAAACGACATCAATGGGGTGATATTTTCATTTTGCAGGTTTAGGACAAACTTTTGATCCTTTCAGCCCAGCAGCTAATGGCAAGAAAAAGCACCAACAATATATATATATATATATATATGTATATATATATATATATATATCTTCTTCTTCTTTCGGCTGCTCCCGTTAGGGGTCGCCACAGCGGATCATCCATTATGATCCGCATAATGATTTGGCACAGGTTTTACGCCGGATGCCCTTCCTGACGCAACCCTGGTCGCCTCTTACGACACAGGGATATGGTACACCGATTCTAACCGGGGCATACACCGGGCCCAGTACACTGGTACTCACTTCGCCGACCTCAGAAGGATGACAGGCTGAGTCAACCTCCTGGTGTGTATTAATTCAAGCGGCCAACGGGGCTTGAACTCAGGACCTTTTGGATCCCAAGCCGCTACCCTAACCACTACGCCAACACCAGGCTTATATATATACAGGGGGCTGCAAAAGTAGGTATACAGTAAGGAATGTACCAGTATATCATTACTGTATACCTACTTTTGCAGCCCCCTGTATATACACACATATAAACAGACAGACAGAGAGGGGTGAAAACGTAACCTCCATCTTCCTTCGGTGCTGGAGGTAAAAGTAATGTTCGTGGTTGAAAGTGATGTGCAGCCAAAAATAAATCCATACGGTTGTGTACATCTACATTTAGAAATTATCAGTGAACTGCATTACAAAAACATTAATTGACATTTAAGGACAAATCGATAAAGTACATGAATTTTTCATCGGGAACTTGTTATTCATTCGTAAACAGCACAAGGCTGCGGGACAACACCAATGGCTGAGAGCACGGCTGTGCCGCTGATGCAATCAATGCCCTCTGCTGGATTCGGGCATGAATTTGAAATTTGGCCATGGTGCCGGCGATAGCTCGTCTACTCTTTGCAAAGGACACCATGGGATCTTTAACTTCCACCAATTTACGCTGGCAGACAGGACACCCATTCAACGTCCATCCAAGGGACGGCACACACATTGATGAATCGCCCTGCTTGTCAAACACTGGGCCGACAGTTTATAGCTGGGTCGGGATTCAAACCCCGATTACATAGCCTAAAGGCAAGTGTGCATACCTCTAGGCCATCCTGTCGGCCCAGCCACGTACTCATATGGGAACACTGAACAGGTGAATTTTGCCTCATTAAACTCTCCCAGTTTCCAAGGTGGACAATAAAGGAATTATCAAACATCACTGGCTGGCTGTTACAAACACACTACAGAAAGATACCATGCATAGTTTCCTTCAAAAGCATCTGTTGCCCTTCTTTTAGCCAAAGTTTTGATCATCTTGCTTGTTCCTTATCGATACACAAATAGTATGGTGGTGTCTGTCTGTCCGGCTTCCGGTATCAACTATACCGGAAGCCGGGACTGCTTTCAACCATTGTCACCTAAATTTATAGGTGTAATTACCTCCGCCACCGAAGGCTCGTCTCTGAACAGGATATGTCAAAAAGCTGCATATGGATTCGGATGAAACTTGGTGGACAGGTTGGGTGTGTGACGAGGACGAATCGACTCAACTTTGGTGAAGATCCAAATCCGCATCCAGATACGGGAACATTTTAATTGTTTTGTAATTCTTCACCATTGAGAGATGAGGCCAAAACGATACAGCGTGGCATGACATCTCAAAAAGTTGTGGACGAGTTACGACAAAAGTAGGTGGAGGAATTGGTTAGGTGACAAGAACAAGCCGATTAGATTTTGGTTAAGGTCTGGATTCAGATCCGGCCTATCAGTGGGATCCAAAATGTAAAGTGTTCAGCCTGGTGGAGGTATGGATTCAGATACCGAGTGCCGTTCTAGTTGTCGTCGTCAATATTCCTTCCATTCATCACAGAATTGTTACTCTTGTTGTTGTTGTTCTATGGCTTCCCCATCCTGTCAAATAAATCCATTTTTCCATCACCCGTCCTCGACGAGTACATCCGCTGGTAACGAAAAACCAGATGTCAATCGAGAGCAAAGTGCATTCTTTTTGCAGTGGATCCAAATGAGTTGAGCAAAATCGAACGAGAGGTATGCTGCAAGACTTGGGCGTAAGAGTCAAAAGTATATTGAACGAGATGTCATTAACGTCCACATCCATTGGAAGCAAACCATGGAAATGCAGTATCACAAGGCAAATTATGAAAACAAGCACTTTATATTTAACAAAACTTCTCACCATTCCTTCTAAGGAAATGAAGAAAAGCTAAATAAACGTGAATGCTTCAAGCAATCGTTATCATACGTGAAGGGTGTCTCCACTGAGGTTTTAACGCCATTAGTAAGAGAGTGTCACCCTGACATAATTCAACGTGTTATCACCATTTATAAATTGACAGACTAGAACCAGCCCAAAAGAAAACCTCAACCAAACCAAAAGGATAAACATCGAGAGGGAGCTATTCAAAGACAACAACCTCTAAGAGCAGGTGTGCAAGCTCAGCATTTTCAACATCAGTCTTGGACACGCACTTCTACTTTTGTGTGTCAATGGGCAAGACAAATCAGCTTCAATCGAGGTCTCGGAGCAAACATGTACGCCGTTCAATGCCAAAAAAAAAAACCGAGCAAAGCAGCACGAAGCAAATTGCTTAATTTGCACAACCGATAACATCTGTGACATCACTTGCATGAGCAATTACTAGGTAGACCAACCAGAAAGAGAAAGATTGGCCCAGGGTAGTACCGGAAAGCCACACCCATGGAGGTGAAGGGAGAGAACATAACAATAAAAGCCATAAATTCCTCAACATGTTGATAGATAGTATGGCAGCATGTTAAACATATCAACTGCCATGTGACAATAGTTAATGCACACGAGTAGAGGTGCTTGGCAGCAAGCTTCACCAATCTGCATAGCCAGACAAAGCAATGATATCTTGGCGCACGGATTCAGAGGGATGTTAAAACATGAAACACAACACCTTAATGACGGGCATGGCTGGACCTGTGCAAGTCCCCGGTTATCAGTGGGTCGCCATTGTCGTTGCAAGGCAGAGAGACAGTGTCCGTGTCCGACAACCAAGCCCACCTCCGCTAGCAAACTGCACTCAATGTGACGAACAAAAAAAAAAAAAACCCCAAAAAAACATACATATAAACAACTTCCAAACAGCAGTATGTGCGACGAAGCCGGTACAAAGTGATCAGCCATCACCCAGACGAGGAACTTGGATCTGTGCCTAGGTACCAACGCACAATGGCCTGCACTTCCGAAAGATATCATGGGAATATTATGATAACACCTACAACCAAGTTCAAGTAAACATAAGTCTGCTTAACATCCCTTAAGAACAGGGCTCCAAAACAATTCGTTTTCCTCGAGGTAACGCCCAAAATCGTTGCAATGCAATAAAAACGTTCTGAAAGCAAAATCTTTCACTCGCAACAAAACCGTTACGTATTCAAATCACTGTGATAATTTTGAGGACAACCCCAAAAGGTAGGGCCTCCCATTTGATTTCTCAATCGTTTTTGTGTCCATTCTAAGGTTCCTCTACAGATTAATTATGGAGCACACCATCACGTTTACAAAGAGAGAAATCGATGAATACTTAAAACGTTTGCTTGGGCTATAGTTCTGTACCCCACATTTTTGAAGCATTACCTTGGTGCTAACCCTCAAAATTGTGGCCTTTGGAATTAATGCATGCTAGGTTTTGAGCTGTCGGTCCAGTTACATTTGTGACCATCCTTGAAACAAGTAAAATAAACAATGTCACCCGTAGGGTGATCCGTATCTTGCCAAAAGGTGACCACGTGTGACTTTTTAAGGTCACACTGAGGTGAACAGAGCTGCTATCCACCAGCAGCGACTCCTTGAGGAATATCTGCCTACGAGAGATTCGATGAGAATCGTTCTACAGAGTAAACCTGAAAATATGCGTTTGCCTCATAACGTCACCAAATCACGTCAATAATGTCTCAAAGCTTGATATATCTAGAAAGACTCATCGAGGTGTTCAATTTGAGGTACTACACGATATGGTTCCTAAAACTTGAAAATTTGACCTTGGGGTCAAATATGTTTGACCTTAGGCGTTAACCATGAAGGTCAAGGCCAATCGCCACAAAATTAATCATCTGAATGCCAGACCATGAACTATATTCCCATGAAGTTTGAAGACGATCCGATCAAAATTACTCAAAAAATAAGGGTTTCGTCGACTCCCTGATTTGCGACAAAGTGACCTTGACTTCAAAATTTTATGCGCTGAAAGGGACCTCTATAGGCCTCTGATATGCGAAGTTACAAAAATTTCCAATGATAACTGTGCTCTGCAGAGTGATTATACGTGATTACAGATAAAAAAAAAACAAACAATCATGAAAATCCGTTTTTTCGTCATGACATCATCAAATGACGTCATAGCGTCAAACTTTTGACAGATCTGGAAAGCACTTATCAAGCGCTTCATATGAGGTATTACTCGATATGGTATCTAAGATTTCAAATATGTGTTGACCTTAGGCGTTAACCATGAAGGTCAAGGCCAATCGCCACCAAAAATTAATCATCTGAATGCCAGACCATGAAATATATTCCCATGAAGTTTGAAGACGATCCGATCAAAATTACTCAAAAAATAAGGGTTTCGTCGACTCCCCTGATTTGCGACACAGTGACCTTGACCTTTGACCTTGACCTTCAAAATTTTATGCGCTGAAAGGACCTCTATAGGCCTCTGATATGCGAAGTTACAAAAATTTCAATGAAAACTGTGCTCTGCAGAGTGATTTATACGTGATTACAGAAAAAAAAAAAATAACAACACAAAAAAAACACATGAAGGTCAAGGCCAATCGCCACCAAAAATTAATCAGCTGAGCGCCAGACCATGAACTATATTCCCATGAAGTTTGAAGACGATCCGATCAAAATTACTCAAAAAATAAGGGTTTTGTCGATTACCCTGATTTGCGAAAAATGACCTTGACCTTTGACCTTGACCTTCAAAATTTTTGGCCTGAAAGGACCTCCATAGGCCTCTGATAGTGAAGTTACAAAAATTTCCAATGAAATCTGTGGTCTGCAGAATTTTTTTTTCGTGATTACAGACACAAACAACAAAACAAACAAAAAAAAAAAAAAAAAAAAAAAACATACAGACTGACTAACATATCTTGCAAAAACTTCGTTTTGGCAAGATAATTAGGGATGTCACCCAGGCTTTTAAAGTTGTACCGTAAGACAGGGTTACGTTGGCCTTCAGGGGCAAATTTGCGCCAGGCTCATTTTTAAATAAATAAATAAAATAAAATAAAGTCTTTTATAAAGCCTTTGCCGAAAGGTGACCCTTGGGGCCAAATTAACCCCAGTTTATGGTATTTGACCTTTTGACATGAAAGGATTTGATTGATTGATTTATACACTGATCTTAGGCTCGTGGAGGAGATTGGACTTTTTACATTTAGGGAAGAATAGGAAGAGTTCATTGTAATTACCTCACCACTGAAGGTGGACGGAGGTTATGGTTTCACCCCTGTCTGTCTGTGTACAGGATATCTCAAAAATAGCACCGCAGAGCGGGCGTAACCCTCAGCCCTTGACGCAAACAATTCAAGATGGTGGCCATATTGAAAATCGCAGCCACGCCCATTTTCGAAAGGACTTCCTCGACTCAACCCCAACACACCCAGCAAAATGGATTTAATCGGACAAGGCGTTCTCCTCAAAATGACGGAAAACATTTCAAGATGGCTGCCTGGCGGCCACAGTAAAATCGCAGCATGCCCATTTGGAAAGGAACTTCCTCTACTCAACCCCATTATACCTCGCCAGAATAAAATCAATGTGTGAAGCCGTTCTCAAGTTATTTTTCGAAAACCAAATCAAGATGCCTGCCATGGAGGCCACATTGAAAACGCAGCGCGCCCATTTTCTAAAGGAACCTTCCTCTACTCAACCCAACACACCCTGCAAAAATGGATTTAATCGACAAGGGTTCTCCTCGAAATCGACGGAAACCAATTTCAAGATGGCTGCATGGAGGCCACATTGAAAATCGCAGCGCGCCCATTTTCGAAAGGAACTTCCTCTCCTCAACCCAACTTACCTGCAAAAATGCATTTAATCGACAAGGCGTTCTCCTCGAATGACGAAACAAAAAGTTGACAGACGCCTGGACGCCGGACAACGCCTGTGACGACAATTCCTTAGCCAATTGGGCTGAGTGGTAAAAAGTTATGGACGATTCAGACAAAATTTGGTGAGACAGGTTGGGTGTGCGACAAGGACGAATTGATTCGATTTCGGTGAAGATCCAAATCTGGATTCAGATCTGATAATTTTTTGATTTTCACGTGCTTCTTCACCATTGAGAGATGGGGCCAAAATGATATACAGTATACCACAATATCTCAAAAAGTTGCGGACGACTTACGACAAAACTAGGTGGATGAGACGGTTTGGTGACAAGAATGAGCAGATTACATTTGGCTTCAGGTCCAGATCCAGATCCGGCCTATCAGTGGATCCAAAACAAACTGTTCAGCCTGGCAGGGGTGTGCGCTCTACTGAGTGCTGTTCTACTTTTTAAATGAATTACAAAATTTGTAGACAATAGCCAAAATCGATGCACGACATGAGATTTGAACCTGGAGTGACAGCATCGTGAGCGGTGCACTCAGATGAGAATACCAAACAGGCCAACCCAGAGAGGATTAATGACATCAACTACAAGTAAGCACCTTATAATATTGCGGATTATGTACACCCTCCCACCCCCTCCCCCCAAAAAACAGACCACATCTTAAGAGGAAATTATACAAAACAAGACTTGTACAATGATGAAAGACTTGAGGGAAGGTAGATCATCTCCCAGACTTAGCAAAGCCAACAATCCTTGAGGGGAAATTTGCGGTCTTGCAAGGTACACGTATGTTGGACACTTTTATTTTGCCTTTAGGCTTCATCAACAAATAAAAAATAAAAATTAAAAAAAGAATTGAAATGGCAAACTTTCCACAAGGCATCAGACCTGTCTCTGCATTCTCACTGTATGAACTCTGCTGACAGATTTGTTGTTGCTACTGAAGCAGTTTTTTGGCAAGAATTATGGTTGGTGATTCGATATTTCTACCGGTTGGTGGCAGAGGTGTCCTCCAGCTTAACATCTCTCTGAGGGATGGCACACACATTGATGCCTCGACTTGCATGTGGAAAACACCAATATCATAGTTTATAGCTGCATCAGGATTCAAACCCGGGTTAGACAGCTGAGCCGATTGTGCGTACCTCAAAACTGTCATCACCCCACCTCTTGCCCCACCCCCCCCCCAGGGCTGACTACCTCAGCACCCTCTTTAAATGCACAATTTTTTCATAAAATTCCAAGTTTCTGCTTTGGATTCCTTTCAGAAACACATTACAATGAGCAAAACCATGAGCAGTGGTAAGGGTCTACACTCTACATGCATGTAAAGAAAACAATAAACAATGTCACACCTTGAGAGCAAGCTTTGTCTCAGGCGAGAAGTCCAAATCTTGCTTTGCTTTTCCAACAAGTTTGTGTGATGTCGAAAATCTCAGTGTTTAATTGAAAAGTCATCGTGACAATAATTGCATTGTGCGCGTGCAAAGCACCACAATCGAGGTGTTAAAGGCTGAAATGTGCGCACGATTGTACTGCGCCGCTCTGGCAGCCTTGGAATTTGTTGGATCACAAAAGTCATATCCTTTCACTTTGACTCCATTTTAGAAAATGTTTTCCGGCCGGTTCAAAGCTGGGAAAGAACAAAGAGGACAAGAACACTCTTATGACGCTTATCTTGCAAGTGATCCACATTATGCAGGTTTGGCCCGTTTTGTGCCGAAAAACCGTGGACCCGGTTTCGTATTGTCAAAACCTGTATTGGACGGAAAGTTGATGAAAAGGGCACATGGAACAGTGAGTGGTTCAACACTTACTTGTCGTACCTCGCAGTAATGCCGAAGAGGAACGCATCTTCTCACGAGTTTGCAAGAACAAAACCGATGTCTGAGAGTGCTTGTCAAATGAGATCAGCCTGCTTGCTCTCCTCACATGCAAAACCAACCTATTTCACAAAACCCACTCATGTTTGATCCACCGAGAGATCTTGTAAGAGAGGCCAAAAGAGCCTGTAGGGAATACAATGCCAAGCAGTCAAAGTCACTTATCCGTCAGGTCCCGGCCATGCCAGTCAGTTTGATTGACCTCTCCTCGTGAATACGAGTCTATTGTAAGACTGTACGTGGACGTTTGAGTTGGGTTCTGAACAGCCGCAAGTCTACCTCGTAAATAAAGGACTATCTCAGTATTTTAGTGTATTTTGTGTCACCAACAACATCTCAAATAGCATTTTGATCATGAATGGTAAAAATATAAGCAACCCGTTTCGATTCCGACAAACTCGTTTTTCCTCTCCTCCAACTTGCTATATATGATGGGTACGTGGCTATCGCAGCAACACTATCGATTAATTATGTCTGGCTTGGAGTACGTGTTGAGCAGATTACATACAAGCACAGCACGAGGTAAAAGCCACCATTCCCAGGTCGTGAGCCTATGCTACAACGAGAGCCAATCAACAGGCGTCAGAGCTGGCTGAGCCTTGTTTGTTGTCCATACGCACTGCCTCAGATAAGGGAATAATGAAACAGGTGCTAATGATCGAAGAAGCGAGTTGTGTTCTTGTAAAAGCAGGACGTTGGAGTGAAAGAAAAAAAACAAAAATATTAAAACATTTCGGCCATACTATTGTCACAGATTGGCATATGATTGTACAACCACAAATTTTTGCGCACAAAAATACACAATTTTCATACAGGTAGGCAGTTCTGAGGTTTGTATCCTGGAGGAAGGGGCACAGAATCCCACTGCTTTTGAAGTCCAATGACAGCATTTAACACATTAAGCCTGGTGTTGGCTTAACAGTTATGGTGGCTGGCTTAAGATCTTAGGGTCTTGAGTTTGAGCCCCTGTCGTGCCATTAAGCAACACCAGGTGGGTTGACTCACCAGGTCAGGTCAGGTCAGGTAGCGTGCGTCGGAACAGCGGGTCACTGCGTCCACTTTCTGCCAGTACTCCAGGGGCCTCCGTCTGGCCATCCCTGAGGCAGATGCCTGGCCCATCCCCATCTCCTTGAGATGCCGATCAACCTGCTGCAACCACGTTCATGTCCAGAATTTGTAGCCACCCACAGGTGGCAGGATAAAACCAATTACTCACCATTTGGGTCGGCAAATTGAGTACCAGCTTACTGGAAACCGGGGGCACTGCATCAGCAGCACAGCATATGAAATGATGACGCTTTACCCAATTTGGATCCATTTCCCATATCTAGAACCGATGGATGCAAAGATCTGAGATTCAAAACATTAAATTGGACTCATCTGAACTTTTAGCAATGACAAATTAAACTCATAAACGTGTGATCCAAAGCTTGGCAACTAAAGGCTTAAAAACAAAACTCTCCCCCCCCCCCCCAAAAAAAAAACTAACTTTGGGTTTTTTTTCTTTTTTGGGGGGGGGGGGGTGACATCTGAAATTATCAAAAAGGCTTTGATATCATTTCTGATATTTAGCCTTTTGCCGAGATCTAAATTCCTTCCTTAAGCAAGTGAAGGCTCGTCCTTAAAAACAAAACCAAAAACCCACGTCAGTTATGTTGTCAAAGTAATTATGTTGCTTCAAAGCAGCGTCTACCAAGTACCGACAATTTATTGTATTCACAATACAAACAGCATGCAGGTGCAAGACGAGACGACAATTCAGGTGGTGCACGATAGACATTTGAATTGACTCTCGTGACAGTTGGTCGCTCTTACGAGAGGAAGCACAGACCTTGTTTATGGAGTGCGAGGGTGTGAAGCACGTGAACCCTCCGATGGTCTCTTTAAATCATAGGCTCCCAACCTTTTTTGTCTACGACACAAAATTTGAAATCACATTCGCCTCGTGACCCAAATGGTACTTGGTACCGGTACCAACCAAAAACATTTTTCATAGAAAACGCTTCACATGAAAACCCCCTCCCCTCAAAAACCGGGATTTGCTGCCAACATTTGAATACGGTATATCACTACAAGATCAAGTGGCACGTAGTCATCCGTGACCCATCAGATCAGTTTGGGTCAGAAACCTGGGTTTGGGAACCCCTGCTTTAAACCTTGCTCTTCCAGTCACAGAATTACAACTTTTGTAAGAGTTGTAAAAGTGTATCGGCATTTTAAACATGCAATTCCTAACCGTGAATAGTTTTCTCACTTCAAAAACCTTCAACTTGTTCAACCATAAGAAATTTAATTTTAAAAAACAAACAGACTAACAGTAACTTATCGGAGTGCATTTCACACAAACATGAAAGCGCACACCCCAATCAAGGTAACAATTATAAACATGGCGGCACACAGAAACTACCGGTCAAAAGTTTTAGAACACCCCCGTTTTCCTAGTTTTTACTGAAATTTAAGCAGTTTAATGTTTCAATGTACTCTGAAATTAAAGCATAGAACAAATAAACAATTTCAGATATAAAAGAAATCATGGAATCGTTTTGTTGAACAAAATTTTATCTAAATTTTTGACTCGTTAAAGTAGCCACCTTTTGCAGATAGAACAGCCGAACATACTCGTGGCATTCTTTCTGCAATGGAAATCAATATTGTCAGAAAGTTCTTCCCAACATGTTGCAGAAGTTCCCACAAATATGTTGCACTTGTAGGTTGCTTTGCTTTCACCCTTCTGTCCAGTTCATCCCAAACCAGCTCGATGAGGTCAAGTCTGGAGACTGTGCTGGCCATTCCTTGATTTGAAGCCTACCGTCTTGTTCTTTTCTTCTAAGGTAGTTCTGACATAGCCTGTAGGTATGTTTTGGTCGTTATCTTGCTGTAGGATGAACCCCTGACCAACTAGGCATAGACCAGAGGGTGTTGCATGGCGCTGCAAAATGTGCTTGGTAGCCCTTTTGGTTCAGGGTCCAGTCACTCTGTGCAAGTTGCCGACTTTGGATCCAGCAAAAGAGCACCAGATCATCACGCTTCCTCCTCCATGTTTGACAGTTGGTGTCTCACACTGAGGAACCATCCTTTCGCCTACTGCGATTAACGGCTGATTATTTCAACACACAAGACCCTGTTCAGTGCATTCCAACAAACCTGCAGCTCGAAGTCTTCTCTTCACAGTTGAAACCAAGACTTCCTTACTTCGACCAGTGTTAAGCTGTGCTTGAAGCTGCTGTCCTGTGAGCCCCTATCACCAAGCTGTTAACTCTCAGAAACTTGTCTTCTGATTGTGTTGTGGCTTTGGGTCTGCCAGACCTCTTCCTGTCAGAGTTTCCTCCAGTTTCCAAGTGCCTTTGATGGTTATAATAGGTTATAATGGTTATAATAAACACTTTTAAGGGTTATAATGGTCTGTCTGTCTTCTTTGTTGTCATTTTCTCACCATTATGATAGCAATATACTACTTCCTGCAGTGCAATATTGTCCAAATAATGCTTCAGAGGGTGTAGCAATACAGTCTGTTCCAACACTGCTTTTATACAGACAGAGGGTTTGTAACTAATCAACAAAAGTTGGGACACCTGGTAGGAATTGTTGCATCAACTTTCAATGCTCAATTTACTTCCATTGCTGCAGAACAGCTGCAGTTGCTAACCCATTACTTGTTCCCTGAAAAGGGCCTTTTTAACAACTCTGAAATTTACATAATTTTTCAGTTTTTGGTAACCTAAACTTTGTTTTTTAACCTCGGGCAGTTTACCGCTTGGCTTTGTACCATTTCAGGTTATTCACTGGATTTCAACTGCTTAAATTTCAGTAAAAACTGAAAAATGGGGGTGTTCTAAAACTTTTGACCGGTAGTGTACAAGGAAGAAGATTAAAACAAAAAATAAAAACTACACTGCAGCCAACACTGGCCTTTCCATGAAACTACTTTCAGAAAGGACTGCAACAGACAAAGAATCAATGTCCATAGAGGGGAGGGGTGTGTGTGGGGTAGGGAGTATCGAATATAGGTGTGGTTTCTAACCAAGAAATATCCACAGCAGACCAACACCCAAGCCACAGAAACGGCTTTGGAAAAAATGAAAAAGTGCAGTCATGTTCAACAGCATGTTTACATGTGTTTATGAGAGGGGAGGAGTTGAGGGTGGGGGGGAGGTGGCAGGATAAAACCAATCACTCTTTTCATCCTTAATATTCAATTCATCGACTTTTATCTCATCAACTGTACTTGCATCACTGATATTTTGAGGAATAACCAAATTATGTCCAAACAGGTGAACTTGGCTTAGATTCCACCTTTTCAGATTGCGTAAGAAACGTTGCGTGCTTGTTTGGTGCACATCAGTGCCTCTTAGGTCTGAAGAAAATTAAACCAAAATATTAAGACGTGTAAAAATACACTGTTACAATACGCATACATCATAAGTAAATGGCTCATAAAATAAGACTTATTAGTCAAAACAAAGAACAAATGGATTTGGTTCATGGTGGCAGGACATAAAAGCAACTTGAAAGTGAGAAATTGAAAATTAACAAGTTCCATTTTGTGCATATCAAGATGGGTTTGCAACTCTTCACAACTTATTAGTCTCGCTCCAAAGGCCCCTGTCTGCATGTGTCCACTTCCATATATTTTTGCTTTAAAAAAAAAAAAAATATTCTGCAACTGCTTGTCCGATTGATGTGAAACTTCAAACACTGCCTTTGGGCAATTGCATCGTAGGGTTAAACATACGAGGAAACTTCCCATGGAGAATATTTTTTTATTGATAAATCGAACATCGTAGGCCACATGGTGCAGCAGCTAAATTATATTAAAGGAAAAAATTTTAACATCTCCGAAAACTGCTCAATAAAATAAACTGAAACTTGCCACGTCATCAGCTCCCCGTGGGAAATATAGGGTGATAACGATGACTTCGGTGGAAGGGGAATATAGGGTGAAGTGGCATTCCAGCCATAATTAGTTGAATCCACATCCTTAGCCTAAAAATCTGAAACTTCATATATCTCATCTATCACCTGATGTGAGTGAAGAATTAAATTTATGACATCGGTCACGTGGTCTGGCAGCCATATAGGGTTCAAAATAAAAATGTAAAAAAAACCCAAAAAACTAGAAGTTTTTTTTTCAAAAAAAAACCACTTCCATGTCGCGACGTCTGCCTTCCCTTCCCCAACCGCTCCTCACTCTCGCTCCCTCCTCTCTCCCCCCCCCCCCCCCACCTCTCAGTATTCCTATCAGCGAAGCCACGGGTAGTATTTGCTCCAAATAAATATAAGTTTTATCTATCAGATGGGGTGAATTGAAAAATATCTTTACATATTTCATGAAATAGATTGTGGTTGCATTCTGGAAGCAGCTAAATAACTTTAAAGTAAATAATCATGCTCTTCACTGCAAAGCCTTCCACGGCCACTGCTTAAAGCGAAATGAAAAGTTTGGCGCACGCAGCTGAATATATCAATTGTTGCCATGACAATATTCTGCAAAGCATTCCATTTCTGTGTACATAGTCTTGGGTCACGTGACCCACAGTGAGCAGTCTGAGACTGCACGAGCAAACCTATTCGTGGAGATATATATACGTTTAATATATATATATATATATATATATATTATATATATATTCTTAGACAATTTTTCTATTTTGTGATTTCCCCTGAGATATTGGCATTGAGCTGCATCAGTATGCAAAATTTCACCTTTCTACCCCCACCGAGAAGGTACGAAACATTTATATTAGTGAGTGAGTCGGTGATGAGAGGACACACACAGACACAGACAGACACACACCTCAGGCTCATGCAGAAGCTTAAATACAATACCACATATATATATATATATACATTGGTTAGAAGGAAGTCATGTCAGCTACAAATCAAAAATACAACTACTGAAACAGCAACCGCTGGGCATTGCCATTTGACCTTAAAATGCTTTGAACACAACTTAACAAAGAACCTGTTCACAGTTCACAGTTACTAACCATAACCAATACTGCTCAATGACATCATTATGAGGGATTGAGAGAAAACTCATTTGCTAATTACCAAAATTAACCAAGAGATGACATGGTCATGTTTTTGGAGATACAATTTGGTTGGAGTTGAGAATGGGGAAAAAAAGAAAAATGTGACAAAATCAACTCAATACGGTTCATCAACAAACAATTCTCTATCGTTTTAAATATTACTCTCACTTATTTGTTCGCTCAATAAAATTCATTCACATTTTCTCACTTGGGAAATACAACCGCCACAGATTAATTTGCAGATCGAGGCAACAGCAGCATTTTAATGAGATGTCCAGATGCCATTTACAACTGAAAGCTCCAACTTCCAGCGATGAAACGAGGAATGCAACTTCTTTGTATTTTTTATGTCAATTTGAACAAAGAAAAACAGAACTTAATGAAAGAGTTCACGTCCGAAATATCCCCTACTCTCCCAAACCTCCGCCCTTCTAGAAGAAGTCATCCCAGGTTGTCCTTCTAACAATGAAGGGAAGATGGAATGTTTGGACTGTGCAGGAAATAAGATCCTATCCCAGGAGTTAGCCTCGCGTTCTGTAGGGGTGCACGTCTTTTTTCGAGATTTCTTTGCTCATACTGTCTGCAATAAACAATACCACCATCTATTCAATCCCACACAACCGTAGCGAGCTCACCATGCACAAGACTATACGATAACAAAGCACCAGTCTTCATCTTGCAATGGCAGATGGATCAAATATTTTTATATATTTTTTTTCAACATCATTTTACCACTGTTGTACATGCTGCCCCACATGGAAATTTCCATCCTGGCATGCAAAACATTTTCTTCCATTAAGCTCCAGATTGAACATTGAATGATGCCAAGAACATATGTCCTTTAAAGATGACTTTGGATGGATCACTGCAATCACAAAACCAGCATGTTTGCATCATACACGGGCCAAGCGAGCAACGCATGCTTCACGGAGCCCTGTTGCCTGCACGTGAATCGACTACCTGTGTGAAAGTCAACATCTTTGCAACACCGAAGTAAAGATGTGACGCAGCAGCAAAGTGCTGCCTGTGCACACACAAACAGGTTGTATTTTGTCAAGGAAAAGAGAAGGAAAATGAATGAAAGAAATAAGAAAGATACCCACTCAGATGAACTCCAGACCGGGATGTCAAAATCGCAAGGAAATGCAGCATCAGGGGCAGCACTATTGTTAACACGGGTTGACCGGTGCATGGAAACACACATATGGACTGGCGCATGTGTGCCAGGACCAGGCAGGTCATTCCATTCAGAAAGGTGATTAGTAAGCCAACTGGGTTTCTAACCACAACCAATAGTAACGTGGTAATTTTCCTACAACAAGCTGTTTCCAGAAACCAAATCTTTAACACTGAGCACTGCCTTTAGCCAGATAATGACCTTCAACCCACAACCTTTGGAATGCCAGTGTAGATTGCTCACATTAAGGGGCCCACAAACCTCCCCATTAATTGCAAATGCAAGTTTAGTTTTTCAGATTCCAATTTCTGCTCGATGGCCTCTTGCACAAGTACAAATATGCAAGTCCACAATATCAACTTTTCCTCATTTTGCAGTCATATTTCTTCTCAGCAATTGTTACTGCAATGGAATGGTGATGCAATTAGCTGATTAGGATAACAGATCGGTTGTTTTATTGGCACGTCTCACCTTTATGGCATTTTCTTTGAATGCATTCAGAGTTTAAACCTCAGCTCGACGCAGCATTACTAATTGGAGGAATGTTCAGTTTGTACTAACGGAGTTCGAAATGAACTTTTTGCACTAAAAGTGATCACCTGGATGTTATGGAAGTCAAAACTCTCAACACTGGCATTTCCCACACACAAAGGCAAAAGCACAAGATTCATTAACTGTTCTGTCATAGTGGACAGGTGTATGGCCTCTCTATTTTCTAACACCTACCTCTCCTCAGTCACTGCTTCCTCTGAATTTTCATCCCCCTGTACCACGAGGTCACATGCTCTTCCAGGAATCGAACATATAAGAGCGTGGTCTCAGTGTGCCTGCGTGCATCCGTCCATCCACAATTGTTCTATAGGGGAAACCACTAATAAAGCAATACCGGTACCCGTTACACAATCGACAACATAGCATGCATGTACGCACGCAACATAGCAATACACACGTACATACGCGCAGCATATAACGTGCTGCACATACACGCATGAGGAGAGTTTGTTTCCTGGCATAGGCCGTGCCAAATATGTACCTCCGACAGTTTGATCAAAAGAAGGAAGAGAGGAGGAGGGGGAGGTGGGTGAGAATTTTTTTACATATTGTGACATTCCTCTTAGTGTTTTGTTGTATATTATTCGGAATGCAGCATATAAAAAGGCTGTGATGAATATCCCATTAACACTCTCCCAATCCTCACTCACTGAGTGTATAGCTAGGCCGGTATCTAGACACCGCCCAATTTTATTTTTTCACATTAACAACAACCATTTTTTTATTTGCAACTACACAAAGCACGATATTGCCATCAGCGAAGCGACAGGTCTTACATTCTAGTTCTTATGAAACTCCCAAAATGAAAGCTAACTGCTCACCTCCACTCCTCAGTTCCCTCTCTTCTCCTACTTGTAGAAGTGTTCGATCCCATTATTCACTTCAGGGCTTCAGATTGGCAGTATACCACCCTACCAGGTCATCTTCCATATCTATGTATATATA
>CM068964.1:76591351-76604634 GCA_035128595.1 Eptatretus atami
ATCACTCCATATACCAAGTGTCAATTTTTCTTTCTTTGAGTGTTTTCAGAGATGTCCAATTTTTTTTTTCCTGTCATCCAACATGGCTGCCATACCGTGTGACCTATGGTGTCACCGTTGTCAATAAAATATTCTCCATGGGGAGTCGCTCCAATGTTTAAAGTTTCGCATCGATTGGACAAGCGGTTGCAGAGGAAAAAAGATAATTGAAAGCAAAAATATCTAGACAGGGAAGTAGCAATACTCTCGCAACCCCTTCAGGGCAAGACTAATAATAGATCTCAACACAACTGTTGCAATACCAATCTGTCAAGGCATCTTCGGGTTTTGTACACAGTATATTGATGAAACGTTCAGGTCTGGTGAATAACTACCGACAGACACAAGTTGATACCACGAATAGCGACAGACATTCCTAACTACCAAAGATAGTCATCTTCGACCATGCGCACATCCTGGACGCTAAATAAATGTAGCAACACGAACACCCACAAAATGGGAAAGGCTCTGCTTTAGTCTTGGAGATAAGGAGTCGCTTGGCAATGTGTATTATTGCTGATGATGATTATCACGAGAGAGTCTGGAACACAAATATTTCGATGATTGAGTCTTTGAAACAGACGTGTATAAAAGTTCCATGAAGGCCAAGCCTCAAGAAGATGGTGGAAAACGAATTCGAAATAATTGACTGGCAAAGCCATTTATACTCAAATTTACGAAGCACATCTTTTTTCATCATGTCTTTCACCAAACAATAAACAAGATAATGGCGCATATATAAAGCACAGACTAAAATAACTGAAATCCATTGCCTTTATTAATCACACAGAAGGCTACAGCAAGATGCATGTGCTGTACTTGAACAAAGAAAACATTGAAAACCTACCCCACACACTGATTGAAGCAAGATTTATTTTTCTACTTCTTCTTTAACGGACACAATCATTCCCACGTTCTTGTGGGGTTGGCTGGGGGAAGCTTGGCCCAAGTCTTTCACAAACCGGCTGGCGAGGCCTGACATTTCTAATTTGTTCAGGGTGCCGGCGAAAGCTCGCCTCGGACACCGTGGGATCTTTAACGTCCCCCGACTAATGCCAACAGACGGGACGTCCAGCCCAATGTCCATCCGAGGGACGGCACACAAAAGTGATGAATCGCCCTGTCTGTGAAATGCCAGAATGACAGTTTATAGCTGGGTCGGCATTTGAACCCAAGCTAGACAGCTTAGAGGGGAGAGTGCGTACCTCGAGGCAATCCTGCCAGCAAGAGTTATTTTGAGCAAATCTAAATATAGACAATTCACAAACAAACATTCCACCAAAGTACACTTGAACTGTATTTTCAGGTTATTGTACAATTTGTGTTCGGCTAGATTTTCCACAATTGAAATAAGAAGGGACCGGGGTACCGAGTGGGTGGGAGGCTCAGTAGGATGCGAGCAGTGCAGGTACACTGCACATGGGAAGTCATACAACTGATACGTGTTCACATGTGAAACAACAGCATTGAGAGAGCAGCAGGATTCCATTAGCAAGGACAATGAGACCAAAGGATGAAGTTCAGATCAAGGTAAAGAAGGGCAAAAATAGCAAATATTTCGGTGCCGGCTTAGGCCTAAGGATAAGCAGTTAAAAGCTGAAGTATAAAGCGACAGGGACTAAAAATTAGGTCAGGAATATAAATTATTTTTTTAAAAGGTAGAATTCACGTTCGGAGGATGTCGGCTTTCTGGATAGGCCGGGCTCGAATACGGAAAAACAAAAATACAGTAAAAAGTTTTAGCAAACAGTACAACAACGTGCTCAAACAGCCCAGGAATGAGGATTATTCTTTACATGTGTTTGTAAGGAAGAATAAAATAATAAATGCGCTAAAAGTAATTTCAAGGAGCTGCAACGATAGTCCAGTAGGTCAGACACTCACTAATTAGCTTGCCATCTTGGTTAGATGCCCAGCCAGACTATAAAACTACCCAACTGGTGCTTAAGCTTTCCTACATCAATAGGTATGCTGTCCTTCAGAGGAGTCATTAAGCCGGCTGTCCTGTTTACCAACACTTGTTCATGGATGTTAAATATCTCATGGTATACAGGGCCATTTTGAAAGGGCTGGAAGGATATAGATCAGCGGTAGCACAATGGCCTTTTTGATTTTTGCTGTCTCGTCTGGATTTAATTCTCGACCAGACTCGAAACGGGCATCTTGTTTCACAAGTTTCACAAAAAGGCATTAACGAGTGTGCACCTTCTTCGGAGGAACACAGAGCTGGACATCCTGTAAACTAAAGCATTTGCTGGTGGATGTTTGCGATCCCACTGTGTCCTTTGTAAGAAGAAGCCATTGTGTGCCAGCACCCTCACCAAATTCATTCCTGACATGAGCTCGACCACTCTGCGAAGGGGTCCGGGGTTCGTTCTCAGTCAATGATGTTTGAGTTGTCGTGAGCACCCCGGTGCTCTGCACGGAGTGTGAAGGTATACATTGACCTTTGTTTTGAAAAGTGACGGTCACTGTGCCAGAATCCCTGGTCAAATTCCAAATTCCTGACTTGGTTAAGGGCTGCTTTGTTACATCTTATAAATCGAGTAGCAACATGTCCAGGACAAACTATCAACAAACAACTACAATGGCATTAAGTAGAACACATACATCCACCAGGCTGAACAGTTTACGTTTTGGAACCCACCGACAGGCCAGATCTGAATCCGGACCTCAACCAAAATCTAATCGGCTTGTTCTTGTCACCTAACCAACTCATCCATCAAGTTTTGTCATTACTCGTCCTCAGCTTTATGAGATATCCTGCTCACAGACAAACAGGGGTGAAAACATAACCTCTGTCCACCTTAGGTGGTGGAGGTAATCATGCGCACAAGAACCCTGCTACCCCCGTGGTGGTGCCGACAACAGCATCAGTCATCGAGTTGAACCTGTAGTTTTTGGGGGGCGATGGCAAACAATCAGCATATCCAGGCTGCAAGGGAAATCTTTTCAACAGGCAGTGCATTTTAAAATTTCATCCTATTTTGGCACTTCTGCATTTAATCGTTCCTATTTTCACTCTGAACATTTCCTCGTGTATTTTCTGTTGCTTCTGCCATCCTTTCACAGGTGCTTGCATGTCGACATGACAATATGCCAATTTTTTTTAGCCGTTTATTGGAACCATCTATCCAGTAAAAGCACGGGAAGCATAAACCAAAACTGCTCATCAACCAAGACTTTCTTGCAAAGCGTTTTTACAACTTCATAATCGCAGGCAAAGACTTCAGGGATCCATAAGAGCAACAGTGCCCAAATAAATAGTCACATACTTCTTACACACGACGTTTTTTTGTCCTGAAAACTCGACTACAGCCAATTTCTAATAAGGCCTTCAATGGGTCGCACACGACCACACAACTATTTATTAAAATCGAATTATACAAGCAAAGTTGACTTCAATCATTCCAAAACGTTCCGGCTTGAAATCCGATACGAAATCAAAAGTCTGACCTCAAAAAGACGAATTAAAACCAAAAACTGTGAATCGGTTTCAAAACCACTAATGCCCTTCACACGATCATGGCATACCTCAGTCATCTTCAAGTATCGACAGGTGCCACAAAAAGCCCAAAGTAAAGTGGACTCCGTAGAAAACTGCAGAATCATCGCCATGTCTACAGACACAAACTTTCACAAATTACAACGGACAAAACTTTTGCTTGCACGGCATCTTCACCGTCTCGAGAACATCTCTCCCCCACTCACACCCTCACCACCTGTTCACCCTCCTACCCCAACCCCCTCAAAAAAAAATGCAAACATTGCTAGACATCTTGACATTTTGATCTCAAAAGCAAGATATAATTCATCATGCAAATTTGAATGGATGAACCGAATCAAAAACAACAACACAAATCAGTGCATAGGCGCAAAAAGCACAACATCAGATACCAAGCGTACAGGTGGGCTCATGCAATAGTTGGTTATAAAAGGACAGGGACTTTAAAAATAATAATAATAATAAACATTTCATTGTAGCTTCCCAGCAAGCTGCACATGCTACAGATTATTGCTGGTCTCGAAATGCACATTTGCACCATTTTTCATTCCGTACTTATTCAACAAAAGAGTACTAAATTTTGGAAAGCCCTCAGAGTCCCGTAACAGCAAGTCGACCATCCATCGCTCTTCAAAATGCCAAACGGATGAAGTATTGAGCGTATTGCAAATCAAATCGGAAATTATTTCAAGTGTCCTGGGGAAGAACACAAAAAAAAAGTTTATAAATGAAAATAAAACGGGCCTGGAAATGGTTAAAAAAAAATAAAAAAAATGGAAGGCAGCCAGCCAAAACAACATACCAATGAAATAAAGCATTCCCTACCAAAATAGCCATTGGAAGCTGGACACGTGATCTTTGTTACTCCAGAGGAAGGTATTGCATTACCATCAGCGGGACAAAAATCTTCCTGGTTTTGTAGCATTCCCCCTATCCCCCTTGGGAATCCGTTTTACAAACTAAAACCCACAAAAGCACTGCAAAAATGCCTTGGCTAAAATAGCAAGCAGACTAAAAGAGAGCAGGAGAATAAAACCAAGACTCTTTTGAATTCTCAAAACAATGCTCCAATGATTATGGAAGAGCTTGGACATAAAGGACAATGTGTATGTATGGATATATATATATATATATAAATAAAAACACACACATGTCATGACAGCAAACTGCATCACTGAACACAACTGTTTGCATAAAGCAAGCCTCTTGGTAATGTGGTAATGCTCTTGGGAACATTTATCACCTTCAAATAACCAATCACTGACGTACATCAAGGTACATGTGGGTAACGTAGGTATTACCAAACAATAAAGCATCAGGAAATATGAAATGGCAGACAAGTCAGTGGATTAAAAAAAATATTTTAAGCAGAACAAAAATCATTCTTCTAGTGATAAAATAAAATAATTCAAGAGAAATACAGAAAATAAAATTTTTAAATTTGTTTTTTGAAGTAAACCATTCATTTTAAGCAACCCAAAATAGTACGGAAAACAGTTAATCACAATCTCATAGTTCATCACAAAGCCGAGTGAGAATTTGGAGGAGGAGAATGGGGAGATGACCGATTTGGAGGAAAACAACAATAAAATAAAACAAAAACAAAATAAAAGCTGAATACTCTGACAATTAGCATCTGGCTGGAATGTCTGGAATACGAATGATTGTAAATATCAGGTTGCAATGAGATCTAATTTAGCAAAGAGTGATGTATAAACAAAATCATTGAATATACAATAGCATTATTGACGGTGTTCTAAATTCATCCAACAAGACTGCATACTGAAATAGAAACTCAAGGGTTTCACCATTCATCTTTCATCGATACTTAGGCTTAAAAGTCTACATGACAATGGAGCAACCCAAAATGAATTTACCCTTAATGAAAACTCACAGGGTACAGACAGCCAAAAATGCAACTAGTGTCAACACATTGCTGGATGTAAAAAGTGAGAGATTTTTGACGGTCACTGCCAGGGTCACCGGGACGTACGCAGTCACCATCACCGTCACTCTCACGCAGTCACACACCGTCACAGTCACCATCACTGGTAGTGTCGTGGTGACCGGCACGGTCATCACCACCAACAGTCGTATTATTATTACACCGGCGACGGTGGCACAGTCACTGTCCGACATGAACACAATCACTGGCATGGGCACGGTCATGATGACAAGCATTCAGTCAGATAAAACAAAAACTAGTTGGAATTTGTTTTCCGTGGAAAGCATCCCAGAAAGAAAATACAAGGTTTGAGAGCAGTTGTGCCAACGGCAAAAATGAAGCTGTTCAAAGTGCCAGCACATATGCGTGGTGGAGCTAGGCCATACTTATCAAATGTTTTGCAACCTTTGATCGCAAAGATAATCAATCTGCAAAAGGGTTGTTCATAAAATTATGAGCATCGCGGTGTGCAATTGGAGATAGTGGGATCGGTATTGGTGTGGCACAAAATGCCAGTGTGGAAAGTTTGAAATCACAAGACCACTTCACATATTCATCCATCATGATGCCATAATCCCAGGTTAGAATCCCATAGTATATTCTTGTGACTGACTTGAACGTAGTTCGATAGGTGGTCCAGCATGTTGCGTACTTACGAGTTCCTCCACTATTCTGAGACAGTATCAAGAAATGAAAAATTGCACAACTTTGACAATAAATGCTCTGCATAGGTCCTTTTGACAATCGCAACTGAGCACATGGTATGTGAGAGACATCCAGGCGTGAGAGCGTGTACACATCTATTGAATGGCAGACAGCAATTAATCGGTAATAATGGTAGAAAACAATAATCTATTTGCGAACAATGTACAGTGTAGTGAGAACGGCAAACAATTCTTGAAATGTATCAAATTTGAAATGCACTGTCACAGCATCTGGTACCATGCAAAACTTGCACTATATCATAATAAATAAACTTTGTCCAGGACATACAAACCAAGCCAAAAGGGGAAAAGAGAAGCAAACAAATGGTCCTGTGTTGAGTTTGCAGATCTATTTATATTCCAATTACACAATTATCCAAGTCTTCATGATTGTTCCATTTCCAATTAGAAGGGCACTCGGTGGAGCGCATACCTCCACCACGCAATGCCTGATCCACGAGAACATATCGGGCCCATTACAGTTTTCAAATATCATGATATACAGTACTGTTTCAGTTCTACAAAACTGCATGCCTCGAAGATAATGGCACCCAACGTACAGTGATCCCCAGGCAGTTATTTCGTTGGTCTTCATGCAGTTCGACCTTCCCCTCATGTCTAGTGGGTTAACGGGATGAAGTGCGTTGCGTGGGTCTTATAGCTAAGTCTATTAACTATATCTCTGTCTTCTATTCTGATTTCTATTCCAACCCTTTCCTTTCAGCCAAGGTACTAATCAAGCAAGCAAGCAAGCAAGCAAACGCACCACGATATGAATAGCAAACGCACCACGCAGCCTCCCGTGGCTAAGAATCAACATAAGAACAAACACACGATACAGCACACCATTTCATTAAAATCTGCGCACCAATTTCCAATGGCATCTCACCTTGCTCACCCCTCACTCACCACTTCGACCACAAACACCTCCTGCACATGGGAAAAATATTCCCACACCCCCTCGTACCTCTGCATCGCCACAATTCATCAAGAAACAGAGGCGTGCTACATGGCTCGGGCTGCACTCGAACCGCGTGATGCGGAGATGAGCAACGGACGTTAATAGCACTAACGGCATCTCGCTGGGAATGTCCTGGGTGAGCAAGTGAGATTGATACGACCCTCGTCCAGTCGCCAGAACACGGTAGGACGGGCGGTGAGGAGGGGTCATGGGAAGAGCGATCCGGGATTTCGGTACGGGACCCGGGTATGCATTTTGGCTCATCAGAGGGGTGGGCCGTGGGTGGCGGGTGTGCATTGCTATTCGGCATTTCGACTGCACTTGGAGCACGTCCGGGGCCAGGTTGCCGGCTTATACACGATGTTGAGTCAGGGCTATGCCGTGCCAGATGTGCAAATGAGACCGCTTCCGGCCCCAGGAGCCTGGCAGGGCAAGGCTTGGGCTGCTGTGGCCCAGTGGAGGAGCGGGATTCAGGTCACAGCGCGTCGCTTCAGGTCATCACCCCAACCTTCGCCCGGGGCTTATAAAAGATTGCGGCGCCGCTCGCCCTCTTCTTTACCTCTCTTCTTCTCTGCTTGTCTCGGCTCTGTGTTGGCTGCTCCTCGTTGCCTCTGCCCTTCGCTGGCTCTTCACTCGCGAGATGTGTGACTGAGACGTTGGTGTGCGACTGAGACGTGCCAATTCCGGAGGACCAGTGCAGCACGCACATTGCCATGAGCCCCGGCAAAGTGACCAATCCAGAGATAATGCGCCAACTCTTGAGGTGGGAAAGCTCAAGCAGAGTGCCCCACGGAGATAAACGCTACACGAGCAGACATATGCATGTCAAGGTTAGAGATCTGTCGCCTGACACCTCTTCTCTCCTCTCTCTCTTTTCAGCCCTCTATCTCATCCCCTTTGGATGCACAAAAGAGCATCATTATTGACCCGCAATCACATTTTCCTCTGGCATGACACCACACCCCCCATACCGCACTACACCACACCTCCCGCTCCCACACCTTAGTCACAGAATTTCTCCCTCCTCCCTCCCCCTAAGCGTACTGGTTGCGTTGGTCAACCGACCGCGCCAGGTATTGCGAAGCAATTTATCCTCATCTGCTCTCTTTCTTTCTGGCTATCTAATCTTCCGGTGTGTGTGTGTGTGTGTGTGTGTGTGTGTGTGTGTGTGTGTGTGTGTGTGTGTGTGATGGCGCCTGTTGTAGCACAATTTAGATTGTGGAAGTGACAGGGAATAAGTCTGCTCTGTGTCTGCTTTTGTAACATTGCTTGCCTTTGTTGCACCCCAAAATTCTGTACTTTCCTTGCTGTACATACCAATAAACCCCATTCAATGTGCCACATACCTTTCCTCGCTTGATTGCAAACAAATGCTTTGTAAAGAAACTTCCCAGCTCGTTTTCGTCTTTTCCTTCAATGGTCCAGCATGGTTTGTATTCTAGCTTTGCTGGACGTTATCCCAACAATCTGTTTTTCTACCGGTACATCCTTCGCAGTTACGCTTGGCTGCATCTGATCCGGTTTCAACAAGGCGTACCAAGGGTGTGTCCCCCGGCAATTTGATCAGGTGACCATTATGTAAACGGTATTTATTAAACGGAGGACCCTAAGTCACGTTGTCGAGTTATTGGCGTTCACAGTCGATGAGTGACCTGCTGCGTCACAAAGTAATTTGTGTACGACGGCCTGCGATTCCAGAGTTTGGTGGGAACCCAAGGTAGATTCCCCCCTCATGGTCTTCTCGCCCCTGACCCCCGGTCCCAACACTTTGGTGTCAGGAGTGGGATTGGGAGGTGTGGTGTAGTGCAACATGGGGGGTGCGGTGTCTGCCAGAAGAAAATGGGATTGCGAGTCAGTAATGATGCTCTTTTGTGCGTCCAAAGGGGACGAGTGGAGGGGTGGAAAGAGAGGGAGGAAAAAAGATGTGTGAGGTGACAGATCCCTAATCTAGTCATGCATAGGTCTGCTAGTGCAGCAAGCACCTCCGTGAGACGCTCCGCTTGAGCGTTCCACCTCAAGAGTTGGCGTGTTATCTCCGACTTAGTCACTTTGCCGGGGCCCGTGGCAACATGCGCTCCACATTGGTCCTCTGGAATAAGCACATCTCAGTTGCACCACAACCGCGAGTGAAGAGCAAGCGAAGGGGGAAGGTGAAGAAGAGAGGTGAAGAAGAGGAGGTGTGAAGAAGAGAGGTGTGAAGAAGAGAGGTGTGAAGAAGAGAGGTGTGAAGAAGAGAGGTGGTGAAGAGAGAGAGGTGTGAGAGAAGAGGTTGTGAAAAAGAGAGGTGTGAGAAAGAGAGAGGTGAAGAAGAGGGCGAGCGGCTCCGTGATCTGCCTTTTTTAAGCCCCGGGCGAAGGGTGGGACTACGATTCGAAGCGATGCACTGTCATCCGGAATCGTGCCCTTCCATTGGATCCAGACCCCACCCTGCCAGGCTCCTGGTGCCGGATGCGTCCTCATTCGCAGATCCAGCGCGACAAGGCTCTGCACTGAACTCCCGGGCCGTGTTCTGGCGACTGGACGAGGGTTGTGTCGGTCCCGCATGCCCGTTCAGTACACCCCCGGCGAGCTGCGATTGGTGCTATTAATGTGCTTGGCCCGTCCCAGCGCCACGCGGTCCGAGTGGCCTGGGCCGCGCAGCACACTCGTTTGGTGGCAAATTGCTTCAATGTGAAGGTGCATGGAGGCGCAGGGTGATTTTTCCTGTGTGCGGGAGATGTTGGTGAGAGATAGGGCGCACCTGAAGGCCACCTCAGAAACTCTGCGGCGCCGGCACGTTTGTCAATTCGGGGGGGGGGGGGTACGGCCGCCGTAATCCTAGCCGTAGAGCAAATGTGACTTAGGCTTAAGGTACATTGGATCTAGACAAAATAACCATACGTCACGCGGTCGAGATATTGGCGTTCCAACGGTCGGGTTAAACGACCCGCCGGCTTCGCAGAGTTATCCGAGCGACGGCCGACAATTCCGGGGAGTTTGGGGGAGACGACGTAACCTCCCCACCTAGTGGTCATCTCGCCACCGGACCCCCGGCCGCAACATATATTATATATATATATATATATATATATATATATATATAATATATATTATATATATATATATATATACAACATATATACATCTATATCTCATTCTGACTCATGACTGACTGATATTAAAGATCGGTACTTCCAGGTGACGTAAAAGCTGAATTTTGCGTGCTGATGGACATCTGAAGCCGATACACCAGGAAAAATCAGATCCATTGGAAAGTTGTCTACCTGTAAATGAAATGAATAAATTGACAAAAATAATGCAGGTTAGCGACCCCAGACAATTGGGAAGCACTGTTCGTTATTGCTTACAATATGTAAGCATACCCCGCTAATATATCTATATACTGTATATATATATATATATATTATATATATATATATATATATATATTATATATATATATATATATATATATATGTGTGTGTGATACCTCCCACACTCCTCGAGCTGAAGAAGCTGCATAAAGCAACCCAAGAAGGCCTACACAAGGTAAGCGCTTTGCCTGTTTGAGAACCAGCAAAGCGCTTGCCTTGTGTAGGCCTTCTTGGTTGCTTTATGCAGCGTCTTCGCTCGAGGTGTGTGGAGGTGTCAATTATTTATATAATCCCAGCCACCTGTTCGTAGTTGATTAGTGAGAGCTGATTGACTATTCCTCCATTCACAGGTGAGAGATGTGGGGTGGCCTTTTTTATTATGTATGTATGTGTGTGTTATATATGTAATATATATATATCTATCTATGAATATATTATGTATATATATATATTATATATTGTTGCGAATTCGCGCCCGCCGGCGTGCGAACGGCCACGTGACTCGAATCGCGGCACGTCGCCCACCGGACGGACAATTCTGTCGTGACCCTCTCGGACTAACTCCGGGAGCTAGTCACGGTGGGCCTTGGCCTCACCACGATCGTGCCAATCGGCCACCCGCGTGGGATAGGGTTGTTCGCCAAAACTCGACCTACCTAAGTACCCACGCGGATGGTAAACCGGGCGATCGCACATCGCCGCAGGTCGACTCCGGACACGAGCCGCTTGGGCGGCCCGTTCCGTACTATCGGGATAACCGAGCGGTGTTATCGTCGGCCTCGACGGTTCTGATTAATTATCGGGCGTATTAAGCCACTACGAACCCTTTACGTAAGCAGGATGGAGATTCAAACGAAGGAAAGACGCAGCGAAACGGGGAACAATTCAACATAATGCACATTTATTTCACACACAGACCAGCACGGAAGGCACGTATATTACAGTCACAATAAAAATGCACAATATCATTAAAACAAAAAACAACAATGCAGAGCTACTACCGAATACGCGAACACACGGCAACACTTACACAGTTTTACTTACAGACGGCGCCAACAACATTCATTCGAAAGCAAAAGAAAAGGCCACCCTCAAAGACAAGGGGCAGATGGGCCTGTAGGCCAATATGTGCGCGGGACCTGAAGGAGCGGCCAGGCCCGCGAGACCGGGGGGGTCCTACCCGCGTCCTCGTGATGAGCCGCAAATGTGGCTGCGCGGCGGTGCCCTGACTTCGTGCTCCTTCGCGGGTTTCGTTGGCACCGCTTGGAGTGGGGTGGGAACGGGGCCCCTTTTTGCACTTTCTCAGCACGGGGGAAAAGGGGGGATTGTTGATGCCCTGGGAGGGAGAATGGCTGGCTGCTTGGGTCCCGCGACGAGCGATCCCACCGCGACCTCGTCGCCACCGACCGCCGTCTTCCCTGCCTCGGACCGAGCTCCTTGCCTCCTCCCACAATTCTCCTCAGCCGACTGCAGAAACCACAGATCGATCCCTTCGCCACCCGACTCGACTCCGCTCTCCTAACCCGACTTGACTGCCTTAAACACTTCGGGCTCCACTCGGCTCTCCAGACCCGATTGACTGCCCCAAAACTTCGGGCTCCACTCTGCTCTCCAGACCCGACTTGACTGCCCCACTTCGCCTTGCGCCCGCCGTTTTTATTAGGCCGGCAGGAGAAAACAGTATGCAAATTCCCGGATCAGGATCACCTCGGGGCGGAGCCCACTCTGCCGATTGGACGGAGGAAAAGGGGCGTGAATCTCCCCTGATCCTAGGAATTTGCATATCTCGATTCCAACACAGACGTGCCTGGAGGCGGGGCCAAGCCGCCCCGCGCTTGCTAATTGGACGGATCAGAAGTGGGCGTGTAGCATTCCTGATCCGAATTCTCCCTCGGAAATGCCGCTATTTGCACTCGCGGCTCGGTGCGTATCGCTGAACGAGCCCAGGACAGCCCGACGCTCAGTGTTCACAGGTGCTGCGGGAATGGCCGTAGGAGAGAGGTGAGGGTGGTGGATGGTTTTTTGGTGGTGCTTTGATGGTCATGGCGCCGTTTGGGAATGGCATGATGCGATGATGTGGGAGCGAGTTGTGAGGTAAAGGTCGTGCTGTTGGCGTTGTTGTTGTTGTCTGAGGGTTGGAGCGTGTTGCAGTTGGTGACGATGGCTGCGTGGTGGTTAAGGTGGTTGCGGTTGAGACGTGGTTGGTTCGAAATAAAGATAGAACAGAAAAACGGCTATTCTCAAAGCGTCGCAGCCTGAATGAATCACATAAATTCCCTCTAAACAACGGGTTTGGGGCTAACTACCATGTACTTAGAGATATCTCACCTACGGACCTGAATGGTGGTTTGCGAATTTCCACAGCCGTAACAATATATATATATACATATACTATATATAATGTTACGGTTCTGCAAAAACCGCATGCCTCTAAGGCATTGGCACCCAACATACAGTGATCCCCAGGCAGTTATCTCATTAGTCTTCGTGTAGTCAGCATTTCCCTCATGTCTAATGGGTTAACGGACGAAGTGCGTTGCCTGGGTCTATAGCTAGGTCTAATTAATAATTATATATCTTCTTCCATTCAATCGATTTCCATTCCAACCCTTTCCTGTTTATCCATGATACAAGTCGAAGCAGGCACCGTACCCAGGCAGCACCAACAATGTACAGGATGCGCAATAGTACGCACTTTCATTAAAATCTGCACGGCTGGATTTACAACGGCATCTACCTTGCTCCACTTCGCTCACCAGAAACTCCCACCTCGACC
>CM068964.1:76615619-76632275 GCA_035128595.1 Eptatretus atami
CCCACGAGAGAAGATCCGTCCGTGACGTCCGTCAACAATTTTTCTTTCCGATCTTGATGAAACTTAGTATGTGGGTAGAGGTCGATGAGTGTTGCACAACGATATAACTTTTGTCCGGGTTCAAGGTCAGGGACGAGGTCATACAGTAAGTTATAAAAATCGCCATTTTCAAAACCTATCTGTCTGCCATTCCACAAGATATTCGGCAACTGTTTATTGATTATGATAGTAAAAAATATTATCTTGTATCTAACCGGACAGATTTTTGAATTTCCGTCCCGTTTGGCCGCCACGTAACCTGGAGATGGTCAAAAATACCTCCGGTACAAAGAAAACTTTTTACTTCCGATCTTGATGAAATTTGGTATGTGGGTAGAGGGTAGAGATTTGGTATGTGGGTAGATACGATGAGTGATACCAACGACATTTTTTTTTTCCCGGATTCGAGGTCAGGGTCAAGGTCACGAGTTCACAAAAGTTGTGAAAGTCGCCATTTTCAAAACCTATCTCGTCTGTCATTTTAGGAGATATCTGGCAACGGTTAATCGATTATGATATAAAAAACATTATAGAGAACCATCACCCCCACACGGGGTAATTTTTTTTTCCTCCTCCCCCCCCCCCCTCCACTCCTCTCACTCTCTGTCCCCTCCTCACTCCCCCCTCGGAATATAATGCAGCACTCTCTCTTTCCACAATTGTGTGTCTCTCTCTCTCTCTCTCTCTCTCTCTCTCTCTCTCTCTCTCTCTCTCTCTCTCTCTCTCTTTCTCTCTCTCTCTCTCTATGCACACTCTCCTCCCGCAGCGAATAGCAACGTTTGGTGAGGTGTCGCTCTCACCACCTCCCCTTTTCTCCCTCTCCCTCCCCCTTCCTAGCTGCTGCTTCTTGTTATTCATCCTCTCTGCCTCCCCTCTCACCTTACATCTGTCTCTGTTCTCTGTCTCTGTCTCTCTCTCTGTCTCTCTTCCGTTCTCCTCTCCGTACGGACGGACGGACATTTGGTCCGGCTTTATTAGGTCATCTCGGTAGAGATGACCTAAAAAGACAGGTAAAGGGTGGAGGTGGGCTGAGCAATGATAATAATGTGATGCTTAATGACCGAACACACAAAAATAAAATAAATTAAAAAAAAACTCGTCAGAACAGCTGGACACACGACACAACAGAGTTTGTGAAGTAATCCACTGGCACATCTGCAAAATCTTTGATATTCTAGTTTCAGACAATTTGAGGGAAAATGAACCAAAAGCAATCACGAAAAACTTTGAAGTACCGCTCACATACGACCTAATGATCCCATCAGGCGTGAACATCGAAAACAAAGCGTTGTGCCCAAATATCATTCTTAGGTACAAAAAAATAAAGAGAGAAGAAGGCATTGCAAATTGAGGTGTTGATACCAGTGATTTTTGACCAACGATACAGAAATCAATAAAATGACCAGATAGCAAGACCTCAAGAATAAAGTGAAAAGATCCTGGAAGCTGAAGAATGCCAAAGTTGTAGCAGTGATGATGAAGAACATCAGAGATATTAAAAAACATCCCTGGGAATATTACGACAAACAAACTACAGTTTGAAGCCGTCCTGGGCTCAGAAACGAACCCAAAGAGAGCCCTCGGCACAATACTTTCAGAACAGAAAACTTCACAGCTTGGTCCATGAATCATGACCCCTTATCTTAATAAAGGTGGATGCTTTGAGCCCACCCTGGGAGGATTCCATTCCAGACTGAAACCTACACATATAGACACCAATCAACGACACACACACACACACACACACACACGACCCGTTCCACCTTCTGAAACCCACATATGGTCAAGTATGCGAGCATGCGCCGGAGCAGCGCGTCGCTGCGTTCACTTTCCGCCGGTACTCCAGAGGCCTCGATCTAGCCCATTGGGCTCCTCCACTCACAAGGCTCCCTCGCTGAGAGAATCTGGTGAGCAGGATCAGCATAAGGAAAATGAGCCACGTGTTCGTACAGCCGCAGCTGACGCTCACGGACTATGCAGGTAACAAATCTCATTTGAGTCTCTCTCAGCAACCGCTCGTTAAACACAACTCTGTCCAGCGATAGCCAAGGATTCTCCGAAGAGACCTCGTACCGAAAGGAAATAGTCTCCGTCTCAGATCCTGGTCAGAGTCCAAGTCCTCACATCCATAGAGCAAGACTGGAAGAACCAAGGACCTGAAGACTCGGACTTTCGTCCTCTCACGCATAGGTACCAGCAGCGCCATACCCCATGATCCAGTGAATCCATGACTCCCCAGTCCCGACCCAGACATCTGTTGACCTCTGGCTCACAGCCAGCAGAGACATGAATATCGCTGCCAAGATAAGTGAATCTCTCCGTGACTTCAACATCCTCACCACAAACAGGCAGACAGGACAGCAGCATCCAAGATGTCACTAAAAGCCTGGATCTTAGTTTTGACCCAGGAAACCTGTATTCCCAGTGGTTCCGAATCCTCATTCAGCACCTCGAGAGCCCCCAAAAGGATATCTAGAGTCTCCACAAAGATGACTGCATCATCTGTGAAATCAAAGATAGTGTGACAGAGCAGATTACAATATCCCCCAGATTTTTTTTCAAAAAAACCTGGGGATAACAAGTGTTCAAAGGTACAACAAGTAAAATGTTGTTTGGTTTCCAAAACACACCAATCGGTCCAAATGCTTCATCTTTAGGATCAATGCAAGTTTTGTTCTTTATGGTTCGGGTCGTGATAGTCCATCAATCGACTCAATTGATCGATGAGATAGAAGCGCAGTAACGTACAAGAAAATATAACTTTGCCGATCAACACTCAATTGTGAAGGAACAAAAAACAAAGGAGGAGCCTGGAACAAGTTTAAAAGAAAATCAAAATGTCACATCATCCTGGTGGGCATCCAGAATTTCATTCATGAAAACGCTTTGATCACCAGGATGCTAAAGGTGCAGTTTTTTTTTAAGAGTTTTCCACCCCATTACAAAAAAAAATTTCAGAAGCAAAGTTATCCTTGCCAAATTGTTTTATTAACTGATAGTTGACAAAGGTATGTAACCGCCGCAGGAAGCAAAATGACGCTGGCGTTTCAGGCATGAGCCTTTCAGGTGATAGAACCTATCATTGGAATGTCTGCTGATGCCGACCAACACCAGTCTTGACAAAGACGAGCATTCCTACTTGCAGAGCCTGTAATTTAAAGCTATTGAAAGGGTTGAAATTAAAGCGTCCAATGAATAGTTGAAGAGGGGGTTGAGCAAGTCCCAACACACCACACACACACACACACACACACACACACACACACACCTTCTGAAATTACAATTCAGAGTGCAAAGGTTTGTGAGATGCAAAAAGAACAAATTATATTTATGTTTCCAATTCTCCATTAGCATGTTTAGTGCAATCAAGTGCATCGATCGGGTAGGGTTGATCGAGACGAGAAGCTGTGTAAGTGCACAAAATGAACATTATTCGTGTTCCTTCAAACATTTGCAGTCCTGCTTAGCAGCACGTGACGGTTTGTTTTGCATTTGCATCAGCATTGTGTCAACAAGCATTTTTGAGAAACTTGTTCATCGGGGTAAAACACCAGGTATTGAACCTTGAACATCAGATTTGAGGTCGAAGTTCACATCGAACATGCACGTCCTCTTAAACTTGCAGTACAAACTACGTACAGTGGAAAATCGATATAACGCTAAGCGTTATAGCGCTTGTACTGATATAACGCTCATAGACCTGGACCCCAAAAAATACTACTATTTCATGTTAAAGGCAAAAAAGTGAGAAAATAGAGACAAAGTTAGTCCAAAATAGCGCTAAGTGCGAAAAAAATTCAAGCTGTCATCGCCCTGTGTTGAGTTGACATGTGGTGTGAAAATACTCACGAGCTGTCATCTTCTCGCACCTTTCCCGTATAAATGGCGAAGCTGAGATGAACAAAATCAATTCAATTCAAATCATCATAGCATCCGTATCTCCTGTAACTCACTTGACGCTTCGTCATCAACCCCAACAATCCAAGATGGCGGACGTACATGTCCACGTGTTTTGGCTCTGGTTTGTATGCAATATAAAATATTTTTCACTGCATCAGTATAGTGCTGTGTCATTATAATGCCCTAGTCGCTTTGGACCCCACCGGTGAGCGTTATATCGATTTTCCACTGTATTTGAAAAACTCGAGCAAAGTATGGATGACAGGACAGCTTGAAGGTATACACACTCACCTCTGAATGGGCAGCCTAGGTTTAAATGTCGACCCAGATATAAACTGCCACTTTGGCGTTTCTCATTCAGGGCGAGGAATCAATTTGCGTGTCGTCCATCAGATGGACATTAAGCTGGAGGAAACATCATCCAGCACTGATTGTTTGTGGATGTAAAAGAACTCACGGTATTTAGTGAAGAGGAAGCATAGGCAAGCTATTGCTGGAAACATGAACAAATTACAAATTCCTGCCTTCAGTCAAACATCAGGAAGGTCATGCAAGACTTGAACCAAAAACGTTCCCTGGCCGACCCCGCAGGTGGTGGTTATAATTGGTGCTAAATAAGTCGAGGCAGTAGTAGCAATAATAATAGTAGGAGTAACGATTTGAGTAGGAGTAGAAGTTGTGGCAACACGAGCCACGATACTCGTAGCGTATCGAACAAAGCAATCGCCAATCAAGATATATATTTTCTTCCTTTAAAACAACACAAACATCCCAATTCCACAGCATAAAGGCAGTAATGTGGCACATTTTTTTTAAAGCAAAATGTTTGATGCATGTTTCCTCATCACGAAAATTAAAAATTTTACAAATGCATTTGCCCACCACTAGATCCCCAAAAGATCAGAAAATGACAAATTTGAAGCATTCTTGCACACAAGCAGCAGTCTATTGGTTTTCAAAGGATAGAGGCCCTGGGTTTAGGAAATAATGCCATCTCAAGCATAAAATGCACATTCCGAATTTGCATCACCCATCCCCCAATTTTTTTTTTGTAATTTTAATCCACATAAATTGCTAGCCAAGCACAACGGAACCCTCTTGCAGCCCACAAGTTGTGCTCGCGGTCTGCAAAACTCCTGTTCAGCATCTGGTGTCAGCTGTGCGGGCTCTCATCAGCCTCAATGGTAACCCGAGGCAGGTGATGGAATGGCTCAAAAGCTGTCCCTCAAAATAATAAACAAATAAATTAATTAATTAATTAATTAATTGGGACAGATGCTATAACAAATGTTTGTTTTGGGTTTTTTTTCAAGAAACTGGCTAAAAGTATCATATGACTTCAAAAGGAGCAAAACAATCCAAGATGTGACATCTAGTAAACAGGCAGGTGGTAAAATAAAGCCAACAGATTTCCAGCCACAAGCAGTTTACCAAGCCTACTGTTTTGACCAGTCTCCTGTTTTTAAGAGACCACCAGCAGGGCCCCTCCCCTCTCCCCAACACGCCCACTTCCTCGTCAGAAAAAGAAAATGTCCCAACTGGGACCTGTTTGTTTTTATACAAATCTCCTGACAAGGCCCCATTTTCAAGCCAAGCATAAAGCATTTTTAGCAGCACGACATCCGAAGACCAGTTCCCTGTGCTCCATTTCTGGTGCCAATTGTAAATACCGGCGAGTACACAATGCATTATGGGAGAGCTCGGTTGAAAATGACGATCTCAAAGGATAAATGCTGTCTTCACCACACCGATGTAATATAAATAAAATAAAGCAAAATACACCATAAAATTGGACAAAGTGGAGAAAGGAATGCGAGTAGGTAATGTTGAAAATGCCATCTGACCAAATGAAAGCATGCGAGGAAGCTGTAAAAGCCTGGTGTGGTGGTGTGGTGTTGATGCGGCAAAGGCATGATAGGCTGAATGGCCTCCACCTGCATCTAATTTCCTTGTGAAGAAGAAGAAAAAGAATAAGGAGGAAGCTCATTTTTCATTATTTGGTTCTCTAATGATCAGTTTGTGGTACTCAGGTTGGTGATGCATATTACAAGGGTCTGTGATAACAGGTGTAAGCACGTAAATCAAGTGGTAACAAAGGTATTCTTCTGATCAAGTCATGCTTCTTTGTTCGATAATCAAAAGCCGCTCGAAAATAAGGATTGTGTGATACTCGGACAAATGGATTGATCAACTTAGTTGGCACCCCACGAAGACCAAGAATCCTCCAGAGGGCATCCCGATTCACTGAATCAGATGCTTTGCAGAGATCAACATAGGCTGCAAGCAGCCCCTGCCAAAACTTTCGTCTGCGTTTGGTGAGGACCCCGAAGAGCAGGATACGGTCAATCGTTAACCTCTTTGGTGTAAAGCCTGACTGCTCTGGACCTGATGCTCAGGCAGGTGGTGGCGAACCCTATCAAGCATTATCCGAGCAAAGACCTTGCCCGGCACCGAATGCAGCGTCACCCCTCGGTAGTCGTAGTTGTTGCAGTCTTGGCGATCACCCTTCCTCTCCAGAGAGGGACAACAAGGCCCTCTTCCAATCAGTTGGGATGATGGTTTGTTCCAGGCAGAGCACAGAACTGCATGCAATGACACGAGTATAGCATTCCACCAGCCTTGAGAAGTTCAGCATGGATGCCACAGATCCCAGGAGCTTTACCCCCATTTCAACTGGTTCACCGCAGCATGTTTTTCCACAAACGAAGGTGGACCACAGTTGATTGGATGGTCAGCAATCGGGATTGTAACACCCCTGGCATCCAACTTGACAGCTGGTGGATCAGCCTGGTATAGCCGCTCAAAGTAACCGGCCCAGCGGGCCTTCACTTTGGACTCCTCTGTCAAGAACCTACCACCCTCTGCTCTAACTGCAGTGCACCGAGGAACCGGCTTGAAGGAACGCAATGCGCGAATTCCCCTGTAAGCACGATGAGAAACACTTGACCACAGGTAATGCTCTACTCCCTCACAGATTCCTCACACATCGGCCTCCTTGTCCACCCTTGGTGTACGTACAGTTTTACGCCTCAGCTCCCTGAACAGCTCAGCTCTGACATTTAGCCTGGCCCTGCGACTCTGGTCAATGGTATCCAGTGTCCCCTGAGAGACAAAATTCTTCTTCGCCCTCCAGTGAGTTCCAAGACAACTTCCAGCAATATTAAGGATGGTGGTCTTGCAGGCACTCCACAACTCTTCAGGATCTCCCAAAGCACCGAGCCCCCCCAAATCTCCACTCAGCCTGTTCGCAAACTCCTCGGCAACCCTCTCATCCTTGAGCTTGCCAACATCCAGCCAAGGCTGGGATGGTACCATTCTCCTGGATTTAACCTGCAACTTAAGAGTTGCTTCAACAAGCCTGTGGTCAGTATTGAGGAACTGAGCACTCCGGTAGACCCTGCAGTTCTGGATCATCCTCCAGCGATCATCAACGAGCACATGGTCAATCTCCTTTGCCACACCACCAGCGTTGGAATACCAAGTCCAATGATGAGCCTGTGGCCACTGAAACCATGAACCGGCCACCCTAAGTCCATGACTTCTTGCAAAGTCAAGAACTTGGTGCTATTCTGGTTCACAATTCCAGACCCATGGGGACCAACACCTGTTTCATGACCATCCCTATCAGTTCCAGTCGATGCATTGAAATTCCCCAAGACTAGAAGTGTATATCGTCTGGGGCACTGATCAACCACAGACTCGAGCGTGGCATAGAATGTGTCCTTCACGGTGAGATCACTCGCCTCAGTCGGAGCATAAACAGAGACCAGGGAAATGACACCTAAGGAGTGACGAATCCTTAGTCTCATACGCTCGTTGACCAGTGTTACCTCAATTATCATTGCAGTCAGCTTATTGGACACAGCTGCAGCAACTCCTTGGGCATGGTAAGCATCAGAGCGACCAGACCAATAGTAGGTGTAACCACCCGCCATGCTCTCACCGCAATCCGGTCTCCGAACCTCTGAGTGCTGCAATACCGATGTCCAAATGTTTGAGCTCAAATGATAACAGACAGGTGATCATCCTCTCTTGAGGATAGGACATTCCAGGCACCCACCCGAAGGGACCGCCTCAGGTTAACCCAAGGAGACCACCGTCTGATGGATGACACCTCAGCACCACCCCGACACACACTACCGCAATCTGACCTGGGAAGGATACCCCGTGGTTTCCCTCCTATCCTCAAAGATTGGGGGGTCCCGAAGGCTTTGCCCCAATCCCGTCATCCAGTGAGCTGCCCTGCGGAGGGCAGCTGCACAGGAGGTACTCCCACCGAATGGGTTTTCAGATTTTTTTGTCGTACGTTTTGCAGAATGAAGGGTTTTACGGTGGTCGGAGTGCAAATCCTGCCACCAACCTCCTAAAAAAATAAAATAATAAAGTAACCCAAATGCAGGAGGATGTCTGCGGACATAGTTTGTCACTAGATATGGATGGCCGTTAGCTCATAAGGAGCTCCTCCGCCCTTTTGACAGGTTTTGTTTTTAATCCTTTTAGGTGTCCATATCCATAGACCCTCCTAACCAGGAAACCTGGTGGGGAAGACAGTTTAGTCGCAGACAACCCGACCATGAAACAGGTTACTACAGGTTTACACGGTACCTGTAGCAAGCCACAGATCGAATCTAGCCTGACTTGACAAACTGTTTAAGAGATAGTGTGACAGAGCAGATTACAATATCCCCCAGATTTTTTTTCAAAAAAAACCTGGGGATAACAAGTGTTCAAAGGTACAACAAGTAAAATGTTGTTTGGTTTCCAAAACACACCAATCGGTCCAAATGCTTCATCTTTAGGATCAATGCAAGTTTTGTTCTTTATGGTTCGGGTCGTGATAGTCCATCAATCGACTCAATTGATCGATGAGATAGAACGCGCAGTAACGTACAAGAAAATATAACTTTGCCGATCAACACTCAATTGTGAAGGAACAAAAAACAAAGGAGGAGCCTGGAACAAGTTTAAAAGAAAATCAAAATGTCACATCATCCTGGGTGGGCATCCAGAATTTCATTCATGAAAACGCTTTGATCACCAGGATGCTAAAGGTGCAGTTTTTTTAAGAGTTTTCCACCCCATTACAAAAAAAAATTTCAGAAGCAAAGTTATCCTTGCCAAATTGTTTTATTAACTGATAGTTGACAAAGGTATGTAACCGCCGCAGGAAGCAAAATGACGCTGGCGTTTCAGGCATGAGCCTTTCAGGTGATAGAACCTATCATTGGAATGTCTGCTGATGCCGACCAACACCAGTCTTGACAAAGACGAGCATTCCTACTTGCAGAGCCTGTAATTTAAAGCTATTGAAAGGGTTGAAATTAAAGCGTCCAATGAATAGTTGAAGAGGGGGTTGAGCAGTCCCAACACACACACACACACACACACACACACACACACACACACACACCTTCTGAAATACAATTCAGAGTGCAAAGGTTTGTGAGATGCAAAAAGAACAAATTATATTTATGTTTCCAATTCTCCATTAGCATGTTTAGTGCAATCAAGTGCATCGATCGGGTAGGGTTGATCGAGACGAGAAGCTGTGTAAGTGCACAAAATGAACATTATTCGTGTTTCCTTCAAACATTTGCAGTCCTGCTTAGCAGCACGTGACGGTTTGTTTTGCATTTGCATCAGCATTGTGTCAACAAGCATTTTTGAGAAACTTGTTCATCGGGGTAAAACACCAGGTATTGAACCTTGAACATCAGATTTGAGGTCGAAGTTCACATCGAACATGCACGTCCTCTTAAACTTGCAGTACAAACTACGTACAGTGGAAAATCGATATAACGCTAAGCGTTATAGCGCTTGTACTGATATAACGCTCATAGACCTGGACCAAAAAATACTACTATTTCATGTTAAAGGCAAAAAAGTGAGAAAATAGAGACAAAGTTAGTCCAAAATAGCGCTAAGTGCGAAAAAAATTCAAGCTGTCATCGCCCTGTGTTGAGTTGACATGTGGTGTGAAAATACTCACGAGCTGTCATCTTCTCGCACCTTTCCCGTATAAATGGCGAAGCTGAGATGAACAAAATCAATTCAATTCAAATCATCATAGCATCCGTATCTCCTGTAACTCACTTGACGCCTTCGTCATCAACCCCAACAATCCAAGATGGCGGACGTACAATGTCCACGTGTTTTGGCTCTGGTTTGTATGCAATATAAAATATTTTTCACTGCATCAGTATAGTGCTGTGTCATTTATAATGCCCTAGTCGCTTTGGACCCCACCGGTGAGCGTTATATCGATTTTCCACTGTATTTGAAAAACTCGAGCAAAGTATGGATGACAGGACAGCTTGAAGGTATACACACTCACCTCTGAACTGGGCAGCCTAGGTTTAAATGTCGACCCAGATATAAACTGCCACTTTGGCGTTTCTCATTCAGGGCGAGGAATCAATTTGCGTGTCGTCCATCAGATGGACATTAAGCTGGAGGAAACATCATCCAGCACTGATTGTTTGTGGATGTAAAAGAACTCACGGTATTTAGTGAAGAGGAAGCATAGGCAAGCTATTGCTGGAAACATGAACAAATTACAAATTCCTGCCTTCAGTCAAACATCAGGAAGGTCATGCAAGACTTGAACCAAAAACGTTCCCTGGCCGACCCCGCAAGGTGGTGGTTATAATTGGTGCTAAATAAGTCGAGGCAGTAGTAGCAATAATAATAGTAGGAGTAACGATTTGAGTAGGAGTAGAAGTTGTGGCAACACGAGCCACGATACTCGTAGCGTATCGAACAAAGCAATCGCCAAGCAAGATATATATTTTCTTCCTTTAAAACAACACAAACATCCCAATTCCACAGCATAAAGGCAGTAATGTGGCACATTTTTTTTAAAGCAAAATGTTTGATGCATGTTTCCTCATCACGAAAATTAAAAATTTTACAAATGCATTTGCCCACCACTAGATCCCCAAAAGATCAGAAAATGACAAATTTGAAGCATTCTTGCACACAAGCAGCAGTCTATTGGTTTTCAAAGGATAGAGGCCCTGGGTTTAGGAAATAAATGCCATCTCAAGCATCAAAATGCACATTCCGAATTTGCATCACCCATCCCCCAATTTTTTTTTTGTAATTTTAATCCACATTAAATTGCTAGCCAAGCACAACGGAAACCCTCTTGCAGCCCACAAGTTGTGCTCGCGGTCTGCAAAACTCCTGTTCAGCATCTGGTGTCAGCTGTGCGGGCTCTCATCAGCCTCAATGGTAACCCCGAGGCAGGTGATGGAATGGCTCAAAAGCTGTCCCTCAAAATAATAAACAAATAAATAAATTAATTAATTAATTAATTGGGACAGATGCTATAACAAATGTTTGTTTTGGGTTTTTTTTCAAGAACTGGCTAAAAGTATCATATGACTTCAAAAGGAGCAAAACAATCCAAGATGTGACATCTAGTAAACAGGCAGGTGGTAAAATAAAGCCAACAGATTTCCAGCCACAAGCAGTTTACCAAGCCTACTGTTTTGACCAGTCTCCTGTTTTTAAGAGACCACCAGCAGGGCCCCCTCCCCTCTCCCCAACACGCCCACTTCCTCGTCAGAAAAAAGAAAATGTCCCAACTGGGACCTGTTTGTTTTTATACAAATCTCCTGACAAGGCCCCATTTTCAAGCCAAGCATAAAGCATTTTTAGCAGCACGACATCCGGAAGACCAGTTCCCTGTGCTCCATTTCTGGTGCCAATTGTAAATACCGGCGAGTACACAATGCATTATGGGAGAGCTCGGTTGAAAATGACGATCTCAAAGGATAAATGCTGTCTTCACCACACCGATGTAATATAAATAAAATAAAGCAAAATACACCATAAAATTGGACAAAGTGGAGAAAGGAATGCGAGTAGGTAATGTTGAAAATGCCATCTGACCAAATGAAAGCATGCGAGGAAGCTGTAAAGCCTGGTGTGGTGGTGTGGTGTTGATGTGGCACAGGCATGATAGGCTGAATGGCCTCCACCTGCATCTAATTTCCTTGTGAAGAAGAAGAAAAAGAATAAGGAGGAAGCTCATTTTTCATTATTTGGTTCTCTAATGATCAGTTTGTGGTACTCAGGTTGGTGATGCATATTTACAAGGGGTCTGTGATAACAGGTGTAAGCACGTAAATCAAGTGGTAACCAAAGGTATTCTTCTGATCAAGTCATGCTTCTTTGTTCGATAATCAAAAGCCGCTCGAAAATAAGGATTGTGTGATACTCGGACAAATGCTCACCACAAACAGGTAAAGAGAAGATAGCAGCATCCAAGATGTCATTGAAAGCCTGGATCTTAGTTTCGACCCAGGAAACTCAAATCCCAGTGGCTCCGACTCCTCATTCAGCACCCCGAGGGCCTCCAAAAGGATATCGAGTCTCTGCAAAGATTACTGCATCACCTGCGAAATCAAGGTCAGCGATCTTGACATTCCCAAATGACAAACCACACCTTGATCTCTCCGACATCCTCCCCAGAATCCAGTCCATACCAGCGCTGAAAAGTGTGGGGGCCAGAACACACCTCTGACGAACTCCAGTAACAAATGGAAATAAGTTGGAGATGCTATCACCACATCTCACAGCACTCTCAGTACCAGAGTGTAATTCAGACATCAGATTGATCAGTTTTGGTGGCACCCCACGAAGACCAAGAATCCTCCAGAGGGCTTTCCCATTCACTGAATCGAAGGCTTTGCAGAGATCAACATAAGCTGCAAGCAGCCCCTGCAGAAACTCTCGTCTACGTTTGGTGAAGACCAGAAGAGCAAGGATACGGTCAATCGTTGACCTCTTTGGTGTAATGCTTGACTGCTCTCGGTGCTGGTGCTCAAGCAGATAGTGGCATGGTGAACCCCATCAAGAATTATCCGAGCAAAGACCTTGCCCAGCACTGACAGCAGTGTCACCCCTCAGCAGTTGTTGCAGTCCTGGCGATCACCCTTCCCTTTTCAGAGAGGGACAACAAGGCACCTCTTCCAGTCAGTTGGGATGATGCCTGTGTTCCAGGCAGAACACAGAACTGCATGCAATGACACGAGTCCAGCATTTCTACCAGCCTTGAGAAGTTCAGCATGGATGCCACAGATCCCAGGAGCTTATAAACGCCCTCTCCGTACTCGACAAGAAAGCCGGTTAAAAATAAATACATAAATAAATAAACTTTATAAATAACAGTTTGAATATTTGAACAGTTTGATCCCGAGGTCAGTGGGATGGTTCTGTTTGTTGGTGGATGCATTCTATGTAAGCCGTAAGGTAAGATGTGCATGATTTAATGTGTGACGAGAGTTGTAGCTATGTGATAATACATTAAATCCTCTAGCGAGTAAAGTCTGATGAGTGATGTTGCATTGATAGCTTGACTGACTGCATGGATGCAACTGAGGTTGTGGATCTACTGATGTGGATCGGTGACCAAGGTGGTGGATCAGCCGTTTGGAGAGGTCCTGGGCTGAAAGGATCGAAACCGAGGAAGAACAGTGCCCAGCTGATGATCCGTGCAGTCGGAAAACCATTAATTTGCTTCGGGTCAAGGTTCTTACTTTAGGTAAGGGAACTATGTTTTGAGGTTTACATCATTTACAACAATCCTTTAAAATATATATTTCAGGAATAGCCGATACTGTACAATTAATTGTGCGTGTCATGCAACGGAACTGGGAACAGGCCACCATGCTTCGGTCACAATGCTCCACTCACAAGCACTCATACGGGAGATGCATGTTCATCAAGCATAACATATTATTCTCATTGCTAAACCCCTCGTCCCCTTTCCGCTCCTCTTTTTTTTTTTTCTCTGACCCTCATAATAAGGTGCAGATGTACGTGCGTGCGTGCGTGTTCATTAAGCACGACATATTCTCTCCCTTTCCCCTCTCCATACTCCATACCCTCTCCCCCCCCTCTCCATACTCCATAACCTCTCCCCTCCCCCCCCCCGTACCCCTCTCTTTCCCAAATGGCTCCTCTTGTGTCAAAGTTCCTTGTATAAAGAGTTTAAACCAACAGTTAATATAAAGAGTTTAAATGCCAACAAAGTTTAAACATCCCATACAAGTGGTTGGCGTCAATAATGACGATGAGGAACACCTGCATTAGAAGAACAACCTAACAAAACAGGTCTGAATAAAATTGTCCAGAAAATGAAGCATACTCGAGCTTAGATCTCGTTTCAAAACTTAAAATTCAGCAGTCGGCTTTAAACAAAAGCATTGCAAGCTTCTTCCCAGAAATACAAATAAAAGAAAAGTATGCTGACACAGCCATTGTTAATTCAGACACAGCCTGGCTGAAAATAACCCAAAATTTTTGGGTGTAAGATGCGGAAACAAATGGCTTGCTTGGACTTGAACAGCTCATCGAGTCCACTGCAGAACAAAGGCCTCCTTCGATATAGTCCATTCTATATTTGATTCAATTCAATTTAAGGCGATTTGAGTCCGGTACATTTTTAAATTTCATCTCCATTATACCTTGGCTTCTTCCAGGACCTTCTCTAAATCACCAGTTTGTGTTTCCTCATCACATTATTTATTTGTTTATGACAAGCTAAAAACAGTTAGCAGATTCAAAATAAGCCACATTTTGAAATTTCACACAATTTTGCTTCAACAGCAACTTCCTTAAACTTCCATGCCAATCCATTGGGAATGGATGAGGAAGAATAATCCCATACCGACAAGAGGCACGTGCAAAAAATAGCAAGTGGTCAACCACAGTGAGGAGGACAGCAAAGTATCCCTTACCCAGAGGGCTTTTAGAACTCATTTTTCAGATGTTCCAAATCCCGTCGCAGCAGCGAGCAGGCAGAGGTTAGATGCTGCGGCAACCACGATCCAAACGGTCCAGCCTCCAAGCTGCCTTGGTAGGCCCCCTTTCACAGGATGAAGGCCTGCAGAGAAAAAGAGAAAGGAAAGGGGAAAAAATCATGGTGTGTTGCTCTTTAACACTTCATTTAGCCTCCCCACAAAATCCCACCCCTCCCCTTCTCCACCCAAATGACAGCATGGATGTGTAATTGTATCAATGGCTCCAGCTTTTCATAGTTCCACTTCCTCATAGTGCACCCTTTTGTTTTGATCGAATCACCTCCAACTCTAAAATGTTTACACCATTTTCACACACAAGTCACTGTGCCCCTCTTCGATCAAACCAATCCAATGACTGAAGATGGGCAACAGCACGGGTGCAAGCTGGTGGTGCATGAAACGCCGAGATTGTCAGCAGTGGGGACGTTCGTCGACACAAATGTCAGACATCAGGTACTGAGTGATGTAAAGTTTGGATTCCTGAATGCCATCCTCTTTTACTTCATCCTTCCGTTTTTCAGATTTTGATCGCCGGCGAGCCCCAAAGTGTTTCAGCATATCCTACAGAGCTTGCTCCAACACTGGAACAAAGTGCACCTGAACGCATTGCTAAATAAAACGAGTTTCCTCTTTTTCAGATGCCGAGACACACCACCCGACACCATGCATTCACCACACGGATGAAAAGCGTGCGTCACAGTCATGCACCTATGGTTTTGATTACACACTCTTGGCTCTCTCATTTTGCAAACTTCAGCTGGTATGTCCCATACGTAGCAGGCCGAGTAGTCCAGCTCCTTGTAGTATCTTTGTACCAGGTAGTTGTTCACTTATTTTATAAACTCCCCCCCCCATTCACAGTCACTCGTCTTATCGAGTTCCAATATATGCTTGACCTCCTTTCCAGCCTCCTTGTAAATAGCAATCAAAGCAACCAAATGCTGGGATTTGTTCTGGCAACCAAACTTGTTTTTACACCTGTCAAGGATGAAAATCATAATATGAAGGCATGTCCTGACGCAAACTTTATAAGAAACTGCAGAAGCATTCTCGAACAGTTACCTTTTCATGACATCACAGGCAATATCAACATGGCAGATTGCATGTTTTCCGTACCACGAGACGTTTGGTTTACTATCTTCATGCACCCAGGAAGAATATATGAAATCACGTACGAAAATATGATGAAATATTCGAATGGCCACCTGCACGGCTGAAATTTAGCACCACCTCAAAAAAGGTGCACACATTTAAATAAATAAATAAATAAATAAAAAGATTGCCACTTACAAAAAATGTGCTGCAAGCGTTTCAACAAACTACACGGGCACTGCAAAGAAGCAGCTGAAAAATATTATAAATGTCGTTGAAATTCTATTTTGAACAAATGATTTGCAAGATAAGTGGAGAACGTTTTTTGGGGGGGCTTTTTAATATTTTTTTGCAAGTCTTACAAAACATTCACTTTTCCTTCTACCTCACAACACTGACTTACCCATTGGTGTTCCTATAAAAACAGAGCCCGAGACAGAAAGCAACCCTCCACCCGCACGTCACCCCCCTCCCCCCCCAAAAAACATCACCCACTCCACAGGGGTCATTGTCACACCACAGGCAGTGCAGCACTGAGCAGCTTTTTGGTTCATGCCAAGACCACAGCGAGCGATGGAGAAACAACAGCTCAAATGGAAGAGCAGGCAGGCAAGCACAGCTGTCTTGAGCATGCAGTGCCAAACGAAGGAGGGAAGAAAACAAGCACAGGAATGACTCCACTTCACTGTGGGGCCAGTGGAGTCACAAGACCACAAGGCGATAGGACTGGGGGGGAAGGGTTGGTGGAGAGAGGGAGGGTGTTGAGCTTTTGCTCAATAATGAAAATCATATTCTGGACGATGAATATGCACAT
>CM068964.1:76638551-76655171 GCA_035128595.1 Eptatretus atami
AAAGAGAAAGTTTCCTCTTGCAGAATCTTTATCTGCTCAGAAACTTGTCACACAAGATCCTTAAACAAGTAAGCAAAAACTCCAGGATGGACTCAGCTTGCCATCTAACCCAGCTTTAACACAACTCCAGATGACGCAATTACCGAGAAATGATCTTTAGAAAAGTATTTCTCTTTATAAAAAGGGAAGGGAATGGGATGTAAGATGTCAAAAATGGATTGGCTATATTTCACATGGACTGGACACATGAAAAGTTCAATTGCAAACACGAGGCTGCCCCACGTGACTCAGGTAGATGTGAATGACTACTTGTGGAAATCAATGCCTTTTGGGACTAATTAAACTTGTGTAATCAGACTGCACAAGTTCGTTTTTTATGGCTGGCAGGGGTGAGGATGGGCCCCAGGAAGGGGTGGAGGGAGGGGTTCTTCCTACCTTAAACTCTCACACACCATAGCTGTGTTGGTGGTATCCCAGGGTAACATATGATGAAGTTAATCCTTGAATGGTTGTGACATTTTACACAAGGATATAGATAATGATGCACCTGGATGGGTTTGAGGGTAGAGGAGTAGCAGTCAAAACCTGAATATTATCCAGGATCCTCATGATACTCCAATGCTGTATTTGGTCAGTTATTTAACTGGAATGTGCAAAAGTTGTTTTGTTAATGGTGGACTTCAACTTGCAAAGATAAAAGAGTCGATTCATCGCATCCACAATGGGCCGTTTCATTTGATTTGGTTTAAGGCATTCTTGGTGAAGTCTAAGCATCGAGCTAAATGGAGGTACCATTGTTTTAGTAATCTCTTAGACTGAAAAACCAACGTATGATAAGACAAGTGTTTCACCCCCAAAATATGATCGTCAATAAATCATGAAGGGGTATGCAGGTAAGCTGGATAATATCCTCGTCAACAAAATAAAATAAATCAGGAAAATAAACCAATGAAGGCAATATTAATTAGAACGGCACTCGGTAGAGTGCATACCTAGGTATGAGCAGTTTACGTTTTGCATCTCACCGACAAGACGGATGTGGATCCGGCCGGACCTGAACCAAAATCGAATCGGCTTGTTCTCGTCACCCAACCACCTCATCCACCTAGTTTTGTCATTACTCGGCCACAACTTTTTGAGATATCATGTTATACTGTATATCGTTTTGGTCACATCTCTCAATGGTGAAAAATCACAAAAAAAATTTAAAATTTCTCGTATCCGGATCCGAATCTTTACTAAAATCGAACCAATTTGTCCTGGTAACATACCCAAACTGCCCACCAAATTTCATCTGAATCAGTTGACACCTTTGAGATATCCTGTTCACAGACAAGTAGACAGTCAGGGTTGAAAACATAACCTCTGTCCATCTTCAGTGGCAGAGGTAACAATATCATGCCGATCGTGACCATAAACCAATCCACACACACTGACGACGACATTGAGAGGGCCTCAAGATTATAGCATCTAACATTTAGGACTAAGAAAACCAAATGGAGGCAACAAAACACCAAGTTCATTAACATTTTACATCTAATTAAATATATAAAATAGAGCAGACTGTATGTTTGAATGGTAACTCCACCAAGACCCTTGGGGTGATATACACCAAATTTTCAGGGAGAACTTATGGGTTAATCCTTCTGAAAAATTAATTAGTCCGAGTCCCTACTCAGGTTTTCCACAAAATAAAATAATTATTTTTGACTTCGGATTTCTCACAAGTTATGAGGATTATTTATCCGTGGTGGTGGACCATTCCTATCAGTTTGCCTGGGAACTACTCCGAGACGAAGATCAATAGGTAGGACGGGAAACTCATTTCCAAGAATGTGTCGCGGCACATTGCCCATCGAGAGTGGGAAGAGAAGGGCCCTCAGGGCAGGAGTATCCACGAGTTATTTAATAATAATAATGATCGTAATAAAACAGATCCAAAAATTGTTGCAAGTGAAGAAATTTCTGTACAACAAAGTAATGAACCACATTTAAAGAAAAGCTTGTCAAACTTTTCATGATGTACCAATCAAAATCTAGGAAGACGCCACCCATAAGTAAAACATACCTCGAGACCATATTGTGGCCAAATACAATTGTGGCTGTTAAAGATTGTGGATTCACCAAGGATGACCTGAAGAATAATTTTTATGCACGAGAATACAGAAATGGTCTTGTGGTGAAGACACAGCAATAGTATACCAGAGATGAGAGGTTCAAATCTGTGACTGAAGGATGCAGCATGAGGGATTTGGGTTAAAAACTTATGGAAGAAGTGACCGAGGACAATAAAAACCTTCATCGAGCACATTAATGACCCGCAGGGAGAGGCTATTCTGCCTGTTCTACAAATACGACGAGTCAACATGGTGGTTGACTCTTTAGGAACTCAAGGATGAACCACGATGTGGCCAATATGTGATAGAGCACTTTGGGGGGCTCAGGAGACACAAACACACCGTCTAAGATGTACATCACATGTTGAGATCCTGGGACAATCAAATTGTTTTGCAAGAGACAAGTTATTGCATTGAGAGATAATGTTGAAGGGAAATGGAAGTGGGACAATCATAAATTAATATCATTAATACAGCAAATTGCATATTAATGAAAGACATTTGAAAATATTTTATCATAAGCATAGCTAAGGGAGTCATTGCAAGTGATTATCTGTATTGGGTCGCCGAAATAGGTGACCCTTATTGTCAGTAATTCTGTCTGTTTGTTATCTGCCAAAACGAAGTTTTTGCAAGATATGTTAGTCAGTCTGTATGTTTTTTTTTTAATTTTTTTTTTATTATTTTTTTTTTGTTTGTTTTGTTTGTTTGTCTGTAATCACGAAAAAAAAATTCTGCAGACCACAGTTTTCATTGGAAATTTTTGTAACTTCACATATCAGAGGCCTATGGAGGTCCCTTTCAGGCCATAAAATTTTGAAGGTCAAGGTCAAAGGTCAAGGTCACTTTTTCGCAAATCAGGGTAATCGACAAAACCTTATTTTTTGAGTAATTTTGATCGGATCGTCTTCAAACTTCATGGGAATATAGTTCATGGTCTGGCGCTCAGCTGATTAATTTTGGTGGCGATTGGCCTTGACCTTCATGTGTTTTTTTTGTTGTTGTTTTTTTTTTTTTTTCTGTAATCACGTATAAATCACTCTGCGAGCACAGTTTTCTATGGAAATTTTTGTAACTTCGCATATCAGAGGCCTATAGAGGTCCCTTTCAGCGCATAAAATTTTGAAGGTCAAGGTCAAAGGTCAAGGTCACTTTGTCGCAATCAGGGGAGTCGACGAAACCCTTATTTTTTGAGTAATTTTGATCGGATCGTCTTCAAACTTCATGGGAATATATTTCATGGTCTGGCATTCAGATGATTAATTTTTGGTGGCGATTGGCCTTGACCTTCATGGTTAACGCCTAAGTCAAACATATTTGACCCCAAGGTCAAATTTTGAAATCTTAGATACCATATCGAGTAATACCTCATATGAAAGCGCTTGATAAGTGCTTTCCAGATCTGTCAAAAGTTTGACGCTATGACGTCATTTGATGATGTCATGACGAAAAAACGGATTTTCATGATTTTTTTTTTTTTTTCTGTAATCACGTATAAATCACTCTGCAGAGCACAGTTATCATTGGAAATTTTTGTAACTTCGCATATCAGAGGCCTATAGGGTCCCTTTCAGCGCATAAAATTTTGAAGGTCAAGGTCAAAGGTCAAGGTCACTTTGTCGCAAATCAGGGGAGTCGACGAAACCCTTATTTTTTGAGTAATTTTGATCGGATCGTCTTCAAACTTCATGGGAATATAGTTCATGGTCTGGCATTCAGATGATTAATTTTTGGTGGCGATTGGCCTTGACCTTCATGGTTAACGCCTAAGGTCAAACATATTTGACCCAAGGTCAAATTTTCAAGTTTTAGGAACCATATCGTGTAGTACCTCAAATTGAACACCTCGATGAGTGCTTTCTAGATATATCAAGCTTGAGACATTATGACGTCATTTGGTGACGTTATGAGGCAAACGCATATTTTTCATGGTTACTCTGTAGAACGATTCTCATCGGAATCTCTCGTAGGCAGATATTCCTCAAGGAGTCGCTCCTGGTGGATAGCAGCTCTGTTCACCTCAGTGTGACCTTAAAGAAGTCACACGTGGTCACCTTTTGGCAAGATACGGATCACCCTACGGGTGACATTGGTTTATTTGGATGTTTGTTCGTTTGTCATCAGCATAATTGGTAGTAAACATGGGGGATTTTGACCAAACTCGGGTGGTAGGTACATCTTATGACTAGTGCTTTGGAAATTGTGATGGTTGCTAGGGACGCTTTGGTTCCCCAGCAACAACCGAAAAACCTTCAAATTGGTACCGTTCACCAGGGCCGGATTTATGTGTTGCGGGGCCCTGGGCCCTAGAAGTCTGCGGGGCCCTCTCAGGGCTGCAGCCATTTTTACTTCATATATGCTTATAAAAGTATTCATATATAAATGCACCAACCTAGGCTGGGCAAAAGAAAAAAAACCACGGTTTGTGTGTAAATACATGTATTTCAGAAACTACTAGTAACAAAAGTTTATATACAAGAAACACCACTATGGATGAAAACAACGGAACAGAGAAAATAATCGCAAAACCAAAACGTGATGGTATCATCTCAAATCTCAAGTTAGAAAGTTTTTTTTGTCGTTTTTGCAGATATGATTGCATTATTGCACACTTTGGGGTAATTGCTACAATATATTTGCAAGATGTTAAAAACCTACAGAATATTTTAGCTTCTTCCTGGCTTTGATTCGTGCAAAGTCCTCGATTGTTTCGCGTGTGCTTACTCTCCTGAATAGTTAGTGTTCAGCACTCAGTATGGCCAGCGATGCCAAACGATATTGGCCGATCGTACTACGCAGATAGTTATTGATCCTTTTCAAATTTGAGATGATGTTCTCCCGTACAGTTCGTGACAAACATTGACAGGTATACCCGCAAGCTATCTCCACATAACCAAACAGATGTAAAATAAATGATAAACATAACCAAACTAACAGGGATATTGAGTATTTGTTTCTGATTCACTGACCATTTACACAAACGAACTAGATTTTTTTCACAAACAAACAAAAGGGGAAAATAGCAGAATTTCTTGTAATCCTTGCTTTGCGCGGGGCCCCTGGGAGGCGCGGGCCCCCGGCCGTGGCCCTGTGGGCCCTGCCCTAATCCGGCCCTGCCCTACACGCGAAATCAATTCCGAAAGCCATTATCCACGTAAGGTTATGAAATTTGGCACGAATGATCTACAGGTGATGCTCTATCAAATATATTCCGGGTTTTGTGATATATGGATACTTTACCCGCAGCACCCCCTACAATTAAGGTATGCGCGAAAATTGGCGAAATTGAAGGCCCCCTAGCGACAGGTGAGTGCATCGATACGAATAAAACTTTGCAGGTTCATGGTACTCAAGAGTACTACAACTTTGCCTCAGGACATATGACCGATTTCGCTTAGGTCAGGGGTCAAAGGTCAATTGGTGCAAAAATCGATAATATGCGAGAGCTGGAGGTGCCTTCGCGCCAAATGCTACTCCTCCTAGGGTTATGGTCGGATGGTCATGAAAATTCACACTAATCGTCTGGAATACATTGTGCACAAACGATCGAGCCGGATTTTCGATTTAGATCTTTGTTCACCCACAGCACCCCCTCGAACTTCGGGGATTTCCGATTTCAAATCGCATTTTCGGTACTTTTCATTCAAATTGATACCGAGTAGTTATCAGTCGATGGAACTGGATGAGATTTGATATGCATAATCTTAAGGTGATTCCCTATCGATATGACATCCATTTTGCTCTATATCTTATAGTTTCCATGCTCGGCGACCCATCGCCGCCTACCGGCTTGTATTATTACTAAAACTCATCTTGTTTGTATGTATTTATGTTCCTGAAATACAGCCAAAACGGTACACGATAGCGCAAAAATTTTTGGGCCACCTTACTCACCATTCTCCTGCGGTGTGCAGATCAAGTTTCGTTCAAATCGAGCAACGAAAAAAAAATCAATTCCCGATTCAGTCAAGTACTCTTCGGGAGTATTTAATCAATGCAAACAACCTCAGTGGTATAGCTCGCTGGAGCCTTTCTTTTTTTTTTTTCAACCGCTGTCACAACAGGGACCCAACGGGTTCACGGGTCGTCGAATATTATATAATATAATGGCATATTAGAGAATATAGAATATAATATAACAGAAGTATTTGTCAACACCAATTAGCATCTATCAGAATTGAATGTCTAATTAGAATCCTGTCACACTCAGCCTCGTCTCTCTCTTCTTCCAATCTCCCATCTATGTTCAACTTAAATTACCCCGTTGTCATTTCATTACACCTCCATATGGAGAACACACGTGTGCTATGTCAAGCCTCGAACACAGGCTTTACAAACATGGCATAGCCACGTATGCTATCTCGACTCAACAGCGCATGTGCAAGACCCACGCAGCAGGTGGGCCAGAGGACTACCTCCTGTACAAGTCAGAACCGATATTGCCTCACATCCCAGGACTATCATAGTGGGAATGCCCAGGCATTGAGTGCACAGTGCAGAGCACCCATCCATTGGTCATTCACAGCTCAAGACCCCCAGAGAGCGTGCCACTCAGTCTAGACCATCGAGTTACTCGCAGAGGGGTCCGAGGCTGTACCTGCGTCATTCCTCATCCAGGAGGTACACACACACATATATATACAGACAGACAGAGACAGACAGGCAGACAGACACACACATATATGTATATATATATAGACAGACACACACACAGCATATATATATGACTATGTATAGACAGACACACACATTATATATATATAAACACTATATATATATATATGTATATAGACAGCACACACACACACATATATATATATATATAGCAGACACACACACACATCATATATATATATATATTATATATAACTACAGGCACCCATCACACACACACACACACAACCTTTCCCCACGCAGGATGCCGTTGTGAGGATCCGGAGGTAGAATGTATAACTCTGGTAAATTAAAGCCTACCCCGCCATGCCGGAAGGGAGACCATACAAAGGTTCAAACCATGCAAGAGAGATAACAAGTGTCCTGTTGCTCCCTGGTAACGTGTCACTGAAACATGAAAGTAGAAAAGAAAGAAAGAAGAGAGGAAGCGGTGCACAGTAGGACTTGCCAACTCGACACGCGGAGGGAGCACGGTGGGTGGGGGGGTCGGGATGTTTGAGAATATTCCACTTTAAAAATGAAAACTCACAAGGACACAAAAAAAGGGAAACCGATTGGAAAAACAACTATCGCCGTTAATAAACGCACCTCAACGATGACCGCCGCCCGTGGGAGACCGTCAGTAATCTAAACTATAACGGGATCCGGAATGGGCAAGACGATTGCGCTCGCGCCGGAACGCCATGTCGGGAACTGGCGTCCAGATAAGTATCACGTGACAATCATCAACCAATGGCTTCCTGTAAGTAAGTTATAAATAACTCCGTTGACGACGAGAACTGTAGGACGCTATCATTATAGACGAATGTTTGGTTCTTCTGAGACGAATACGGCTTTCCAGTCGAGAGCGGAATAAAACTATGTGCACGTTTGGTTAATTTATTTGAGGAAGCGATCGTTTATACAAGGAATGGAAGCTCCCTGCCGCCACAGCCAAATCGTTATCCCATAGCAACGGCTCGTTGTTCGCACTGTCCTCACACACAGCACTATGAGATCGACGAGTTTCCTACTCACGGTGCAGAATAATTAATAGTGTGTAATGTTTCACCAATTGGTCTGGTGTTATCAAATGATCTGTGTACATTAATTATTATTATTTACTAGCAAACCCGCGCTCCACGCGAAGTTTCTAAATGAGGGTTCGTTAGGACGTCGAATATATCGCGTGTTACAATGTGATTTATCGAATTATTTACATACAATTTTCTTGTTACATTTTGTTGTTCAAATTCACCTTCTGAGGAAGTCAGCGCGTGCAGGCAGAAGGTTTTACATTGCAGACGCTGTTTTCTCGGAGTGGCATTACTCGACGACAGACGTAATGACGTCAGCGATGACCGATGATGTCATGACGTCATTACGCTCTTCAGCGGTGACGTACAACGTCGCCATGCAAACGAATGTAAAAATTGAAAATCGCAAAAAATTCCCAACCCGTCCGTGTGGCGCGATCTCACACAGCCCATGCTGTACATTAGACGCACAGAGCACCCGCATGACGAAAATGGCGACAATCCGTCCGGCAGTTTCGGAGGAGAAACTCAAATTACGCGCAGACGTTAACAGAAATAATATAGAGGATTATTACTAGTGCGTGCCGTACGTGCGTGGCTATACGTGCAAAAAAAAAAAAAAAATTGTGACGTCAATTGTGACTCATAGCACCCGTGTCCTGTCATTGTTTGGTAAATAAATGGCCATAACTTTGGAAGCACTTGTCCGATTAATATCAAACCTTGAAAAGGCACATACTCAGGTCCCCAGCGTCAATTGTGACGTCATATCAAATGAAGAATTGTGCCGCCAATTGTGACGTCATAGCACCGTGTTCCTGTCTTGGTTGGTAAATAAATGGCCATAACTTTGGAAGCACTTGTCGGTTAACAATCAAACTTGAAAAGGCACATACTCAGGTCCAACAATATACTGCAAGTTTTCATATGTAGATTGGACAGTGGTTTGTCGAGAAACACGGTCACAGACAGACAGACAGACAGACAGAGATGCTGGAAATTATAAGATAGATTATTATTATTAATATTTGATCTTGTGGTTTTTATCAAAATGAATTAATATTGAATAATATAATAATAATTTATATATCTCTTTATAACAATCGATTGTGGGGTTGTAATAATCACAACAACTCTGTTTTGTGTAAAACCATAACTAACCAAGTCACGTTTTTATAACCCTCGTTGAATATTAACTGTAAGTAAAGGAAAGATAAACGCTCCAAAGTTGATTTCCCGGCATCAAATCGCGACGCCATCATGGTTCACACGGCTTCTTGATACTTATCACTCGCGCCGTCTTTTAAATAAAGACGCGAATGACGTCATTCCGGACCTCGCGAAGTGACGCACGAATGACGTCACGCAGCGAGCTGTGGGAGGTCGTCGCTGACGCCATCGGGTATGGGGTTCACGCCACCGTCTGATTGTATCGAATCGCCCTTTGCTCTAATGGCGTCCAGCCGGTTCGCTCGGACATCGCGTACTCACAGAACTCGCGTAGCCCCTGACCCGACTCTCGCTGGTCACTTGTCACTCGTCATGACGCAGGAAACAGGTCCATGGGGTTCATTCACAATAAGCATGATCCGCTTATCCGCCTCTTGGAACGTTGCCTGGGTAAGGGAGGGGCGATGCCCCTGGCGATTTTCTGTGCTTGCCTTTCTGTTGTCATCCCACTCAATCCACCCCACAAACTACCTCCCCTCACCTGCCCTCGCCTCCCCTAGTACCCCTTAATATCAAACAGACGCATTAACAATCCTTCCCTCCTTGCACTGCCCCAAATTTAAATTATAATTGAATTAATGTGGAGTTAATGTAGCACAGCATGTGAGGCTTGGTACTTGTGATCGTGTATGTGGAGTGAGGATTGGTACTTGGGAATGGGCCTGGTACTTGCGAGTGAGCGAGACATGGTATGTGGAGTGAGATTGGTACTGCAATTTTGGCCTGGTATTTGCAAGCGAGGCGAATGGCTACTTGCGAGAGGCGAGACATGGTACTGTGTGAGTGTAGGAGAGACGTGTACTGGAGCGAGGCGAGACATGGTACTTGGAGCGAGAGACATGGTATTGGGAATGGGCCGTGACTTGCGAGCGAGGCGAGACGTGTATGTGGAGTGAGGATTGGTACTGTGCGAGACGTGGTACGTGAAGTGAGGATTGGTACTTGGCAATGGGGCCGTGGTATTTGCAGCGAGGCGAGAATGGTACTTGCGAGCGAGGCGAGACATGGTACTTGGAGCGCAGGTGACAGCATGGTACTTGGAGCGAGGATGAGACATGGTACTTGGAGCGAGAGACATAGTTACTGGGAATGTGGCCGTGTACTTGCGAGCGAGGCAAAGACGTGGTACTTGAGAACAGTGCCTGGTAGTTGTAGGATGCACAAATATGTGTCGAGTTTGAATAAAGCTCAACAAATGAGCATAAAATGTCTTCAGATTGCAATTAAGGGCTTTTGTATGAATGTGAATAAAACAGATTTTATTCCGAAAGGATGGTTGCGGTTTCGTATGCAGCCTGCGGCTGGGTGTAGCGATCATTTCTGGTGCCGTTGATGCCCCTGTTAACATTCCCAGTAAACTGGTACTCATTTGCCGACCCTCGAGGATAACAGGCTGAGTCATTCACCTGGTGTTATATGACGGAACGATAGGGGCTTGAACTCAATACCCTAAGGCCTAAGATCTTGAGCTCGCCACCCTCAACCATGAAGCCAACACCAGGAGGAGAGGAGGAGGAGATTGGACCATACTCTGTGCAGAGCAGAAGCAGTCTCCTTGGCTATTGGTGCCAATCCTGGGTACAGATTCCTTGGCTATTGGGACAATCGCGCTATATGCTCTCGACACACTATACTAGTATGCTGGCACTCATTTTGCCGACCTCAGAAGACGTACAGGCCGAGTTAACCCACTGTATTAGTTCAACAGCTGAGCGTGATTTGAACTCAGGACCCTAGGATCCAAAGCCCACCACCCTAACCATTAAGCCAACACCAGGCTTATGATTGAATGTGAGAATGTTATGATCGAAAATAGATCGAGGATGGAGAACGAAGGTTTCAGAAGGTGGAATGAAAGTAAATTCTCAGGCATGAATGGCTGGCTAACAGTGCATATGCAGCTATAATATTTCACACAATAAACAGCAGGTGAGCCCATGCAAAAGCTTACTCATACCAGAGAGTTGGTGTCAAAGCCACCCAATGCTTGCCTGTTTATAATTTATCGTTTTTCGTTTTTAAAAGACGAGTCTAATAATATTTTTATAAAGCATTGCAGTGAAGTCTGATCCAAATATTTTAAAGCAAATATAAGTATTTGTATATTGTACACAGTAAAAAAATATGTGGTAAGAAAAACATTAGAAAAGGAATAATTGCACCAAAAACTTTAACATTTTCACGCTCACACTGACGCTCAAAGAAATAGTCTACTAATATTTTTTATAAGCATTGCAGTGAAGTCTGATCCAAGTATTTTAAAGCAATATATTATTTGTATATTGTAATCAGTGAAAATATTGTGTTGGATAAAAACATTAGGAAAGCAAATAACTTGCACCAAAACTTTAAACTTTTCACGCTCACGCTGACGCTGAGACTCAAAGAAAAGTTCAATAATATTTTATAAAGCATTGCAAGTGTCTGATCCAAATATTTTAAAGCAATATATGTATTTGTATTTTGTAATCAGTAAAAAATAGTGTGTAGATAAAAACATTGAAAGGGAAATAACTTGCACCAAAACTTAACATTTTCACGCTGACGCTGACGCTCAAAGAATAGTCTAATAATTTTTTTATAAAGCATTGCAGTGAAGTCTGATCCAAGTAATTTAAAAGCAATATATGTATTGTATATTGTAATCAGTGAAAAATATTGTGTTAGATAAAAAACATTAGAAAAGAAATAATTGCACCAAAAACTTTAACATTTTCACGCTCAGCTGACGCTGACGCTCAAAGAATAGTCTAATATAATTTTTTATAAAGCATTGCAGTGGTCTATCCAAATAATTTTAAAGCAATAATATGTATTTGTATATTGTATCAGTAAAAATAGGTGGTAGATAAAAACATTAGAAAGGAAATAACTTGCACCAAAAACTTTAACATTTCACGCTGACGCTGACGCTCAAGAATTAGTCTAATAATATTTTCTTATAAAGCATTGCATGGTCTGATCAAATAATTTAAAGCAATATATGTATTTGTATATTGTAACAGTAAAAAATAGTGTGTGGTAGTAAAAACATTAGAAAGGAAATAACTTGCACCAAAAACTTTAACATTTTCACGCTCACGCTGATGCGACGCTCAAAAGAATAGTCTATAATATTTTTTTAAAGCATTGCAGTGAAGTCTGATCCGAATAATTTTAAAGCAATATAGTATTTGTATATTGTAATCAGTAAAAAATAGTGTGGTAGATAAAAACAATAGAAGGAAAATACTTGCACCAAAAACGTTAACATTTTCACGCTCACGCTCACGCGACGCTCATGCCGGGGTAATCGCTATAGCCTCATGTTTCTTCGAACAGGCGAGCTAAAATCGTAACAGTCAGCATGACGACTGGTTTGAGGGATGTTGTCAACGTTGTAACAATGGAAAGACTTGACGAGGAACGGAAAATATTGCTGTTTATAATATCCTCAAATCGAAAGCGCGCTGCTTTGGGACGTATGGAGGGCGATTCACGGCAGTGAAGGCATGATCCGACATGGAGTTTAAGTGCCTGATGTGACCATGACAAAGTGGTAAAACTCGGCAGACTGAATCAAGATGGCACAACTCGAAGCTGCACTCTGGTAAACGCATACCTCAAGCCAGGCTGAACAGTTTACATTTTGTATCCCACTGATAGGTCGATCCGGATCCCGACTGAAACCAAAATCCTAATCGGCTTTTCTCATCACGCGAACCAACTAGTCTAACAAGCTTTGTCATATCATTTACAATTTTTGAGATGTCATGCAATATATCATTTTTGGCCCATCACTCAATGGTGAAGATCACTTTACAATTCTCTTATCCGGATCTTCACTAAATCGAATCAATTCTTCTTGTCCCACACCCAACCTGTCACAAGTTTGAGTCCAATCTGTCCATAAATTTTTGAGATATCATGCTCACAGACAAACAGACAGAGGTGAAAACATAACCTCCGTCCACCTTCGTGGTGGACGGTACTAAACCTGTAGTGCACTGCTCTACAAAAAAGTTAAAATCCACAACCAAATGGAAGCTCTCCAGATCTGACAAGACCCATCGGGTTGAAAGAGTTACGTAAGATCTTGCAAGGCTGGAGGGGAAATGGAGAGCAGGAATCTACATTCATCATTGACAATATTGTTGCAAAGAGAAGATACCATGTCACTGCTGATGTTAACACTTGTATTGTTCAAGCCTCATCGATGTCCTAAAGAATGCAACTCAATGAAAATCAAAGGTAACCCACAGCAAATCCAAGCAAAAGCAACCACATAAGATATTCAAGCTGTTACAAATACAGGCCAGAACTTCGTCAGCAGTGATAAGCATTGATGAATTTTTCCTGATGATGGTGAGAATGCGTAAAAATTATATAACAATGAGAACATTGGATTTCGGGAAAATTTAATCTTTTTATACAAATGCTGACTTGTTACCCAACAAACTCATGGAATGAGAACTTTTGATTGATGATTGAGTTTGATGTATGTTGTAACAGAAGTCATCCGAAAAGCTCCTCTGTACAAGCTTATGGAAACATATTGTGATTTCTGAGAACTGCGACCCCGGAGGCAATGCACACACCAACATATAGCATTCACGAGATAGTTTATTTCAGTATTATTTGTTTCAGATTGGGTCCTTCCCTTATAGCCTTGGTGTGGCTTACTATGGTTGGTGTGGTTGGCTTTGATCCGAGGGTCCTGAGTTCAAATCCCACCAGACTGTTGAATTAAACCAGTGGATTAACTCCCTGCTGTCATCCTTCCGAGTTGGTAAAATGAGTGCCAGCATACTGTATACTGTGTCGGAGTGTGACCCGTACCCGTCCAGGATTTGCCCAATAGCGAGAACTGCTTCGGCAGCACCAACGCTCTGCACAGAGTATCGTCCCATCTCCTCCTCCTCTCCTTCCCTTATGTCTAATGGTTTGTGGGTGATATGCATTTGTGGGATATCGTTAGGTAGATTTTTCCTCATTCTTTTCCCATCTTAATTCTGCACACAAATCTCTCACACAAGCAAGCAATGCCAAACAAGACACCCGCTAATTTGAATACGCGCACCAAATCCCAGTTTAAATCGCGCCACATCAAAACTGACACATCACTCAACATAAGCACCTGTCCAAAAAGCGCTACAATGTTCACACACATACAAGATGCCTTTAATTGTCACTCCCAGCATTTTGTAACATTACCAAGCTCGCTGTACATTCGCCAATGCTCGAATCAGCCTGCCAACCTCAACCACAGCGAAACCACATGCCAAACTCACCTGCAACGCTGCCTCTCGCATTCGCCTCAACCACAATGCACCGAGGGCGCCCGCCTACCGTCATTGGGAGGCACTTTTCTTGGTCTTTTGTTGCTTCCAATGGATCACCTTTTGAACACATAACCACAATCATGATTGTAGCCTATCTATTTGTTACGTAAACTAATATGTGGAAGTTTCCCCCTCGCCACGTCCCATTACTCCTCCATTTTAAATCTCTTGTTCCCAACACTCTTGTCCCTTCTCTCCCTTCCTTCTCATAATCGCCTATATGGTGTTTCCTTTCGCAGCAGCTTGCATCGCTTCAACTAGTCCTGATTCCATAATCATCCGCTCTTACAAGTCCGCCTCGCCTACCACTCGGCAAGTGAGCAACGATTAGAGAGAGGGTTTCCTTATGTCAGCAAAAATGCTGCTTACTCTGCTTGAAAACAGGCCTACAACCAAGAAATATTCAGATAGCATACCCTGCAACGTAACTTTGCAATAATACTGAGAACGTGATTTCATACTTTTATTGTTTACTTTTTACTTCATCCTAATTCTTCAAATTTACAACACACAAACTCCCATCTCCAAAATGCAACAATGTTAGAGTCCATATTATTGCTGCAGGGCTCCTCAACTGACTAAACACTTCCCGGGGGGGGGGGGATGTTTAGGCAGGCCTAAAACACTTCCAAATATGTAACTAAGGATAGGGTTGGGATCATTTCATTATTCCTCACATACCTACAAGGCTCAGGCACTATATAACATTCAAAAAAAAAATCCCAACTCTTTCCTCAAAATTTTCCAAAATAAAAATCCCCCTAAATCACAGCTCCCACAACAACTCACCATAGCCCTCTGAAGTTGACGAAGATCTGTATTGCCATCTACAGAAAAATAGGCAACAGACGCAGCACATAACTCTCTCACAATAGTGCAGTTAAACAGACAATGAGAAACAGACAATGTACCAATGGAGAAACACTGTGTGGTACTGCATCCTGTGTATCCCTAAATCATGAAGCAATCAGTCCGATTAGAATATTAAACAGGCTTGCGCCATTCTGCTATAACATATAATTATATTCATTTTGAATGTCTCAAGCAATGACACAAATCGAATGTCGTAGAGTTCATGCTCGCGGTTTATGGAGCCCATGACAAAGAAAAGCCGCAATCAGTTCATCTGATCCGACTGAAACATCATTTCTTGTCCAATTATGTATTCCATTCTAATTATCGTAAGCTCATAGTGAAGAAGGTGAAAGACCAAGTACAAAAAAGAGCTCATTGTACATGGGGATCAAGGAGTTAGAAGTAATAACACGAGAGCAAGAGAAATGGGAGGAATGAATGAAGAGCAAAAGTAACAGACTGGACAGAAGCGGAAACACAATAATGTCTATAGATGAGAAAGAAATGGAGGTGGGTTTTGAAACACAAGGAGTGCGATAACGATGAAGCAACGCCGAGGAATAAACTATAGTATAGCAACGCTACAGTTTAGAACTATAGTACATGAGAGTTGTAAAGCTCTCGTAATAACTTCAGAGTTGTACTCTCATTATACACAGTAGTCTGGCAGCAGAATACTTCCAGGAAAGGAATGCTATTTTTGCCGAGGCAGTCAACCAACAGCAGCTGAGGGGATGGATATTAAAAAGTACCGTACACTACTGGTCAAGACCAGAATAATAATTCTGAAAAGAAGAGACCCTAACTGACGTGCGTTGTGAAGGAGCGTGCCCTGTATGTGAACCACCAATTATCCTCCAAGTTTAACCAGCGGTCTGGTGGAATTCAGGCCTTATCCAATCTTTTGGGATTCCCAACCAATATCTCCCCTTGTGGTTTATATTTCTGCTCGATTTAAAACCGCAGCCACTTCCCCTCCTTTAATCTTTCCTGTTCTTCTTCAGCTCCTCAGAGCGCATCATCCTTTTGAAATGTTAACGTTCTGCCTGTCTTCAGGGAAAGCACTAAAGGTACTGCCGTGACTGGGAGTTTAATTGGGCAGGTCTGGCAATATTGCCTTTGAAATTTTTTTTTAACCTCTACCTCTTTCATCACTCAATTCACAAACATCACAGCTTCCATCTGTCCTAGCCCAACATGCCATCTTCAGTACAAATGATTCATGTGATGAAGTGATTGCAAAAACCCACGTTGCCTTTTCTTATGGAAGCAAACCCCACCTTGGCAGGGAAAATGCAATTCCTCCATCAAGCACACAAAACCAGTGTTTTCAATCACTTAAACATACTCAGACCTCAACCTCAGGCATGTCTGGTCACCATCATAAAAAGTTAGTGGCGTGAAGTG
>CM068964.1:76659025-76677900 GCA_035128595.1 Eptatretus atami
ACGTTCAATCCCTGTCAAGACATCGAGCGCTGCCCCCTCTAACGCGAGCCTCAGGGTAGCAGTGTGTTAATATAGTATCAGCTGTATGGATAATCATATTGCCTTTTGGGACTAATTTATGAGTTGCGCCTTAATCATGGATCGTCCCTGCACCACAACTGTTCGTTTTTTATATGCTGCAGTGGTGAGGATGTATGGCCCCAGAAGGGTTGGAGGGGCTATCCGAGCGGTCTTCTGTAGCCTAAAACTCTCCAGCACACCGATAGCGGGTGTTGCGGGTGGTATCCCAGCAGTTAAACCATATGATGGAATGTTAATCCTTGAATGGTCGTTTGACTATTTTACACAGGATAGTAGATAATTGCATGCACCTGGATGGTTTGAGGCGGTTAGAGGTGAGTAGCAGTCAAAACCTGAATATGTATCGAGGGATGCCTCATGATGATCTCCATGTGATATTTGGTCAGTTATTTAATCTGGAAGTGCAAAAGTTGTTTTGTTTTAATGGGTAGGGACTTCAACTTGCAAAGATAAAGAGATCGAGTTCATCCGCATGCCACAGAGTTGGGCCGCTTTTCATTTGATGTTTAAGGCTTCTTGATGAAGTCTAAGCATCGAGCTAAATGGAGTACCATTGTCTTTAGTAAATCGCTTTGTTAGACTGAAAAAACCACAACGTATGATATACAAGTATGTTTCACCCCAAAATATCGTTTCAATAAGATCTATGAAGGTATGCAGTGACGCTGGATATATCCTCGTCAACCAAATAAATAAGTATAAATCAGGAAATAAACCAATGGTGACAATTATTATTTAGAACGGCACTCGGTTAATGCTCAACCTATGGTATATGAGCAGTTTACGTTTTGCATCTTCCCCTGATCAAGACGATGTTTGGATCCGGATCCGGATACCTAACCAAAATCGTAAATCGTCTTGTGCTCGTCACCAACGAACTCACCACGCCTAGTTTTGTCATTTACTCTCCCATTTCTCACTACTATGTGTTCTTTTTATTATCGATCATGTTCGTATACTATGTGTGTCAATCATATGTTGCAATCATCGAAATATAAAATATAAATTTCCGTTATCTCGTATCACATCTTTACTAACATCAATCCAATTGTCCTTTGTAACTTACCCAAACTGATGTCCTCACTCATAATTTCAGTTCTGGAATCAGTGACACCTTTTTAATTCCTTGTTCACAGACATATTTAACAGTCAAGGGTTAAACATACCTCTGTCACCAGCTTCAGTGGCAGATTTGTTAACAAATATCTGTCCGGATCGTGACCTAACCAATCAACACAGCTGCGACGGACCTATTAGAGTGCCTCAGATTATACATCTAACATTGTAGGACATAGAAAACCAAATGAAGCACGCAAAACACCAAGTTTATTAACATTTTACATCTGATTAAATAATACAAATAGAGCAGACTGTTTATGTTTGAATGTAAACTCCACCAAGACCCTGTTGGGTTGATATTAACACCAAATTTTCAGGTCAATGATGTGTTATCCTCTGAAAAACATCAAATTAGTCCGGTTCCCTTAGCTCAGTTTAAATAAATAATTATAATATTTGACTGCGGATTTCTGCACGAAGTTATGGGATATTTATTTCCGGGTCTTGTGACCTTTCCTATCTTGTGCTGGAACGACTCCAGACGCAAGATCGAATAGGTTTAGATCGAAACTCATTCCTCAGAATGTGTCCAGCAGAATCGCCAGTCGGTAGGGAAGAGAATGGCTCTCTCATGCAGAGATATCCACGATTAATTAATAGATTGATCGTCTTAATGAAAACAGATCCAAAAATTGTGCCAATGTGAAGAAATTTCTGATACAACAAAGTAATGAACACCATTAAAGAAAAGCTTGTCAACTTTGTCGTAGATACATTATATATATTTAGGAAGATGCCCCATTAAGTTAATTATACTACCTCGAGCCATATGTGTAGGCCAAATTACAATTTGTCTAATAATTTGGATCACCAATGACGCGAAGAATAATTTTAATGCACCGAGCAATAAAAAATGGTCTGTCGTGGAATGACCACAGGCAATGAGTTATACCTAGAGGATGACGAGTTTTCAAATCTGTATCTTTTGCGAGCGCTGAGGGGATTGGGGTTAAAACTTAGGAAGAATTGACCGAGTGACAATAAAAACCTTTATTTCGAGCACTGATTTAAATGCGCTAGGGAAGATGCGTATTCTCCTGTTCTAAATACACGAGTGTACACCCATGGTTGTTGACTCTTTAGGATACTCAGGATGACCACATGTCAATATGTGGTATAAGCATCTTTGGGGGTCTCAGGAGACACCAAACACACCATTCTAATGATGACATTCACATTTGAGATCCTGGACAATCCAATTGTTTCAAGAGACAATCAAGCTGCTAGAGATATTTGCAGGAAATGACAATGGGACAATCTGATATATTCATATATAACTACAAAATTGCATATTAACATATTTTTGAAATTATTATTATATTAGCATACTTAAGGAGTTCATTGCAAGTGATTATCTGTTATTGGATCCCGAAAGTAGGACCTTGATTTGTCAGTATATTCTGTCTGTTTGTTTGGGATTGTTTGTGCGGGTTGTCATCGGCGATAATTGCTAGGTAAACATGGGTGATTATTGACCAATACTGTGGTAGGTACATCTTTATACCTAGTGCTTGGAAATTGTCGGATGTGTTGCTATCGCTTTGGTCCCCATCGAACAACCGAAAAAAACTCTTCAACTTTGGACGTTCACCAGGCGTGATTTGATTGTTCGGTGCCCTGTGCTCGAAGTTCCCTGCCTGGGCTTTACGGGGCTGCACCGATTGTTTACTTTTTAAGTTTCAATATTAAATGCGACAACCTAGCTGGGCTAAAAAAAAAACACGTTGTGTTATAACATGTATTCAGAGACTACTATGTAACAAAGGTTGGTAATACAAGAAAACACCGCACGTATGTATAAAACAACGTTAACAGAGAAATATATATGCGCAAACCAACATGATGGATCCTATCTCACATCTCAGATAGAAGTTTTGTCGTTTTTGCAATATGGATGATTGCATTATTCACACTTGGTCAGTGTAATTGCTACAATATATTTGCGAAATGTGTAAAACCTACAGAATATTTATGTTCTTTCCTGGCTTTGATCGTTGCAAAGTCGGGGGTCATGTGTTGTCGCGGCTTGTACTCTCCTGAATAGTTTGATAGTTTCAGCACTCGAGATGCCATGCGATGGCCAAAACTATTGGCCCATCTCGCTGCAGATAGTTATTATCCTGTTCAATTGGTGAGATATATTTTCTCCCGTAGCGTCGTGACAAGCATGACAGGTTATAGCCGCTATGCTATCTCCCACGATATACCAAACGTAGTGAAAATAAATGAAAATCTGAATCCAAACTAACAGGATTATGTAGTATTGTTTCATATTCACTACCATTTATCTACAAACGAACTAGATGTTTTGTCACAAACAAACATAAGGTGGAAAATTAGCTAGATTTTCTGTAATCCTTGCTTTGTTGCGGCCCTCGAGGTCGGGGCCCAGGCCGTCCCCTGTGGCCCTGCGGCCGTAAATCCGCCTGCCCACGACGCAAATCAATTCCGGAAAACCATTTATCCACGGTAGGGATTGAAATTTGGCAGACGAATGATCTACAGTGGTGATGCTCGATCAAAAAATTCCGGGATTGGTGATATATGGAATACTTTTACCGCAGCAACCCCTACAATTAATGGTTAATGCTGCGAAAATTGGGCCCAAAATTGAAGGCCCCTAGCGAACAGTGGTGATGTGGCTCGTATACGCATAAACTTTTCATGGTCATGGTACTCATGGAGACTAGCAACTTTGCCTTCAGGACATATTGACGATGCGCTACTAGGTCGAGGGTCAAAGGTCATTATTTGCAAAAATCGATAATTCGAGACTGGAGCTGGTGCTTCCGCCAATATGCTACTCCTCGATAGGGTTATGGTCGGATGTCATGACAATATCACACTAATCTCTGAGAATACATTCTGTGCACAAACGATCGAGCCCGGTATTTTGTATGTAGATCTTTGTTCACCCACAGCACCCCCTTCGAACTTCGTCGTGATTTTCGATTTCAAACGCAGGTTTTCGGTACTTTCATTCAAATGATACCAGTAGTTTTATCAGTAGATGAAACTGGATGAATTTGATTATGCATTAATCTTAGTGATTCCCTATATACATCCATATTTTGCTGTCTATCATATCAGTTTCTCATGTCTCGCAACCCATCGCCCGTCCTACCGAGCTTTGTTATATTTTACTAAAATCTCATCTGATGTTATGTATGTTCCTGAACTATAAGCCCAAAACGGTACACCTGAAGCGCAAAAAATTTTTGTGCCACCCTTTCACAATTCTCCTCGAGTGTCAGTATCAAGTTTTCTTCAAATCGAGCAACGAAAAAAGAATAAAATAAATTTCGATTCCCGATTCAGGTCAAGTACTCTTCGTGAGTTAATTTAATAATGCATCAACCTCGTGTATAGTTCGCTGAGCATCTTTTTTTTTTTCTTGAAAGAATTTTTTTTTTTTCATCAACCCTCCAATACCTGACCCACGGGGTTCACGGTTCTTCTAATATAGATATAATGTTGTATAGTATAATCATAGAATTAATATAACGAGATGATTGTCTAACCTAATAGCATCTATCAGAATTGAATGTCTATTAGAATCCTGTCCACACTTCGCTCGTCTCTATCTTCTTCCAATCTCCCGATCTATGTTCAACCTAAACTTACCCCGTTCTTTCAGTTACACCTCCAGGTATGGAGACACACACGTCTGCTTTATGTCAAGCCTTCGAACACAGTTTTACAACTATGGCATGCCACGTATCTATCTCACTCAACAGCGCATGTTGCAAGACCACCTGCTAGTTTTTCAGGTGGCCAGAGACTACCTCCTGTACATAGTCAGAACCGATATTGTCCTCACATCCAGGACTACTCATAGTGGAATGCCATGGCATTGATGCTGCACAGGCCAGATGACCACCTCTCATTGGCATTCACACCTCAAGACCCCCAGAAGCGTGCCACTTCAGTCCTAGAACCATCGAGTACTCGCAGGTCCGATGGGCTGTACCTGTCTTCATTCCGTCATTCCAGGATACAACCACACACTAATGATTAGTAACATAGAATATTTATATATATATACATCAACATCAGAGCAACACACATATAAGACAGTGATAGCAGACATGATCACACACAATATGGTTATATTATTATTAGACGACACACACACACTATATATATAGATCAGACACACACATATTATATATTATAATTAGACAGACACACACATTATATTATATATAGACAAGACACACACACCACAATATATATAATACTATTTACCTGACACACACAACATTATATAATTATTATTGTAGTACACACAGCACAACACATGCCACAATATTATATATTATATCACACACAGCACACACACATCACCAACACACACACACACACACACACACACACACACACACACACACACACCTTTCCCGTAGGATGCTCTTGGAGGATCCGGATGCGTTAAGAATTATAAACTTTCTGGTAATTCAAGCACTTCCCTGCCATTGTCCGGAAGGGAGACCATACAAAGGGAATCAAAAACCGATGCAAGTGATACAAGTGTCGCTGTGCTCACCTGTTACGTGTCCTGAAACAAAAGTAGAAAAGAAGACAAGTAAGAGGGAAGCGTGGGTGTCACATGTTAGGATCTGCCAAACTCGACCACGCGATGGAGCACTGGTGGGTGGGTGTCGGGGTATGTTTGAGAATATCTCGCACTTTAAAAATGAAAACTTCACAAATCACAAAAAAAGGAAACCGATTGGGAAAAAACAATCTATCGCCGTTAATAAAACCGCACCTCAATCGATGCACCGCCGCCGGTGGGAGACGCGCAGTAATCTAGAAAAACGAAACGGTGATCCGGAATGATGGGCAAGACGATTGCGCTCGGCGCCGCGGGAATACGCCATGGTGCGGAACTCGGGCGTGGCCAGATAAGGTCATCCACGGTGACAATTCGATCAAACCCAATGGCGTTCGCGTAAGTAAGTGTATAAATAACTGCCCATTGACGTGACGAGTAACTTGTAGGGACGCTATTCATTGATAGAGGCGAGGAATGTGTTGGTTCTTCTGAGAACGAGATACGGCTTTCGCAGGTCGGAGAGCGAGATAAAACTATGTTGGCACGTTTTGGTTAATTTATTTGAGGAGCCGATCGTTTATCAAGGAATGGGAAGGCTTCCCTGCCGCCTACAGCAAAATCGTTTATCGTCCCATACTAACGCCTCGGTGTTCCGCACTGTGCCCCTCACACCACGGCTCACGATTTTGATGGATCGACGGAGTTTCCTCACTCGACGGGTGGTGCAGAATAATAATTAAGTGTTGTAATGTTTCACGCGAATTGGTTCGTTGGTGGTTATCAAATGACTGCTGTACAATATATATTGGAGTAGAGCGCGAAAGCAGCGCGCGGCGCGTCCACGCGAAGTTGTCTTAATGTGAGGGGTTCGTCGTAGGACGTCGGAATACTATCCCAGTGTTCACGAATGTTGATTTAGGTCGAAACTGTTACCATTACAAGTGTTTTCTTGGGTTACATTTTTTGTGTTCAAATTCGACGGCTTCTGAGGTAGTCAAGGCGCCGTCGTTGCCGAGCCAGAAGGCTTTACATGCAGAGCGCTGTTTCTCGGATGGCGCATTTACGTCGACGACAGATAATGAGTCAGCGAGATTGACGATTAGATGTCATGACGTCATTACGCCTCTCAGCAGTGAGCGTCCACACGTGCCATGCCAAAGCGAATGTAAAAATAGAAAATTTCGCAAAAAAATTTCCAAACCCGTCCGTGCTTTGGCGCGATTCTCACACAGCCCATTGCTGGTGCGATTAGACCACAGAGCACCCGCATGCATCGAAAATGGCGACAATCCGTCCGGCAGTTTCGGGCAGGAGAAACGTCACAATTACGCGCAGGACCGGTTAACAGAAATACCTATACAGGATTCATTACTAGTGCGTGCCCGTACGTGCGTGGCTTATACGTGCCAAAAAGAAAAAATTGTGAGCTCAATTGTGACGTCATACGCACCCGTGACCTTGTCATTGGTGTTTTGGGTAAATGAGATGGCATAACTTTGAAGCACTTGTCCCCGATTAATATCAAACTTGAAGAAGGGCACATGACTCAGGTCCCAGCGGTCGAATTGTGACGTCATATCAAGATGAGAAATTGTTTGCCGCCCAATTGGAGCGTCTAGACCTGTCCTGTCATTTGGTTTTGGTAAAATAAATGGCCATACTTTTTGGAAGGCATTGTCCGGTTAATACAAACCTTGAAGAAGGCACCATACTTCAGGTCGCCCAGCGTCAATCTGTTGCACGTCATATCAAGATGAAGAAGAAGAGATGTGTGCCGTCAATTGTGACGGTCATATCAACCGTGTTCCTGGTTAGTGGTTTGGTAAATAAATGGCCATAACTTGGGAACCACTGTGTCGCATTAACATCAAACGGTGAAAAGGGCAACATCCTCAGGTCTCCCAAACAATATACCTGGCAAGTTTCAATTAGATCGGACCAGTGGTTGTCTGGAGAAACAGCTTGGTCACAAGGACAGACAGACAGACAGACAAGGGACAGAGATTGCTGGAATTATTAGATTTGAATTATTTATTATTTATTGATCGTGTGTTTATCAAAATGAAATTAATATTTGAATAAGTAAATAAATAAGTAAATTATTAATTATTCTCTCTATAACAATCTCGATTTGTTGGGCGTTGTAATATCACAACAAAGCTCTGTTTGTGTTAAAACAATAACAACCAAGTCCACGTATTTGATAACCCTCGTTTGATATAACTGTAAGTAAAGGAAGATAAAACGCTCCAAAGTTGATCCCCCGGCATCAAATGCACGCCATTCATGTGTTTCACACGGCTTTTTGATACTGTATCACTCGCGCCGTTTCTGTTTTAAATAAAGACGCGAATGACGTTCATTCCGGACTCGCGAGTGAGCTACGAATGACGTCACGCAGCCAACGAGCTGCTGGGAAGGTCGTCGCTTGACGCCATCGCGGTATGGGTTCACGCCAACCGTCTGGTTGTATCGAATTCGCCTTTGCTTAATGGCGTCCAGCCGCGCGTTCTGCGCTCGGAACATCGCGTACTCACAGAACTCCGCGTAGCCACCCGACCTTCGCTGGTCTCCACTTGTCACTCGTCATGACGCAGGAAACAGGTCCATGGGGTCATTCACAATAAGGATGATCCGGCTTATCCGCCTCTTGGGACGTTGCCGGTGAGTAAGGAGGGGGCGATGCCCTGGCGATTTCTAGCGCTTGCCCTTCTGTTGTCATCCCCACTCATCCACCCCCACAAAACTCCCTCACCTGCCCTCGCCTCCCCTAGTACCCATTATATTATCAAACAGCACCGATATTACAATCCTTCCCCTCCCTTGGCACTGCCCCAAATTTAAATTATAATTGAATTAATGTGGAGTTTAATGTAGCACAGCCATGTGAGGCTTGGTACTTGTGAGACGTGGTTGTGACGTGAGGATGGTCTTAGGGAATTGGGCCGTGCGTACTTGCATGAGTGCAGCCGAAAACGTGGAGGTATGTAATCGGACTGGATTGGGTACTTGCAAATTTGCCTGAAGTATTTGCAAGCAAGGCGAGATGGCGGAGGTACTCCGAGCGAGGCGCAGGACATGGTACTTGTGAGTGAGGAGAGACGTCGGTACTTGGAGCGAGCGAGACATGGTACTTGGAGCGAGAGACATGGTACTTGGGAATTGGGCGTGGGTACTTGCGGGAAGCACGAGTAAGCGAACGTCGGTCATGTTGGAGTGAGGAATTGGTACTTGCGAACTTGGTACCGTGAAGTTGAGGATTTGGTACTTGGCATGGGTCCTGGTATTTGCACGAGAGCGAATGATGATGGGTACTATGCGAGCGAGCGTGAGACATGGTACTTGGGCACAGGCAGACATAGGTACTTGCGAATGCGGTCGCGTGTACTGCGAGCGAGCGAGACGTGGCTATGCTGGAAAGTGAGATTGGTACTTGCGAGACGTGGTACGTGAAGTGAGGATTGGGTACTTCCTGTAATGGGAAGCCTAGGTATTTGCAGCGAAGGCGAGATGGGGTGGATTGGTGAGTCGAACGGTGAACATCCGTACTTTGCGAGCGAGAGACATGGTACTTGGAATGAGCCGTAGGTACTTGCGAGCGAGTCGCGAGACGTGTGAGTCTGGATGATCAGAGTGAGATTAGTACTTGCAGAGACGTGTATGTGGAGTGAGTTATATGGTACTTGGCAATGGGGCCTGGTATTTGCAAAGCGAGGCGAGATGGGTACTTGCAAAGCGAGCGACCATGTAATGTGGAGTGAGATTGCTGTACTTGGACGAGACGTGGTATGTGGAGTGAGGTTGGTACTTGCAATGGGCCTCGGTAGTTGCCAAGCCGAATTGCAATGATGGGGTACTTGCGAGCGAGGCGAAACGATGGAGTGGACAGGTGAGGATTGGATACTTACGAACGTGGTATGTGGGGTTGGGATGGCTTGGTACTTGCGTAGACGTGGTGATGTGGAGTGAGCATTGGGGTACTCTGGCATATGGGGCCTGGTATTTGCCAAGGCGAGCGATATGGATAAGGTGGGACCGGTCACTTGCGGCGGTGAGCAACATCGGTTTACTTCAGGAGCAAGAGCACATGGTACTTGGAGCGGAGAGACATGGGATATCTTGAGCAAGATACAGGGGTACTGGGAAGGTGCCATTCGGTACTTGCGAGCGAGGCGAGACGTGGTATGTGTGGAGTGAGGATTGGTACTGCGGAGACGGCTGCGGTGATGTGGACGTGTTATAGTTGGTTACTTTGCAATGGGGCTTTCCTGCGTATTTGCGAAAGCGAGGCCGAGATTTGGGGTACTGCGACGAGGGAGACGATGGTATTGTGACGTGAGGATTGGTACTTACGCAGACGTGTATGTGGCGAGTGAGGCTTGGTACTTGCCGAGACTGGTATGTGGAGTGGAGGATGGTACTTCGCAATTGGCGGCCTCGGTTTTGCGCGAAGCGAGGCGAGATGTGGGTTACTTGCGAGCGATGGCGAGAACATCCAGGGTACTTGGAGCGAGGTGAGTACATGGTTACTCTGAGCGAGGTGAGACATGGTTACTTGGAGCGAGGTGAGACATAGTACCTTGGGAGGCGAGAGAACATAGTACTGGGAAATGGGCCGTGGTCACTCGAGCGAGGCAAGAGTGTGGTCTGAGAACAGTTGACCTGGGTAGTTGTGGGATGCACAAATATGTGGTCGAGTTTGAATAAAGCTCAACAAATGAGCATAAAATGTCTCAGATTGCAATTAAGGGCTTTGTATGAATGTGATGATAAACAGGATTTTATTCCGAAAGGATGGTTGCGGTTTCGTATGCAGCCTGCGGCTGGTGGTCGCATCATTTCTGGTGCCGTTGATGCCCCTGTTAACATTCCCAGTAAACTGGTACTCATTTTGCCGACCCTCGAAGGATAACAGGCTGAGTCAATTCACCTGGTGTTATATGACGGAACGATAGGGGCTTGAACTCAATACCCTAAGGCCTAAGATCTTGAGCTCGCCACCTCAACCATGAAGCCAACACCAGGAGGAAGAGGAGGAGGAGATTGGGACCATACTCTGTGCAGAGCAGAAGCAGTCTCCTTGGCTATTGGGTGCAATCCTGGGTACAATCCTTGGCTATTGGGTACAATCGCCAATCTGACACAGTATACCAGCATGCTGGCACTCATTTTGCCGACCTCAGAAAGATGACAGGCCGAGTTAACCCCACCTGGTATTAGTTCAACAGCTGAGCGGGATTTGAACTCAGGACCCTAGGATCCAAAGCCCACCACCCTAACCATTAAGCCAACACCAGGCTTATGATTGAATGTGGAGAATGTTATGATCGAAGAATATGATCGAGGATGGAGAACGAAGGTTTCAGAAGGTGGAATGAAAGTAAATTCTCAGGCATGAATGGCTGGCTAACAGTGCATATGCAGCTAGTAATATTTCACACAATAAACAGCAGGTGAGCCCATGCAAAAGCTTACTCATACCAGAGAGTTGGTGTCAAAGCCACCCAATGCTTGCCTTTTTACATTTATACGTTTTTCGTTTAAAAGACGAGTCTAATAATATTTTTTTTATAAAGCATTGCAGTGAAGTCTGATCCAAATAATTTTAAAGCAATATATGTATTTTTATATTGTAATCAGTAAAAAAATAGTGTGGTAGATAAAAAACTTAGAAGGAAATAACTTGCACAAAAACTTTAACATTTTCACGTCACACTGACGCTCAAAGAAAGTCTAATAATATTTTTTATAAAGCATTGCAGTGAAGTCTGATCCAAGTAATTTTAAAGCAATATATTGATTGTATATTGTAATCAGTGAAAAATATTGTGTTGGATAAAAACATTAGAAAGGAAATAACTTGCCACCAAAAACTTTAACATTTTCACGCTCACGCTGACGCTGACGCTCAAAGAAAGTCTAATAATATTTTTATAAGCATTGCAGTGGTCTGATCCAAATAATTTTAAAGCAATATATGTATTTGTTTTTGTAATCAGTAAAAAATAGTGTGGTAGATAAAAAATTAGAAGGAAATAACTTGCACCAAAAACTTTAACATTTTCAGCTGACGCTGAGCGCTCAAAGAATAGTCTAATAATATTTTTTATAAAGCATTGCAGTGAAGTCTGATCCAAGTAATTTTAAAGCAATATATGTATTGTATATTGTAATCAGTGAAAAATATTGTGTTAGATAAAAACATTAGAAAGAAATAACTTGCACCAAAAACTTTAACATTTTCACGCTCACGCTGACGCTGACGCTCAAAGAAAGTCTAATAAATTTTTTATAAAGCATTGCAGTGGTCTGATCCAAATAATTTTAAAGCAATATATGTATTTGTATTATTGTAATCAGTAAAAATAGTGTGGTAGATAAAAACATTAGAAGGAAATAACTTGCACCAAAATTTAACATTTTCAACGCTGACGCTGACGCTCAAAGAATAGTCTAATAATATTTTTTATAAAGCATTGCAGTGGTCTGATCCAAATAATTTTAAAGCAATATATGTATTTGTATATTGTAATCAGTAAAAAATAGTGTGGTAGATAAAAACATTAGAAGGAAATAACTTGCACCAAAACTTTAACATTTCACGCTCACGCTGATGCTGACGCTCAAAGAATAGTCTAATAATATTTTTTATAAAGCATTGCAGTGAAGTCTGATCCGAATAATTTTAAAGCAATATAGTATTTGTATATTGTAATCAGTAAAAATAGTGTGGTAGATAAAAACATAGAAGGAAATAACTTGCACCAAAAACGTTAACATTTTCACGCTCACGCTCACGCTGACGCTCATGCCGGGGTCGTAATAGCTCTCTGTTCTTCGAACAGGCGAGCTAAAAATGTAACAGTCAGCATGACGACGTGGTTGTGAGGGATGTTGTCAACGTTGTAACAATGGAAGAACTTGACGAGGAACGGAAAAATATTGCTGTTTATAATATCCTCAAATCGAAAGCTGCGCTGCTTTTGGGGACGTATGGAGGGGCGATGTCACGGCAGTGGAAGGCATGATCCGACATGGAGTGTAAGTGCCTGATGTGACCATTGACAAAGTGGTAAAACTCGGCAGACTGAATCAAGATGGGCACAACTCGAACTGCACTCGGTAGAACGCATACCTCAAGCCAGGCTGAACAGTTTACATTTTGTATCCCACTGATAGGTCGGATCCGGATCCCGACCTGAACCAAAATCTAATCGGCTTGTTCTCATCACCGAACCAACTAGTCTAACAAGCTTTGTCATAATCATTCTACAATTTTTTGAGATGTCATGCAATATATCATTTTTGGCCCCATCACTCAATGGTGAAGAATCACTTTAACAATTCTCTTATCCGGATCTTCACTAAAATCGAATCAATTCTTCCTTGTCCCACACCCAACCTGTCCACCAAGTTTCGTCCAAATCTGTCCATAAATTTTTGAGATATCATGCTCACAGACAAACAGACAGAGGTGAAAACATAACCTCCGTCCACCTTCGGTGGTGGAGGTACTTAACCTGTAGTAGCACTGCTCTACAAAAAAGTTAAAATCCACAACCAAATGGAAGCTCTCCAGATCTGACCAAGACCCATCGGGTTGAAAGAGTTACGTAAGATCTTGCAAGGCTGGAGGGGGAAATGGAGAGCAGGAAATCTACATTCATCATTGAACAATATTGTTGCAAAGAGAAGATACGCCATGTCACTGCTGATGTTAACACTTGTATTGTTCAAGCCTCATCGATGGTCCTAAAGGAATGCACTCAATAAATGAAAATCAAAGGTAACCCACAGCAAATCCAAGCAAAAGCAACCACATAAGATACTTCAAGCTGTTACAAATACAGGCCAGACACTTGGTCAGCAGTGACTAAGCATTGATGGAATTTTTCCTGATGATGGTGAGAATGCGTAAAATTATATAAACAATGAGAAACATTGGATTTTCGGGAAAAATTTAATCTTTTTATACAAATGCTGACTTGTTACCCAACAAACTCATGGAATGAGAACTTTTGATTGATGATATAGAGTTTGATGTAATTGTTGTAACAGAAGGTCATCCGAAAAGCTCCTCTGTACAAGCTTATGGAAACATATTGTGATTTTCTGAGAACTGCGACCCCGGAGGCAATGGCACACAACCAACATATAGCAGTTCACGAGATAGTTATTTCAGTATTATTTGTTTCAGATTGGGTCCTTCCCTTATATGCCTGGTGTTGGCTTAATGGTTGGTGTGGTTGGCTTTGGATCCGAGGGTCCTGAGTTCAAATCCCACTCAGCTGTTGAATTAATACCAGGTGGAGTTAACTCTGCCTGTCATCCTTCCGAGGTTGGTAAAATGAGTGCCAGCATGCTGGTATACTGTGTCGGAGTGGTGACCCGTACCCGTCCAGGATTGTGCCCAATAGCCAAGGAGACTGCTTCGGCAGCACCAACGCTCTGCACAGAGTATGGTCCCAATCTCCTCCTCCTCTCCTTCCCTTATGTCTAATGGGTTTGTGGGTGAATATGCATTGTGTGGGATATGCGTTAGGTAGATTTTTCCTCATTCTTTTCCCATCTTAATTCTGCACACAAATCTCTCACACAAGCAAGCATGCCAAACAAGACACCGCTAATTTGAATACGCGCACCAAATCCCAGTTTAAATCGCGCCACAATCAAACTGACACATCACTCCAACATTAACCACGCTGTACCCAAAAGCGCTACAATGTTCACACAACATCAAGATGCCTTTATTGTCACTCCACATTGTAACATTACCCAAGCTCGCTGTACATTCGCAATTGCTCGACAGCCATGCCACCTCAACCACAGCGAACCACCATGCCACAACTCACCTGCAACGCTGCCTCTACCATCGCCTCAACCCCAATCACCATTGGCGCCCGCCACCGTCATTGGGGAGGCACTTTTCCGTTTGGCTTTTGTGCTTCCAATGATCACCTTTTGAACACATAACCACAAGTCATGATTGGTTAGACCTATCTATTTGTTACGTAAACTAATATGGTGGAAGTTTTCCCCCTCCCTCCCCGGTCCCATTACTCCCTCCATTTTAATTTCTCTTGTTCCCAACACTCTTTCCCTTCTCTCCCTTCCTTCTCATAATGCCCTAATATGGGGTGTGTTCCTTTCGCAAGCAGCTTGCTATCGCTTTCAAAGCTAGTCGTTCCATATCAACCGCTTTACAAGCCGCTCGCCTAGCCATTCGGCAAGTGGAGCAAGCGATTAAGAGAGGTGTTTCCTTATGTCAGCAAAAATGGCTGCTGTACTCTGCTTTGAAAAGGACACTACAACCAAGGAAATATTCAGAAGCATACCCCTGCAAGGTATACTTGCAATATTACTGAAACGTGGATTTCATACTTTTATTGTTACTTTTTACTTTTCATCCTAATTCTTCAAGATTTACAAACACACAAACTCCCATCTCCAAAATGCACAATGTTAGAGTCCATATATATGTGCTTGGCAGGGGGCTCCTCCAACTGACTAAACACTTCCCAGGGGGGGGGAGTGTTTAGGCAGGGGGCCTAAAACACTTCCAAATATGTACTAAGGAATAGGGTTGGGGATCATTTCATATTACCTTTCACATACCTACAAAGGCTCAGGCACTATATAGAGCTATTCAAAAAAAAAAATCCAACTCTTTCCTCAAAATTTTCAAATAAAAATTCCCCCCTAAAACACTCCCCGACACTCACCGATGAGCCTCTGAAAGTTTGACGAAGATCTGTTTGGCCATCTCAGAAAAATGGCAACAGACGGGCAGACAAACATCTCTCACATAGTGCAGTATAAACAGACAATGGAGAAACAGACAATGGTTGACAATGGAGAAACACTGTGTGGTACTGCATCCTGTGTTCCCTAAATCATGAAGCATCAGTCCAGATGAGAATATTAAACAGGCTTGGGTCCATTCTGCTTAACATGATGAATTATATTTCATTTTGAATGTCGTCAAGCAAGATCACAATCGAAAGTCGAGAGTTCATGTCTCGCGGGTTTATGGAGCGCCCATGACAAAGAAAAAGGCCTGCAATCGATTCTCCTGCGATCGACTTGGAAACATCATTTTCTTGTCCAATGATGTATTCCATCTTAATATCGAAGCTCATTGAAGAAGTGAAAGACCAAGTACAAAAAAGAGCATCATTTGTGACATGGGGATCAATGGAGGTGAAGAAATAACACGAGGAGCAGAGAAAATGGGAGGAATGAATGAAGGTAGCAAGTAACAGGACTGGACAGAAGCGGAAAGACAATAATTCTATAGATGAGAAAGAAATGGAGGTGGGTTTGAAAACCAAGGAGTGCATAACGATGAGCACGCCGAGGAAAAACTATAGTATAGCACGCTACAGTTAGAACTATAGTACATGAGAGTTGTACTCTCGTAATACTTCAGAGTTGTACTCTCATATACTACAGTAGTCTGCAGAGAATTACTCCAGGAAAGGAATGCTATTTTTGCCGAGGGAGTCAACCAACAGCAGCTGAAGGGGAATGGATGATTAAAAGTACCGTACTACTGGTGCAAGACCAGAATATAATCTGAAAAAGAAAGAGACCCCTAATCTGACGGCGGTTGTGAAGGAGCGTGCCCTGTATTGTGGAACCACCAATTATCCTCCAAGTTTACCCGGTCTGGTGAATTCAGGCCTTATCCAATCTTTTGGATTCCCAACCAATATCTCCCCTTGTGGTTACTATTTTCTGCTCGATTTTACCGCAGCCAACTTCCCCCCTTTAATCTTTCCTGTTCTTCTTCAGCTCCTCAGACCACATCCTTTTGAAAGTGTTTACCTTCTGCCTGTCTTCAGGGAAGCACTAAGGTACTGCCGTGACTGGGAGTTTAATTGGGCAGGGTCTGGCAATATTGCTTTGAAAATTTTTTTTACCTTCTACCTCTTCATCATCAATTCACGAAATCACACTTCCATCTGTCCTACCCAACATGCCATCTTCAGTACAATGATTCATGTGATGAAGTGATTGCAAAAAACCCACTTGCCTTTTCCTTATGGAAAGCAAACCCCACCATTGGCAATGGGAAAATGCAATTTCTCCATCAAGCACACAACCAGTGTTTCAATCAACTTAAACATACCAGACCTCAACCTCAGGCATGTCTGTCACCATACATAAAAAGTTAGTGGCTGTGAAACTATCGGGGTACCTCTTTGCGGTGGTTGTATCCCCCAAAGCAAGTCAGGGGCGAAATTTTCCCCATTCTTCCATGCTGGCCCAATTCATCAGGGCAGGCGGTCACAGTCAGAGTGCCGATCAGTCCCCTTGTGTCTGTCTGTCTGTCTCTCTCTTTCTCTCTCTCTCTCTCTCTCTCTCTCTCTTATCTCTCTCTCTCTCTCTCATGGCTCTGACTTTGTGAAGGTGGGGGTACATCATCCCGGATGTGGGGAATCTTTGTGTCGCTCCTGGGAGTTTGACTATACAACAACATGCAACAACAACAACTTAATGGCTGTTGGAAAGTCTGTTACTGGTACATTTGTCTTATCTGTTACTTCACCCTTGAAGGAAGTAGTCACGATGGATTTGCTATGGCTGAGATAAGTACTGTGCTCTATATATTCATCCATATATTCTTATCCAGTTGTTTCCCCTTTCCCTCACTTTCACCTATTCACCCTTCAACCTCTGTTGTTCTGCTATTCCTTGAGCTCTGACACTCGTATTAAAACAGATAATAAGGTTTGGCCTCCACAGCATCAAGGTGTGCCAGGTATGATGCAGGGCTCCAGTTGAAATAGGGGAGCCATTTATGGATATGCTGAGAAACACCAAGGCCAAGGATTATTCCTTTTCTCCCTATGACAGGTCATGGTTGATGGTGAGGCCAATAATCTCCAGTGGCTGAACTTCTGTAAGTGGTGTCAGGTCACGTATGGGAGCATGTGCCAGAACAGCGCGTCGCTGCATCCACTTTCCACCGGTACTCCAGGGGCCTCCGTCTGGCCATCCCCCAGGCAGATGCCAGGCCCATCCCCATCTCCTTGAGATGCCGGTCAACCTGCTGCAACCACGAGGCACGTGGTCAGCCTATTGGCCTCCTCCACTCACGAGACTCCCTCGCTGAGAGAAGCTGGTGAGCAGGATCGGCGTCAAGAAAACGAGCCACATGTCCATACAGCCGCAAATGACGCTCACGGACTATGCAGGTAACAAATCTCTTCCGAGTCTCTCTCAGCAACTGCTCGTTGGACACAAAATCCGACAGCGTAGCAAAAGATTTCCGAAGAGACCTGGTACCAAAGGAGTTAAGTCTCCGTCTCAGATCCTTGGTCAGAGTCCAAGTCTCGCATCCATAGAGCAAGACTGGAAGCACCAAGGACCTGAAGACTCGGACTTTCGTCCTCCCGCACAAGGTACCGGCAGCGCCACACCCCATGTCCAGTGAATCCATGACTCCCCAGGCCCGACCCAGACGTCTATTGATCTCTGACTCACAGCCAGCAGAGACATGAATATCACTGCAAGGTAAGTGAATCTCTCCATGACCTCAACATCCTCACACAAACAGACACAACAGGACAGCAGCATCCAAGATGTCATTGAAAGCCTGGATCTTAGTTTTGACCCAAGAACCCATATACCCAGTGGCTCAGACTCCTCATTCAGCACCTCGAGGCCCCCAAAAGGGTATCTAAAATCTCCGCAAAGATGACTGCATCATCTGCGAAATCAAGGTCCGAGATCTTGACATTCCCAAACGATGCACCGCAGCTTGATCTCTACGACATCCTCCTAGAATCCAGTCCATACAAGTGCTGAAGTATGGGGGCCAGTACACACCCTGACAAACTCAGTAACAACTGGAAATAAGTCAGAGATGGTACCACCACATTTCGCAGCACTCTCAGTACCAGAGTGGTGGTGTGTTGGAGAAGAATTTGAGGATTTGATGGATGATCCTTCCTGAGGGATACTGTGAGAAGATGAGAATTGTCTGTATATGAGACTTTGCATGTGGTCTAGCAAGACCACATTTCCAGATACTGAGCTCAAAATATTGTTACGGCTGTGGAAATTCGCCTTACACCATAAAGGGCCCGCAGGTGAGATATCTCGATAGGTA
>CM068964.1:76687542-76700047 GCA_035128595.1 Eptatretus atami
AGTCCAAGTCTCACATCCACAGAGCAAGATTGGAAGCACCAAGGACCTGAAGACTCGGACTTTCGTCCTCCCGCACAGGTACCGGCAGCACCACACCCATGATCCAGTGAATCCATGACTCCCCAGGCCCAACCCAGACGTCTATTGATCTCTGACTCACAGCCAGCAGAGACATGAATATCACTGCCAAGGTAAGTGAATCTCTCCACAACCTCAACATCCTCACCACAAACAGGCACAGACAGGACAGCAGCATCCAATATGTCATTGAAAGCCTGGATCTTAGTTTTGACCCAGGAAACCCGTAATCCCAGTGGCTCCGACTCCTCATTCAGCACCCGAGGGCCCCCAAAAGGATATCTAAAGTCTCCGCAAAGATGACTGCATCATCTGCGAAATCAGGTCAGAGATCTTGACATTCCAAATGATGCACCACAGCTGTATCTCTCCGACATCCTCCCTAGAATCCAGTCCATACAAATGCTGAAAAGTGTGGGAGCCAGTACACACCCTGATGAACTCTAGTAACAACTGAAATAAGTCAGAGATGGTACCACCACATCTCACAGCACTCTCAGCACCAGATGGAGATCTCCTCTTTTCAGCACTCTCAGCACCAGAGTGGAGTTCAGACATCAGATCGATCAGTTTTGGTGGCACCCCACGAAGACCCAGAATCCTCCACAGGGCTTCCCGATTCACTGAATCAAACGCTTTACAGAGATCAACATAAGCTCCAAGCAGCCCCTGCCGAAACTCTCGTCTGTGTTCAGTGAGGACCCGAAGAGCAAGGACACGGTCAATCGTTGACCTATTTGGTGTAAAGCCTCACTGCTCTGGATGCTGGTGCTCAAGCAGATGGTGGCGAACCCTATCAAGAATTATCCGAGCAAAGACCTTATATACCGCCAAGTTTCGAAGTTCGATGAAAACTGTAGGCTTGAAACAAAAAAAGTCCACAAGAATAAGCATGAAGAACAAACAATGCGAGTAACACTTAGAGCCTCACGGGCATCTAAAAATGTTCCACAATAAAAGATGAAGAACAACAACGTGAGTAAGCTTAGAGATCCTCACGAGGATCTAAAAATTCTACTAGTCGGATCGGATCCGGATCTTCCACCAAAATTAATTAGTTCGTCCTTGTCACACACCCAACTTTGTACACGAACGTTCATCCGGATCCCATCCACAACTTTTGAGAATCCTGATATTGAGGTGCGGAGGTACTGAAACTGCAGTCAGTGGAGCGCCAACCTCCGCCAAGCTTGAACAGTTTCCGTTTTTGTAGTCCCACCTGATGGGCGGATCTGGATCCGAACCGTGCACCAAAAATCTAATCTGGCTTTTCTCGTCACCGTAACAATCATCATCAAATTCATCCGTAATCCGTCTAAACGTTTTTAGATATCTACTACAAGAAGACAGCACGACAACGACAGACAGAGTGAAACATCACCTCCGTCCCCTCAGTGCGGAGGATAAAATTTTGCTAACATCCACAGATAGGTGTGTCAGTGTTTGTTCGACGGCGCGACGTAATTTTGACCCAACTCAACGTCGAGACCCGGCTGGAATTTATGAATGCAGAAAGTACAAAGTTTTCATCAACAAAGGTCGGTACGTTTCGCATAAGAAGAGGTGATGCATCCAGCCTTCTTTACCACTCTCTATCGTAACACTACCATTAAAGCATATCTCCAAAGCCCGACTGGTGGTTTACTGCATCGACACACTTATTGCACCCGACCTTTAATTTCCACGGCTATTAGACGCCGTCTCGACTTACTAACATTAACAATATATTCCCAATGTAATCACACCAAGTCAGCTCTTCCAATCGCAAGCCCAGTGAAGCATTTTGATGAAATTTATTGTGTGGCAAGAGAGCAGATAAACATCCAACCATCTGAGATGCTCTTGCAAATGACTTGTTTACGGATGTTTTCCACTTGGGATCTGAGCATTCCGAGACCCTAATGGAAACTGCAATGATGCCAAGTTTCATTTAACACGGGCTGCTCTTACCAAGCACGCGGGAGACAAGTACACTTCGCTTTTGTGAACCTGACCTGACTTGCTCAGAGATGTCTGTTTCAAATACATCCATGTGAAAAGGATGCAAATGATGCGTCATACGTCACATGATCAGAAAAAACAAATGATGCTCACTGCAAACGGGGCACATGCAAGATGGGCCTATAGTTCGGTGAAATGGACCCCTCACAGAAATATCCTCCAGTCTCTCAAGGGATTCATGATAATCCGTCGAGAATCACACCATTCCCTTGAAATTGTATGGGATTTTCTTTTTTTTTGTAAGGACACGGCACGACTGGTTTTAAGAAATGTGAGAAGGAATACCTTGTGATGTAAATGAAGTAATCAAGACGTACGCTCGCACTCTCTATGTTTGATGGTTGCAGAAAAATATCGGTCCCACCGGCTACTACCCGCCAACTCAATGTATGCTAGTACTAATGGGTATGTTCTTACCTTGGTCCTTCCATCAGCATGAAACAGCAGGAACCAGGATTCATCAGACCAGGCAAGTTTTCTCAATCCCTCCAGTATCATTTTCATTCCTTAGCCCATGATTATCTCATCTTTTGTTTGCTGTGAAAGCAGTGGAACTCTGTACGGTCGTCGGCTGCAATACCCGGATCGTGTCAAGGTACGACGAGTTGTGCTTTCTTAGGAGTCTTTCAGCACAATGTTGGACTAACTGTCGGTTGACTAAATTTAGCCCGTCTGTTGCTCTGCACAATTTGTTCAGCCTCATTTGCTCTTTCATCAATGACTTTTTGACCACTGGCCTGCCGTTGGCTGGATGTACTTTGGGTGGTGGAACCATTCTGATATACACTGGAAACTGTTAACGTGAAAAACCCAGCAACGTTGCAGTTATGACACACTCAACCATGCGCCTGGCACTGACTACCATACCCCATTAAAAGGCACTTAAATCTTTGTCTTGCCCATTCACCCTCTGAATGGCACAACATTCACAATCCATTCTCAATCATCTCAAGCTTAAAATCCTTCTTTAACCGTCTCCTCCCCTTCATCTAACACTGATTGAAGTGATTTAACAGGTGCAATCAATAAGGATCATAGATTTCACCTGGATTCACCTGAACAGTCTATTTCATGGAAAGAGCAGGTGTTACTAATGTTTTGTACACCGATATATAATATATATATTTTACGGTTGTAGAAATTCGCATTACACCATAAAGAGTCTTCAGGTGAGATATCTCGGTAAGTCCATGTGTAGTTAGCCCAAACCCGTTGTATAGAGGGAATAGTGTGATTCATCCGGCTGCGACGCTTTGAGTTAGCCATTTTTTCTTCTCTATTGTTATTTTCGACCATTAAGCCGCCAACAACGCAAACAGCCACTACCTTACCTTCACAACTCCATCCGCAAACATCGCTTCAGCCGCCATTCCCAAACGACACCATAACCATCAAACCACCACAGAAAACCCTCCACCACCTTCGCCTTTCTCCTTCACAACCAACACCGCACCACCTGTGAACACTGAACGTCGCTGGCTCGGCGCTTCGGCCGTGGCGATTGGTGCAGCACGGCTTCAGGTCCAACCGAGCCCGATAAGCGCGAAGGGCGCGTTTCCGAGGGAGAATTGGATCCAAAATGCTTCGACGCCATCTTCCCTCCGTCCATATTGGCAGGCGCAGGCGGCTTGCCCCGCCTCCAAGCGCGTGTAGTGAAGTCCGTTTATGCAAATATGCGGATCAAGGGAGTTCACGCCCCTTTTGCCCGACCAATGGCTGAACAGAGGGTGGCGTGGCCCCCTCCAATCCGTTTTGATCCGATATTGCATATCGCTCCTCCTGAGTCCTATAAAGATGCGAGCGCAAGGCGACTCGCAAGAGGGTGAGTTGAGCTGGGAGGAGTTCGAGAAGAGTTGGAGAGAAGTTGCGGAGGAGTTGCAGGAAGACGGCGGACGAGCGACAAGTTTGCAGTGTGGGGGTTGCTCGACTCATCGCGGGATCCAGGCCAGCCAGCCATACCCCTCTCCCTGAGCATCAGCCATTTCCCCCCCCCCCCATTCGCGCTGAGATAGTGCGAGGGGCCCCGTTCCTCCCCACCTAAACGTGGTGCCAAACAAGACCGCTCGCGTGGAGCACGGCGGAGAGGACTCGCCGACCACGCCAGGGCACGTAGTCGGGGCGCAGCGGCGCGAACATTGCGGCTTGCCCGTCATCGCGTCACGAGACGTGGTAAGACCTGGCCGATCCTCCAGACGTACATTTTGTCTACGGACCTGTCTGCCTCCTCGCCTATGAGGGTGGCTTTCTTTTTCCTTTGCTTTTTGTGTAAATGCTTGTGGTGGCGCCGTTGTTAAGTAAAACTGTGTAAGTGTTGCCGTGTGTCGGTCTTAGTCGGTAGTATCTCTCTTTTACTGTTTATTTCGTGCTTGAATACGTGCCTTTTTATTTTATTACTGACTGAATACGTCCTTCTGTGCTGTCTGCGTGTGTGAAAAAAATTGTGCTTGTTCAATTGTTCCGCTTTGCTTCGTCTCTTCCTTTGTTGACTCTCCATCCTGCATCGCGTAAGAGATGGTAGTGGGTTGTAAGTGTCCCGGTAACTAATCTGAACCGTCGAGGTCGACGATAACTCCGCTCGGTTATCTCTGCAGTACGGAACGAACCGCTTAAGCGTTCGTGTCCGAAGTCGACCTGCGCGAGGTACGATCGCCCGATTAACCATCCGCGTAGTACTTAGGTAGGTCGAGTTTGGCGCAACACCCATATCCTACGCGGTGGCGATTGGCACGATTGGGTGAGGTCGAAAGACCCACCCGTGACTAGCTCCCGGCGTTGTTCCAGAGGGGTCACGACTGAATTGTCCGTCGGTGGGCGACGTGCCGCGATTCGAGTTACGTGCCGATCGCACGCCGGCGGCGCGAATTCGCAACAATATATATATATATATGAATATATATATATATATATATATATATATATATATATATATATATGTATATATATATATATCGCGATTAGAAGAAATGGTTTATCTTCATGTAGAAATACACGCACATTACAAAGGGTGGATATTTTGAGACATAGGAGGGCTCTGTTCCGCCTTCTGAAACCTGCATATGGAGATAACAACAACAACAACACACACACACACACACACACACACACACACACACACACACACCACACACCAACAGCCACTGAGATGTGGGAAGTGCCGACACTTCCCGGGCACCGGGTACCAGTGACGCCACAATGATGGCACCACCTTTCTTACCGCACTCAGCAGGCATTTCTTAAGAAGGAATTTCCTCCTCCCCATGGATGCCAAGCAGACTTGGAGTGTACTGTCGAACCATTACACCCATCGAGGTCTGTTTCACGCGGTGACCTGAAGCATAATAAACTGCAAGCATGATGAAACATTTGACCTGTAAACATGACAAAAAGGAAAGGTTCATGCCCTATTTTTCCACCCATTCCAAGATGATCATCTTCTCATCGCTGTGCACATCTGTGCATGATGCGGGCATTCTCAACGTGCAGTTCCTCCAGGAGGACTCTCTGCGCCGCAGCACCGGTACGGAAACTCCATACGCCTCGCCGCGCTCACAAACTGCTGCCGTTGGTATTGCCGGCTGTCTGGCTGCGTCGTGGCTCACATGCCGCATGGCACGCAACGAGCAGCGACGCATGTCTTCGAGATGGAGCACTCGCTGCACCACTCGCATGAACTCACTGAGAAGGTGGTGGCCCTTTCGATTTGGAACTTAACTATAAAGTTAAATGTTAGATATGTTACCTTATTTATGTGCATCTGTAACATTAAAAGCGCCATCTATATACAGTATGTGCGCAAATATAGTGAAACTTGATATCCATCCCATCTGCCCCCATCCCTTACTCTTACACACTCCAATCATACTCCTTCTATCCCAACTCTTTCAACACTGGTTTCTCCGTTTGTTTGTTTTCTCTCCAAGACTAATGCTTCATGCTTTGCAGGAGCTGCTGACCTGAACAACAGTGGATTCCCCTCAACGTCTACCAACGGAAAGCAATCTCCAGGCGAGGATGATGATGACCCTTTGCTGTTGAATGCTTCTGCCTTGTATCGCATTTCCCTATTGTGATGGCATGGCAGACAAATGAGCTCGTCTTTCAGGCTGGCTCTTGGGCAAAGCAACTGGCGAAGCCAATGCCACGGAGCCTTGGGATAACTTAGGCACAGCATCAGCTTTCTCGCGCTTACTGAAAATACGTTTCCGAAGGTTGTTCACAAAGAGCATTCCACGCAGGAGAGAGATGCACGGCAATATGGCATGCACTATGAGGCTGAAAGCTTGTACAAATATCTGAATATGATGCAATTGAACATCTGGGTCGAAGGGTTGAACATCTGCTCCATGGTTTGATGCTTTGAAGCGTTGAGGATCTGCTCCATGGTTTGAGGCCTCGAAGATTCTGGGTGAAACAGTTGAACATCTGCTCCAGAGTTTGAGGCAATTGAAGATCTCGGTTGAATATCTGCTTCGTGGTTTGAGGCACAGGAAATCACACCCCGAGAATGCATTGCATTTGACGCACTTGAGATGTGCAACCTCACTTCATACGTTCTCTCTTCTGTGTGCTCTCGCTCTCGATTAATGTTCTAGATCCTCCATTGAAAAATTATTTCTCCTTCCATTTTCGAACAAGCTTTTGCATGTCATTGAATACTCTTCAAATTGTGTGGATTAACTCAGACACATGAACTTTTATCTACCTAGATTTGAGATAAATATTTGGAAATATTTTGCCACATGAAAAGGTTTCCTACTTCCGATTTTGACTTCATGGCCATGATATCAATGCATGAGAATTTCCAATGGATTTCAAAATGTATTCCTACCATCAATATATTATTATCCCCGCCAACCAACGAAGTTGGCGAGGGATATAGAAATGGGTTCCGTCCTCCATCTGTCCGTCACATTTCGTTTCCGGAGCTTAACTACAAATCCCCTCAAGATATATTTACGAAATTTGGTACACATATCAAGCAAGTGGTGAACTGGTGCCTTTTGATATTTTCTAATTGATAGGTCACATGGTTTGGCAGGCCATGTTGGATTCAAGAAAAATATTAAATAATGTTTTCTCTGGAATCACATAACCTAACGAAACGAAAATTTGCAACTATCATCTTCCATCATGTCTGCATACATAGTAAAAATTATGACGTCACAAGTCACACGGTTTGGCGGCCATCTTGGATAGAAAACACACCTCATCCGATTAACACGAAACTTCACACACGTATTCCACTGAGGATTGGAGGCAGAATGAAATTTATGATGTCATAGGTCACATGGTTCGTCAGCCATCTTGGATTGAAAATTAATAAATTTTAAAAATCTTCTTCTCCAGAACGGCTGGACAGATTGAGGCAAAAATTCACATACACTTTCACCAAGATATCCTTTCAGAATTTGTTAATTTCTAATTGATAGGTCACATGGTTTGGCGGCCATATTGAATTACCCTAAAATCTTCAACATCTTCTTCTCCAGAACGGCTGGTCAGATCAAGGGGAAACTTCACATACATATTACACACGCTTAGGGAATATAAGTTTGTTAATCCTCATTTACTATGGCGGGGGATATCGAAGACTTTGTTTCAACGGATGTTAGTTATTATTATTTTAAACAACAAATTCCATCGATCTGGTTGATGAAGGCCTTTCCTTTCATTGACACAAATTGGCATTCATAAAAAAGTTCCATCTTCACAGACTTACTGTGGACTTCTTTAATCGTTTAAATTTTAGCCTTCCAAAAAAAACCCTTCAAACTACGTATAGTACACGTGCTGATGCAAATTTGCATATGTGATAAATGGATGACTTCTTAATCCAAACAGAATTTGGACTTCATCTACTGCTTCTCGACCGGCCTCCATTATTCCCACCTCCTTTGTGGGGTTGGCGGGAACGTTTTTGGCCCAAGTCTTTCACAAAACGGCTGGCCAGTCTGACGTTCGACTGAAGGAGGTTGCAATTTGTTCAGGTTGCCGCGATAACTCACCGAAACTTCCTGAAAGGCACTGTGGGATCTTGAACACCCCCCAACAACCAGTACTGGCAAATAGGTCTTCTGGATTAACGTCCATCCGATGGACGGCACACATATTGATGCCTCACCCAACATGTTTAACACCAGGGTGATTGTTTATAACTCTGTCAGGATTCGAACCTAGGCTAGAAAGCTCAAAGCTGAGTCACATACCTCTTAGCAATCCTTCCTCCTCTACATCATTTGAATTCGATGGCTGTGAGCAACTGTCTGTGATTGGTGGGATGTAAAAACAATCACAAACAGGATGTGGGTTTCAGAGACAAGTGCCCCAAGTAAGATGTTCATACAAGAGTAAAGTTTGTAAATAGAGTCTGTACAATCTGTCCGAAATAGTTTTGCCGAAATGTGAATATGTATGCAACAAGGCTTCTCCTGCGAAACAAGATTCCACATTTCATAGAGGAACTGAAAATAACCAATTCTTTTGCTATTGAAACATGCAGTGCATGACTTGCTCTACAGTTGTGAAGAGTATATTTTTATACATAATAAAAAATGGAAGACATCACCTCTGTTTTTGTTGTTAATTTTTTTTAGCTGTAATAAGTGTCCACAACCATCCTCGACAATGCTGTGGAACATTGATCGAGGCCCTCACTTCTTTTTTTTATTCTTCCGCCTCAATTTTTTTATCTTTGTTCACTTATTCGTTTTCTCCGCAAACGCTGAGCGATTAACCCAAAACTTCCAAACAAGTTCCAAAAAGTTTGTTTTCTCTAGGCGGGGTTGCAGGGTATTTCACGTATCAGGAATAAATGGCCTTGACAAAATTATCATCTGTGCTCTTTTGTGTTTAATTAATATTCCAGCAATTAAAACACACTGCGTGTGCTGGTATGAAGATACCGTAACATATGGCCCTCACGCCCCTTGTGTAGAATTCCGACAGAGCCCTAGAAAACCTTGCAGCATTCCACAGGAATTTCCCAGTGTTTTCCATAATCTTTCTTTCTTATAAAAATGATAAATAATCATCACGCCACGTTTGAGATGTGTTTAATTGCTTTGTCTACTATTGAGTTGAAACGCTTCAATGAAAGGAGTCGGCTTAAAATTTTTAGATCCTCGTGGAGGATCTCTAAGTCTTACTCACGTTGTTGTTCTTCGTCTTCTTCTTGTGGACTTTTTTGTTTCACAGCCTACATTTTCATCGAAACTTCCTGAAACTTGGCAAATATATGTAAAAATACCCTGCGCAGACACTAACCATCTCCGATTCTGAAAATTCCTCCAAGAAAAAAAGTTATGACGTCAAAATATCTCCGTTAATGGAAATCGCCTAAAAATTATCTCAAACTCGGCAAGCTTTTTGAATTCTGTTTGCGGGAATCGAACAGGGCATTAGCAGAGATTAATTACCGCACATATGATACATCACTATACGTCATCAATTTTTATGACGTCATTCCTATTTTTTGACTTTTTGTTTCACAACCCAGAGTTTCATCGGATCTTCGTGAAACTTGCCATGTATATGCAGAAAGCCCACGAGCAGGCAGTAACCATCTCAGATTTTGGAAATTCTCCTACAAAAAAAGTGTACGTCATAATATCGCCGCTAATGGCAATCGCCTATACCATTATCTCCGAAACTAGGCAAGCTGAGTTTGTTTTGCGGGAATCAAGCCGGCATTAGCACAGATAATTTATCGCAAACCTGATACATCACAATGACGTCATATTCGTTTTATGACGTCATATAAGAGGACGAGGACTTAGCTCATTTGAGCTTGTTTTTTTTTATTTCCATAAAAAGTGATCTTGCGTGAAAAAGCTAGAACATAACAGATCAGGATGCAACATAATAAAAGGAACAGAGACAAAATAGATGGAGACGGCCAAATAAATATGTGGGGAAGAATGAGGGTAGGGGAGGATTCAGGGGTGGACAAGATAGATACAGAAGCAAACTCTCAGGAAGGAAAACAGGAAATTGGGGGAGGAGGGGAAAGGTGTGATTTAACATAGGATAGCAAGATCATGGTTCTGGATGAGGGATGATCTGAGATGATGGTCAACAGCTGTTTGAAGCTGATCATACCTCAAGTTTTAAGGTTTTGACCAATTGTATAGGGGAAGGCTGAATGCTGTTGTAGGATTTGTTTTTACAATTAGCACCTCCAATTTTTAATGGTACAATTTCTCAGACCCCTAGGAGTACTAAACCACCTCAGATAATTTTTTTTCTTCCTCCACTCCCAACACGTCAGGTCAGGCCAGTTCAGATCTGTGACTTGCTACAGGTATCATGTAAACCTGTACTAACCTGTTCCATGGTCGGGTTGTCGTGACTAAACCGTCTCCCCACCAGGTTTTTTGGTGAGGAGGGTGTTTAGATATGGACACCAGCAGGATTTAAAACAAAACCTGTTAAAAGGCGGAGAGAGCTCCTTGTGAGCCAACGGCCATCCATATCTAGTGCCCAACTGTGTCTGCGGACGTCCTCCTGCAGTTGGGTTACTTCTTATTAGGAGTGTGATGGCAGGATTTGCACTCCGGCCACCGTAAAACCCTTCATTCAGCAAAACACAAAAACGCAAAGAAATCTGAAAACCCACTCCGTGGGAGTACGTCCTGTGCAGCTTCCCTTCGCAGGGCAGCTCACCGGATGACGGGATTGGGACAAGCCTTTGGGACCCCCAACTTTGATGAAAGGAGAAACCACGGGGTAACATTCCCGGGTCAGATTGCGGAGAGTGTGTCTGAGTGGTGCTGAGGTGTCGTCCACCAGACGGCGGTCTCCTGGGTTAACTTGAGGCGGTCCCTTCGGGTGGTGCCTGGAATGTCCTATCTTTAAGAGAGGATGATCACCTGTCTCTGTTATCATCTGAGCTCAAGCATTTGGACATCGGTATTGCAACACTCTCTGAGGTTCGGAGACCGGATTGTGACGAGATAATGCTGGGTGGTTACACCTACTATTTGTCGTCGCTCTGATGGTTAACATGCCAAGGATTGCTGTAGCTGTGTCCAATAAGCTGACTCCAATGATAATTAGGGTAACACCGGTCAACGAGCGTATTATGAGAAGAAAGGATTCGTCACTCCTTAGGTGTCATTTCCTCTGTCTCTGTTTATGCTCCGAATGAGGCGAGTGATCTCACCGTGAAGGATGCATTCTATGTTACGCTCGAGTCTGTGGTTGATCAGTGCCCAGACGAGATACACTTCTAGTCTTGGGAATTTCAAGCATCGACTGAACTGATAGGATGGATATGAGACGTGTGAGACCCCATGGGTCAGGAACTGTGAACCTGAATAGCACATAAGTTCCTTGACTTTGCGAGAGGTCATGGACTTAGGGTGGCCAGTTCATGGTTTCAGCGCCCACAAGCTCATCGCTGGACTTGGTATTCCAACGCTGGCGGTGTGGCAAAGGAGATTGACCATGGCCTCGTTAATGGTCGCTGGAGGATGATCCAGAACTGCAGAGTCTGCCGGAGTGCTCAGTTCCCAATACTGACCACCGGCTTGTTGTAGCAACTCTTAAGTTGCACCTTAAATCCAGGAGAATTGGTCCATCCAGCCGAGGCTGGATGTTGGCAAGCTCACAGATGAGAGGGTCGCTGTGGAGTTTGCGAACAAGCTGAATGGATATTTGGGGAGTCTGGTGGCTTTGGGAGGTCCTGAAGAGTTGTGGAGTGCTTTCAAGACCACCGTCCTTGATGTTGCCGGTGGATGTCTTGGAACTCACCGTAGGGCAAAGAAGAATTTTGTCTCAAGGGACACTGGATAGCATTGACCAGAGTCGCAGGGCCAGCTGAATGGCAGAGCTGAGCTATTCAGGGAGCTGAGGCATAAAACTGCACGTGCGCTAAGGGTGGACAGGAGGCCGATGTGCGAGGAATCTGTGAGGGTTAGAGCATTACCTGTGGTCAAGTGATTCTCGTCCTGCTTGCAGGGGAATTCACGCATTGCGTTCATCCAAGCCCATCCTCGGTGTACTGCAGTTAGAGCAGAGGGTGGTGGCTCTTGACAGAGGAGTCCGAAGTGAAGGCCCGCTGGGCCGTTACTTGAGCGGTTGTACCAGGCTGATCCACCAGCTGTCGAGTTGGATGTCAGGGTGTTACATTAACTGTTGCCGACCCTCCGATCAACTGTGGTCCACCTTCGCTTGTGGAAACACAGGCTGCGCTGAAACGTTGAAATGGGGTGAAGCTCCTGGGATCTGTGGCATCCATGCTGAACTTCTGATGCTCGGTGGAAATGTTGCACTCGTGTCGTTGTATGCAGTTCTGTGCTCTGCCTGGAACACAGGCCTCATCCCAACTGACTGGAAGAGGGGCCTTGTTGTCCCTCTCTGGAAAGGAAGGGTGATCGCCAAGACTGCAACAGCTACTGAGGGTGACGCTGCTCTCAGTGCCGGGCAA
>CM068964.1:76710029-76723842 GCA_035128595.1 Eptatretus atami
AGCTCAGATGATAACAGAGACAGGTGATCATCCTCTCTTAAAGATAGGACATTCCAGGCACCCACCCGAAGGGACCGCCTCAAGTTAACCCAAGGAGACCGCCGTCTGCGTGGCGACACCTCAGCACCACTCAGACACACCTTCTCCCGCAATCTGACCCGGGAATGTTACCCCGTGGTTTCCCTCCTTTCATCAAAGATTGGGGGTCCCAAAGGCTTTGTCCCAATCCCGTCATCCGGTGAGCTGCCCTGCGAAGGGAAGCTGCACAGGACGTACTCCCACGGAGTGGGTTTTCAGATTTCTTTGCGTTTTTGTGTTTTGCTGAATGAAGGGTTTTACGGTGGCCGGAGTGCAAATCCTGCCATCAACCTCCTAATAAGAATGAACCCAACTGGAGGAGGACGTCCGCAGACACAGTTGGGCACTAGATATGGATGGCCGTTGGCTCACAAGAGCTCCTCCGCCTTTTAACAGGTTTTGTTTTTAATCCTGCTGGTGTCCATATCTAAACACCCTCCTCACCAAAAAACCTGGTGGGGGAACGGTTTAGTCACGACAAACCCGACCATGGAACAGGTTAGTACAGGTTTACATGATACCTGTAGCAAGTCACAGATCTGAACTGGCCTGACCTGACGTGTTGGGAGTGGAGGAAGAAAAAAAAATTATCTGAGGTGGTTTAGTACTCCTAGGGGTCTGAGAAATTGTACCATTAAAAATTGGAGGTGCTAATTGTAAAAACAAATCCTACAACAGCATTCAGCCTTCCCCTATACAATTGGTCAAAACCTTAAAACCTTGAGGTATGATCAGCTTCAAAACAGCTGTTGACCATCATCTCAGATCATCCCTCATCCAGAACCATGATCTTGCCTATCCTATGTTAAATCACACCTTTCCCCTCCTCCCCCAATTTCCTGTTTTCCTTCCTGAGAGTTTGCTTCTGTATCTATCTTGTCCACCCCCTGAATCCTCCCCTACCCCTCATTCTTCCCCACATCATTTATTTGGCCGTCTCCATCTATTTTGTCTCTGTTCCTTTTATTATGTTGCATCCTGATCTGTTATGTTCTAGCTTTTTCACGCAAGATCACTTTTTATGGAAATAAAAAAAAACAAGCTCAAATGAGCTAAGATCCTCGTCCTCTTAATTATGACGTCATAAAAACGAATATGACGTCATTGTGATGTATCAGGTTTGCGATAAATTATCTGTGCTAATGCCCGGCTTGATTCCCGCAAACAAAACTCAGCTTGCCTAGTTTCGGAGATAATGGTATAGGCGATTGCCATTAGCGGCGATATTATGACGTCAACTTTTTTTGTAGGAAGAATTTCCAAAATCTGAGATGGTTACTGCCTGCTCGTGGGCTTTCTGCATATACATGGCAAGTTTCACGAAGATCCGATGAAAACTCTGGGTTGTGAAACAAAAAGTCAAAAAATAGGAATGACGTCATAAAAATTGATGACGTCATAGTGATGTATCATATGTGCGGTAATTAATCTCTGCTAATGCCCTGTTCGATTCCCGCAAACAGAATTCAAAAAGCTTGCCGAGTTTGAGATAATTTTTTAGGCGATTTCCATTAACGGAGATATTTTGACGTCATAACTTTTTTTCTTGGAGGAATTTTCAGAATCGGAGATGGTTAGTGTCTGCGCAGGGTATTTTTACATATATTTGCCAAGTTTCAGGAAGTTTCGATGAAAACTGTAGGCTGTGAAACAAAAAAGTCCACAAGAAGAAGACGAAGAACAACAACGTGAGTAAGACTTAGAGATCCTCCACGAGGATCTAAAAATTTTAAGCCGACTCCTTTCATTGAAGCGTTTCAACTCAATAGTAGACAAAGCAATTAAAACACATCTCAAACGTGGCGTGATGATTATTTATCATTTTTATAAGAAAGAAAGATTATGGAAAACACTGGGAAATTCCTGTGGAATGCTGCAAGGTTTTCTAGGGCTCTGTCGGAATTCTACACAAGGGGGCGTGAGGGCCATATGTTACGGTATCTTCATACCAGCACCGCAGTGTGTTTTAATTGCTGGAATATCTAATTAAACACAAAAAGAGCACAGATGATAATTTTGTCAAGGCCATTTATTCCTGATACGTGAAATACCCTGCAACCCACGCCTAGAGAAAACAAACTTTTTGGAACTTGTTTGAAGTTTTGGGTTAATCGCTCAAGCGGTTGCGGAGAAAACGAATAAGTGAACAAAGATAAAAAATTGAGTGCGGAAGAATAAAAAAAAGAAGTGAGGGCCTCGATCAATGTTCCACAGCATTGTCGAGGATGGTTGTGGACACTTATTACTAGCTAAAAAAAATTAACAACAAAAACAGAGGTGATGTCTTCGCATTTTTTATTATGTATAAAAATATACTCTTCACAACTGTAGAGCAAGTCATGCACTGCATGTTTCAATAGCAAAAGAATTGGTTCATTTCAGTTCCTCTATGAAATGTGGAATCTTGTTTCGCAGGAGAACGCCTTGTTGCATACATATTCACATTTCGGCAAAACTATTTCGGACAGATTGTACAGACTCTATTTACAAACTTTACTCTTGTATGAACATCTTTACTTGGGGCACTTGTCTCTGAAACCCACATCCTGTTTGTGATTGTTTTTACATCCCACACATCACAGACAGTTGCTCACAGCCATCGAATTCAAATGATGTAGAGGAGGAAGGATTGCTAAGAGGTATGTGACTCAGCTTTGAGCTTTCTAGCCTAGGTTCGAATCCTGACAGAGCTATAAACAATCACCCTGGTGTTAAACATGTTGGGTGAGGCATCAATATGTGTGCCGTCCATCGGATGGACGTTAATCCAGAAGACCTATTTGCCAGTACTGGTTGTTGGGGGGGTGTTCAAGATCCCACAGTGCCTTTCAGGAAGTTTCGGTGAGTTATCGCCGGCAACCTGAACAAATTGCAACCTCCTTCAGTCGAACGTCAGACCTGGCCAGCCGTTTTGTGAAAGACTTGGGCCAAAAACGTTCCCCGGCCAACCCCACAAAAGGAGGTGGGAATAATGGAGGCCGGTCGAGAAGCAGTAGATGAAGTCCAAATTCTGTTTGGATTAAGAAGTCATCCATTTATCACATATGCAAATTTGCATCAGCACGTGTACTATACGTAGTTTGAAGGGTTTTTTTTGGAAGGCTAAAATTTAAACGATTAAAGAAGTCCACAGTAAGTCTGTGAAGATGGAATCTTTTTATGAATGCCAATTTGTGTCAATGAAAGGAAAGGCCTTCATCAACCAGATCGATGGAATTTGTTGTTTAAAATAATAATAACTAACATCCGTTGAAGACAAAGTCTTCGATATCCCCCGCCATAGTAAATGAGGATTAACAAACTTATATTCCCTAAGCGTGTGTAATATGTATGTGAAGTTTCCCCTTGATCTGACCAGCCGTTCTGGAGAAGAAGATGTTTGAAGATTTTAGGGTAAATTCAATATGGCCGCCAAACCATGTGACCTATCAATTAGAAATTAACAAACTTCTGAAAGGATATCTTGGTGAAAGTGTATGTGAAATTTTGCCTCAATCTGTCCAGCCGTTCTGGAGAAGAAGATTTTTAAAATTTATTAATTTTCAATCCAAGATGGCTGACGAACCATGTGACCTATGACATCATAAATTTACATTCTGCCTCCAATCCTCCAGTGGAATACGTGTGTGAAGTTTCGTGTTAATCGGATGAGGTGTGTTTTTCTATCCAAGATGGCCGCCAAACCGTGTGACTTGTGACGTCATAATTTTTACTATGTATGCAGACATGATGGAAGATGATAGTTGCAAATTTTCGCTTCGTTAGGTTATGTGATTCCAGAGAAAACATTATTTAATATTTTTCTTGAATCCAACATGGCTGCCAAACCATGTGACCTATCAATTAGAAAATATCAAAAGGCACCAGTTCACCACTTGCTTGATATGTGTACCAAATTTCGTAAATATATCTTGAGGGGATTTGTAGTTAAGCTCCGGAAACGAAATGTGACGGACAGATGGACGGACGGAACCCATTTCTATATCCCTCGCCAACTTCGTTGGTTGGCGGGGGATAATAATATATTGATGGTAGGAATTACATTTTGAAATCCATTGGAAATTCTCATGCATTGATATCATGGCCATGAAGTCAAAATCGGAAGTAGGAAAACCTTTTCCATGTGGCAAAAATATTTCCAAATATTTATCTCAAATCTAGGTAGATAAAAGTTCATGTGTCTGAGTTAATCCAACACAATTTGAAGAGTATTCAATGACATGCAAAAGCTTGTTCGAAAATGGAAGGAGAAATAATTTTTCAATGGAGGATCTAGAACATTAATCGAGAGCGAGAGCACACAGAAGAGAGAACGTATGAAGTGAGGTTGCACATCTCAAGTGCGTCAAATGCAATGCATTCTCGGGGTGTGATTTCCTGTGCCTCAAACCACGAAGCAGATATTCAACCGAGATCTTCAATTGCCTCAAACTCTGGAGCAGATGTTCAACTGTTTCAACCCAGAATCTTCGAGGCCTCAAACCATGGAGCAGATCCTCAACGCTTCAAAGGCATCAAACCATGGAGCAGATGTTCAACCCTTCGACCCAGATGTTCAATTGCATCATATTCAGATATTTGTACAAGCTTTCAGCCTCATAGTGCATGCCATATTGCCGTGCATCTCTCTCCTGCGTGGAAATGCTCTTGTGAACAACCTTCGGAAACGTATTTTCAGTAAGCGCGAGAAAGCTGATGCTGTGCCTAAGTTATCCCAAGGCTCCGTGGCATTGGCTTCGCCAGTTGCTTTGCCCAAGACGCAGCCTGAAAGACGAGCTCATTTGTCTGCCATGCCATCACAATAGGGAAAATGCGATACAAGGCAGAAGCATTCAACAGCAAAGGGTCATCATCATCCTTCGCCTGGAGATTGCTTTCCGTTGGTAGACGTTGAGGGGAATCCACTGTTGTTCAGGTCAGCCAGCTCCTGCAAAGCATGAAGCATTAGTCTTGGAGAGAAAACAAACAAACAGGAGAAACCAGTGTTGAAAGAGTTGGGATAGAAGGAGTATGATTGGAGTGTGTAAGAGTAAGGGATGGGGGCAGATGGGATGGATATCAAGTTTCCACTATATTTGCGCACATACTGTATATAGATGGCGCTTTTAATGTTACAGATGCACATAACATAAGGTAACATATCTAACATTTAACTTTATAGTTAAGTTCCAAATCGAAAGGGCCACCACCTTCTCAGTGAGTTCATGCGAGTGGTGCAGCGAGTGCTCCATCTCGAAGAACATGCGTCGCTGCTCGTTGCGTGCCATGCGGCATGTGAGCCACGACGCAGCCAGACAGCCGGCAATACCAACGGCAGCAGTTGTGAGCGCGGCGAGGCGTATGGAGTTCCGTACCGTGCTGCGGCGCAGAGAGTCCTCCTGGAGGAACTGCACGTTGAGAATGCCCGCGATCATGCCACAGATGCACAGCGATGAGAAGATGATCATCTTGGAATGGGGTGGAAAAAATAGGGCATGAACCTTTCCCTTTTTGTCATGTTTACAGGTCAAATGTTTCATCATGCTTGCAGGTTATTATGCTTCCAGGTCACCGCGTGAAACAGACTCGATGGTGTAATGGTTCGACAGTACACTCCAAGTCTGCTTGGCATCCATGGGGAGGAGGAAATTCCTTCTTAAGAAATGCCCTGCTGAGTGCGGTAAGAAAGGTGGTGCCATCATTGTGGCGTCACTGGTACCCAGAGTGCCCCGGGAAGTGTCGGCACTTCCCCCAATCTCAGTGGCTGTTGGTGTGTGTGTGTTGGTGTGGTGTGTGTTGTGGTGTGTGGTGTTGTGTTGTTGGTTGTTATCTCCATATGCAGGTTTCAGAAGGCGGAACAGAGCCCTCCTATGTCTCAAAATATCCACCCTTTGTATGTGCGTGTATTTCTACATGAAGATAAACCATTTCTTCTAATCGCGATATATATATATATACATATATATATATATATATATATATATATATATATATATATACATATATATATATATATTGTTGCGAATTCGCGTCCGCGGCGTGCGATCGGCCACGTAACTCGAATCGCGGCACGTCGCCCACCGGACGGACAATTCAGTCGTGACCCTCTGCGAACAACGCCGGAGCTAGTCACGGGTGGGTCTTTCGACCTCACCACAATCGTGCAATCGCCACCCGCGTAGGATAGGGTTGTTCGCCAAACTCGACCTACCTAAGTACCTACGCGGATGGTTAATCGGGCGATCGTACCTCGCCGCAGGTCGACTTCGGACACGAACCGCTTAAGCGGTTCGTTCCGTACTGCAGAGATAACCGAGCGGAGTTATCGTCGACCTCGACGGTTCAGATTAGTTACCGGGAACTTACACCCACTACCAATCTCTTACGCGATGCAGGATGGAGAGTCAACAAAAGGAAGGAGACGAAGCAAAGCGGGAACAATTGAACAAGCACATTTTTCACACACGCAGACAGCACAGAAGCACGTATTCAGTCACAGTAATAATAATAAAAGGCACGTATTCAAGCACAGAAATAAAACAGTAAAAGAGAGATACTACCGACTAAGACCGACACACGGCAACACTTACACAGTTTTACTTAACAGACGGCGCCACCACAAGCATTTACACAAAAAGCAAAGGAAAAAGAAAGCCACCCTCATAGGCGAGGAGGCAGACAGGTCCGTAGACAAAATGTACGTCCTGGAGAGTCGGCCAGGTCTTACCACGTCCTCGTGACGCGATGACGGGCAAGCCGCAATGTTCGCGCCGCTGCGCCCCGACTACGTGCCCTGGCGTGGTCGGCGAGTCCTCTCCGCCTGCTCCACGCGAGCCGTCTTGTTGGCACCACGTTTAGGGTGGGAGGAACGGGGGCCCCCTGGCACTATCTCAGCGCGAATGGGGGGGGGGGGAAATCGCTGATGCTCAGGGAGAGGGTATGGCTGGCTGGCCTGGATCCCGCGATGAGTCGAGCAACCCCCACACTGCAACCTTGTCGCCGTCCGCCGTCTTCCCTGCAACTCCTCCGCAACTTCTCTCCAACTCTTCTCGAACTCCTCCCAGCTCAACTCACCCTCTTGCGAGTCGCTTGCGCTCGCATCTTTATAGGACTCAGGAGGAGCCGATATGCAAATATGCGGATCAAAACGCGATTGGAGGCGGGCCACGCCACCCTCTGTTCAGCCATTGGTCGGGCAAAAAGGGCGTGAACCTCCCTTGATCCGCATATTTGCATAAACGGACTTCACATACACGCGCTTGGAGCGGGGCCAAGCCGCCTCGCGCTCGCCCATTGGACGGAGGGAAGTGGGCGTGAAGCATTTTGGATCGAATTTCTCCCTCGGAAAGGCCGCCATTCGCGCTCGCGGCTCGGTGCGTTTGGCACCAATCGCCGAACGGGCCCTAGACAGCCCGACGTTCAGTGTTCACAGGTGGTGCGGTTGTTGGTTGTGAAAGAGAAAGGCGAAGGTGGTGGAGGGTTTTCTGTGGTGGTTTGATGGTTATGGTGTCGTTTGGGAATGGCGGTGAAGCGATGTTTGCGATGGAGTTGTGAAGGTAAGGTAGTGGCTGTTTCGTGTTGGTTGGGCTTAATGGTCGAAAATAACAATAGAGAAAGAAAAAATGGCTAACTCAAAGCGTCGCAGCCCGGATGAATCACACATATTCCCTCTATACAACGGGTTTGGGCTAACTACACATGGACTTACCGAGATATCTCACCTGAAGACTCTTTATGGTGTAATGCGAATTTCTACAACCGGTAACAACTATATATATATATATCGGTGTACAAAACATTAGTAACACCTGCTCTTTCCATGAAATAGACTGTTCAGGTGAATCCAGGTGAAATCTATGATCCCTTATTGATTGCACCTGTTAAATCCACTTCAATCAGTGTAGATGAAGGGGAGGAGACAGGTTAAAGAAGGATTTTTAAGCCTTGAGATGATTGAGACATGGATTGTGAATGTGTGCCATTCAGAGGGTGAATGGGCAAGACAAAAGATTTAAGTGCCTTTTAATGGGGTATGGTAGTCAGTGCCAGGCGCACTGGTTTGAGTGTGTCAATAACTGCAACGTTGCTGGGTTTTTCACGCTTAACAGTTTCCAGTGTATATCAAGAATGGTTCACCACCCAAAGTACATCCAGCCAACGGCAGGCCAGTGGTCAAAAACAGCTCATTGATGAAAGAGGCCAAATGAGGCTGACACAAATTGTGCAGAGCAACAGACGGGCTAAATTTAGTCAACCGACAGTTCAGTCCAACATTGGTGCTGAAAGACTCCTAAGAAAGCACAACTCGTCGTACCTTGACACGAATGGGGTATGGCAGCCGACGACCGTACAGAGTTCCACTGCTTTCACAGCAAAAACACAAGAACCTGCAGTTACATTGGGCTAAGGAATGAAAATACTGGACACTGGAGGATTGGAAAAAACATTGCCTGGTCTGATGAATCCTGGTTCCTGCTGTTTCATGCTGATGGAAGGACCAAGGTATGGAGAAAACCACATGAGTACATGCATGTCAACATTGCAGGTTGGCGGGTATGTAGCCGGTGGGACCGACACTTTTTTCTGCACCATCACTACATAGAGAGTGCGAGCGTACTCTCTGATTACTTCATTCTACATCAACAAGGTATTCCTTTCTCACATTTCTTAAAACCAGTCGTGCCGTGTCCCTTACAAAAAAAAAGAAAAATCCCATACAATTTTCAAGGGATATGGTGTGATTCTCGACGGATTATCATGAGATCCCTTGAGAGACATGGAGGATATTTCTGTGAGGGGTACCATTTCACGCAACTATAGGCCCATCCTTGCTGTGCCCCCGTTTGCAGTGAGCATCATTTGTTTTTTCCTGATCATGTGACGTATGACGCATCATTTGCATCCTTTTCACATGGAAAGTGTATTTGAAACAGACATCTCTGAGCAAGTCAGGTCAGGTTCACAAAAGCGAAGGTGTACTTGTCTCCCCGTGCTATGGTAAGAGCAGCCCCGTGTTAAATGAAACTTGGAATCCACTTGCAGTTTCCATTAGGGTCTCGGAATGCTCAGATCCCAAGTGGAAAACATCCGTAAACAAGTCATTTGCAAATGAGCATCTCAGATGGTTGGATGTTTTAATCTGCTCTCTTGGCCACACAATCAATATTCATCAAAATGCTTCACTGGGCTTGCGATCTGGAAGAGCTGACTTGGTGTGATTACATTGGGAATATATTGTTAATGTTAAGTAAGTCCGAGACGGCAGTCTAATAGCCGTGGAAATTAAAGGTCCGGGTGCAATAAGTGTGTCCGATGCAGTAAACACCCAGTCGGCTTTGGAGATGTGGCTTTTAATGGTAGTGTTACGATAGAGGAGTGGTAAAGAAGAGCTGGATGCATCACCTCTTTCTTATGCGAAACGTACACGACCTTTGTTGATAAAACATTTGTACTTTCTGCTACTTCAAAGTTCCAGCGGGCTCTCGACGTTGAAGTTTGGTCAAAATTACGTCGCGCCGTCGAACAACACGTACACACTATCTGTGTGATGTTAGCAAAAATTGTTATCTCCGCCACTGAAGGTGGACGGAGGTGATGTTTTCACCCCTGTCTGTCTGTCTGTCTGTCTGTCTGTCTATCTGTGAGCAAGATATCTCAAAACGTTATGAACGGATTCGGATGAAATTTGATGGATGAGTTGGTTAGGTGACGAGAACAAGCCGATTAGATTTTGGTTCAGGTTCGGATCCAGATCCGGCCCATCAGTGGGATACAAAACGGAAACTGTTCAGCTTGGCGGAGGTTTGCGCTCCACTGACTGCAGTTTCAGTTACCTCCGCCACCTCAATACAGGATATCTCAAAAAGTTGTGGATGGATCCGGATGAAACGTTGTGTACAAGTTGGGTGTGTGACAAGGACGAACTAATTAGATTTTGGTGAAGATCCGGATCCGGATCCGACTAGTAGAATTTTTAGATCCTCGTGGAGGATCTCTAAGTCTTACTCACGTTGTTGTTCTTCATCTTCTTATTGTGGACATTTTTAGATCCTCGTGGAGGATCTCTAAGTGTTACTCGCATTGTTGTTCTTCATCTTCTTCTTGTGGACTTTTTTGTTTCACAGCCTACAGTTTTCATCGAAACTTCCTGAAACTTGGCGTATATATGTAAAAATACCTCCCAGACAGTAACATCTCCGATTTTGAAAATTCCTACTAGAAAAACAGTTATGACGTCAAAATATCTCCGCTAATGGAAATCGCCTAAAAAATTATCTCATCTAGGCAAGCTTTTTGAATTCTGTTTGTGGGAATCGAACAGGGCGTTAGCAGAGATGTATTACCGCACATATGATACATCACTATGACGTCATATCAATTTTATGACGTCATTCCTATTTTTTGACATTTTTTGTTTCACAACCCAGAGTTTTCATCGGATCTTCGTGAGACTTGCCATGTATATGCAGAAAGCCCACGCGCAGCCAGGAACCATCTCCGATTTTGGAAATTCTTCGAGAAAAAAGTTGACGTCATAATATCGCGCTAATGGAAATCGCCTATACCATTATCTCCGAAACTAGGCAAGCTGTTTGTAATTTTGTTTGCGGGAATCAAGCCGGGATTAGCACGGATATTTATCGCAAACCTGATACATCACAATGACGACATATTCGTTTTTATGACGTCATCATTAAGAGGACGAGGATCTTAGCTCATTTGAGCTTGTTAAAGTGATTCTTCACCATTGAGAGATTGAGCCAAAAACGATATAAAGCATGATATCTCAAAAAATGGGTTGGCCCCGATATGTTCTCGTGGATCAGGCATTACAGGGCGGAGGTATGCGATCTACCCGAATGCCCTTCTAGTTTCAATGCGTTTTTCCCTGCTGGATAGGGAATTTGTTATGAACACATACTGGAGCAGGATGGGAAACATTTGAAATTCTTTTTTAAACGTCAGGAAGAGCAAACTGACCCTGTGTAGGAAAAGGAAAGCATCCAATCAGTGAGTTCTATCAGCAATAACAAGTGGCAGTGAAACACGGTCTCAACCAAAGAAGATGGAACAGAAACTGATAATCACGTGAAGAGCCATGGAAAGATACTGTCATGGTGTAAAAAAAGGACAAGAAGAGAAACAAACGGATCAGACAGAAAACAAAATTCCTTGAAATTTTGGTCACAATGAAAAAACTGAAATGGACCTGTGCCGGACATGCATCATGAAGAACGGACAACCGGTGGACAACAATAATTACAAACTGGCAACCTGGAGAAGTGCATAGAAGAAGCAGAGGTAGAATAGAACTAACAATGAATTAATGGCATGATAATTCTCATGAGCTGAGCTCAATCGATGGGGCTTATGCCTCGTTCACATTGCACACAGGTCTTGTGCTGGAACAGCTTAAGCAATCTTCTCCCAAGGAAATCCTGTCTTCAACCAGACGAGCAAAGTGTGTTCTGCGTATCCTTTAAAATCTCATTCCAGCAGGTGGAACAGTGCATAGGAACAGCAATGTCATCATGTTCCCAGGCTTCTGTCATCAAGCTCCAAGCCCCTTGTAATATCGAGGAAGAAAAAAAAATGGTGGATGCAACGAAGGCCTGTTTTCATGTTGTTTTATGATTGAAGGAGCCTGGTGTTGGCTTTGCAGTTAAGGTGGCTGGCTTAGGAACTTCGGGTCTTGACTTTGAGCCCCTGTCAACCAATGAATGAACAGCAGGTGGAGTTAACTCAGCCTGTCATCTTTCTGAGGTTGGTGAAATGTGTACCAGTGTACTGGGGGAATAACCATTCGGGGTAACCAGTGTCAGTGTCAGAGTGGCGACCCGTCCAGAACTGTACTCCTTGCCAATGAATCTGCCTCGGCAGCCCTGTGCGCCTTTACGGCACTAAGACAATGGTATTAGTATTATTATTATTATTATTATTTTACGATTGAAGAGGTGTTGGTGCTTTGGGCAGAAAAATATTACATAGACTGAACTCGTATCAGTTTAAAGGAATGAAAAGGTATTCAGTCACATTTCAGCACAGCTGTTATCCAATGGCATGTATCAATCTGGGAAGCAATTTTGGGATGGTACGATGAGAACCTCAACACCATCTTTAGGAACAGGCATGCAACATCTTCTCATCCACACAGAATGGTGATGCAATCATGTCACTTGCAGCTGATCAGACAGTCAAAACAGTCGGTTCTGCTCACAGCTCGGAACGCACCAGAACAGATACATCCCTTGGAATGGAAGACTTCCCAGTGCAAACAACACACAGCAATCTACTTCCTGAATGACCGCTGCCTTCAGCTGGAATTGAACCCACAACGTCAAGGATACCAGTCCAATGGACTCAACATTCGGTCACAAACAAGCATGACACTTCTATAAACCAGGTTAACCTTTCACCATGGTCAAAGGTTCCATCCATCCATCCATCCATTGGGATCATACTCTGTGCAGAGCGTTGGTGCTGCCTTAGCAGTCTCCTTGGCTATTTGGCACAATACTGGATGGGTCACCACTCCGACACAGGATACCAGCAAGCTGGCACTCATTTTGCCGACCTCAGAAGGATGACAGGCAGAGTCAACCTCACCTGAAATATATTTCACATCCGAGTGGAATTTGAACTCAGGATCCTCAGATCCCAAGCCCGCCACCCTAACCATTAAGCCAACAGTCCAGGCATGTCAAAGGTTAATTGTTGTTCAACCACGCCACATCTTTTAACGTTCTCCCAAAGGTATCTCCCGCGATGAGGCTGAGTCTTTGGGCCTCTCACTCTCTCACCGCAGGCAGGTCAGTGGTCCTTTTATCGTCCTGCCTCTCCGGGACTCGCAACCCCCCCTTGCTCTGCCTGCGATTTGTCCGCCACCATATTTCACGGGCGCTCAAAGAATCCGCCAACAACCCCTTCTGGTAAAACTACCAAAATCACGAATCACTGCTCACCTTCACTCTTCATTCCTCTTTTCCCCCACATTGGAATAAACTCACTACAACACTCTATTCATTCCCATTACTTCCTTCCAGGCCTTCAAAAAACAGCTGTTCACCACACCTCTTAATTAATCCACACCCAAATCCTCATCTTTTCTACTCCCGTTAAAATCCACCCCAACCCCACTCCTTCCAATTCCCTGCTTTCCTTCCTGAAAGTCCCTGTAACGTCCATCTTGTATCCCATGTTTTCAGCCCATCCCTCTCCCTTCCACAGATCTCCTAATGTCTAGTTTCCATTGTTTTGTCCTTCCCTCTCCGCTCCTCTTGTCTCATGCCCCTTGCCTGTGGCGTTGTGTGTTTAGCTCTCATAAACGGTTCGAAAGGTATTCAAAAAAAAAAAACAGGTCCTTGAAACTCCCTGAGAAATTACATAGATGCCAATTAGTGTTTCTGCAATTTACCTTCAAATATTACAATGTACTTATTCATTCACATTCTGCAATGTTATGGATTACAAATTTTATGAGTCTCATCCAAAAGGGGTTGTGAGACTATTGCAGCACACATCTGTCTGTCTGTCTGTCTGTGTCCACATCTATATTTTGTCATGTCCAGCAGTCTATTAACACTGACTCCTGGACTAATGGACCAAACTGGCTTTTTACTCCCTTGGACTGCGTTCAATTAATGGCGACTTCATGCACACGGGAACCTCAAAAAGCACATGGGGTCTTTGGTTCTGATTTAATGGGGTTTATTCCCTTCCACAAATAACAGAGGAGGAGTAAACCACAGCGGTGGGG
>CM068964.1:76723867-76753493 GCA_035128595.1 Eptatretus atami
ACAACCCAGAAGTTTTCATCGGATCTTCGTGAGAACTTGCCATGTATATGCAGAAAGCCCACGCGCAGGCAGGACCATCTCCGATTTTGGAAATTTCTTCGAGAAAAAAGTTGACGGTCATAAATACTTCGCGTAATTGGAAATCGGCCTATACCATTATCTCGCGAAACTAGCCAAGTCTGTTTTTGAATTTTTGTTTGCGGGAATCAAGCGCGGGCATTTAGCACGCGATAATTTATCGCAAACCTGATACAATCAAATGACGACATATTCGTTTTTATGACGTTCAATATTAAGAGGACGAAGGATCTTGCTCATTTGGCTGTTTAAAGTGATTCTTTCACCATTGAGAGATTGAGCCAAAACGATTAAAGCATGAGTATCTCAAAATGGGTTGGGTCCGATATGTTCTCGTGGATCAGGCCATTACAGGGCGGAGGTTGCGAATCTTAACCGAGTGCCTTCCTAGTTTCAATGCGTTTTTTTTCCTGCTGGATAGGCGAATTTGTTATGAACACATACTGGAGCGGATGGGAAACATTTGAAATTCTTTTTTAAACTCAGGAAGAGCACTGACCCTGTGTAGGAAAAGGAAAGCATGTCCAATCAGTGAGTTTCTATCAGCAATAACAAGGTGGCAGTGAAACACGTGTCTCAACCAAAGAAGATGGAAAGAAAACTGATATCACGTGAAGACGCCATGGAAGATACTGTCATGGTGTATAAAAAAGGACAAGAAGAGAACAAACGGATCGACAAGAAAACAAAATTCCTTGAAATTTTGGTCACAATTGAAAAAACTGAAAATGGACCTGTGCCGGACATGCATCATGAAGAACGGACAACCGGTGGACACAATAATACAAGCTGCGCCACCTGGAGAAGTGCATAGGAAGAAGCATGAGGTAGAATAGAACTAAACAATGATAAATGGCATGATAATTTTTCATGAGCTGAGCTCAACTCGATGGGGCTTTATGCCTGTCGTTCACATTGCACAACAGTCTTTGTGCTGGAAAGCTTAAGCAATCTTCTCCCAAGGAAAATCCTGTCTTCAACCACAGACGACAAAGTGTGTTCTGCGTATCCTTTCAATCTCATTCCAAGCAGGTGGAACAGTGCATAGGAACAGAATGTCATCATGTTTCCAGGCTTTCTGTCATCAGCTCCAAGCCCTTGTAATATCGAGGAAAGAAAAAAAAATGGTGGGATGCATACGAAGGCTGTTTCCATGTTGTTTTTATGATTGAAGGAGCTGGTCGTTGGCTTTGCAGTTAAGGTGGCTGGCTTAGGAACTTCGGTTTGACTTTGAGCCTGTCAACCAATGAATGAAGCCAGCAGGTGGAGTTTAACTCAGCCTGTCACTCTTTCCTGAGGTTGGTGAAATGTGTACGCAGTGTACTGGGGGAATAACCATTCGGGGTAACCAGTGTCAGTGTCAGAGTGGCGACCCGTCCCAGAACTGTACCTCTTGCCAAATTGAATCTGCCTCGGCAGACTGTGCGCCTTTACGGGCACTAAGAAAGGTATTAGTATTATTATTATTATTATTATTTTACGATTGAAGAGGTGTTGGTGCTTTGGGCAGAAAATATTACAATAGACTGAACTCGTATCAGTTTAAAGGATGAAAAGGTATTCAGTCACTTTTCAAGCACAGCTTGTTTCCAATGGCATGTATCAATCTGGGAAGCAATTTCGGGATGGTACGATGAGAAACCTCAACACCATCTTTAGGACAGGCAAATGCAAATCTTCTCATCCACACAGAATGGTGATGCATCCATGTCCACTTTGCAAGCGTGAATCAGACAGTCAAAACAGTCGGTTCTGCTCCAGCTCGAACGCACCAGAACAGATACATCCCCTTGGAATGGAAGACTTCCGCAGTGCAACAACACCAGCAATCTATTCCTGAATGACCGCTGCTTCAGCTGGAAATTGACCGCACACGTCAAGGATTACCAGTCCATGGTACTCAACATTGGACACAAGCATGACACTGTCTATTAAACCAGGTTAACTTTACCATGGTCAAAGGTTACCATCCATCCATCATGTACCATTGGATCATACTCTGTGCAGAGCGTTGGTGCTGCCTTAGCAGTCTCCTTGGCTATTTGGCACAAATACTGGATGGGGTCACCACTCCGACACAGGATACCAAGCAAGACTGGCACTCATTTTGCCAGACCTCAGAAGGATGACAGGCAGAAGTCAACCTCACCTGAAATATATTTAACTCCGTATGGAATTTGAACTCAGGATCCTCAGATCCCAAGCCCGGCCACCCTCACCATTTAAGCCAACAGCGCAAGGCATGTCAAAGGTTAATTGTTGTTGCAACACTGCAATTTTTAACGTTCTCCCAAGGTAATCTCCCGCGTGACGGCCTGAGTCTCTGGGCCTCTCATCTCTCACCGCAGGCGGTCAGTGGTCCTTTTATCGTCCTGCCTCTCCGGGACTCGCAACCCCCCCTTGCTCTGCCTGCGATTTGTCCGCCACCATATTTCACGGGCGCTCAAAGAATCCGCCAACAACCCCTTCTGGTAAAACTACCAAAATCACGAATCACTGCTCACCTTCACTCTTCATTCCTCTTTTCCCCCACATTGGAATAAACTCACTACAACACTCTATTCATTCCCATTACTTCCTTCCAGGCCTTCAAAAAACAGCTGTTCACCACACCTCTTAATTAATCCACACCCAAATCCTCATCTTTTCTACTCCCGTTAAAATCCACCCCAACCCCACTCCTTCCAATTCCCTGCTTTCCTTCCTGAAAGTCCCTGTAACGTCCATCTTGTATCCCATGTTTTCAGCCCATCCCTCTCCCTTCCACAGATCTCCTAATGTCTAGTTTCCATTGTTTTGTCCTTCCCTCTCCGCTCCTCTTGTCTCATGCCCCTTGCCTGTGGCGTTGTGTGTTTAGCTCTCATAAACGGTTCGAAAGGTATTCAAAAAAAAAAAACAGGTCCTTGAAACTCCCTGAGAAATTACATAAGATCGCCAATTAGTGTTTCTGCAATTTACCTTCAGAAATATTACAATGTACTTTATTCATTTCACATTCTGCAATGTTTTATGGATTACAATTTTTATGAGTCTCATCCAAAAGTGGGTTGTGAACTAATTGGCAGCACACATCTGTCTGTCCTGTCTGTCTCTGTGTCCACATCTATATTTTTGTCATGTCCAGCAGTCTATTACACTTGATCACTGGACTAATGGACAAACTGGCTTTTTTTTTTTTACTCCCTTGGAACTGCGTTCATTAATGGCGACTTCATGCACACGGGAACCTCAAAAAAGCACATGGGTCTTTGGTTTGATTTAATGGGGTTTATTTCCCTCCAACAAATAACAGAGCGAGGAGTAACACAGCGGTGGGTACGGCAGTGGGATTGGGGGGGGGGGGGGTTGGCCAAAAAGAGGAACATGAATTCCACAATAAATATATTATTTACAAAAGCAATAACAAAACCTAAGGGCCTACCTACTCAAGCATGACGGGGAGGGAAACGAAAATCAGGTGAGGTCTTGTCTCTTGTTGAGGCATCGATGCAGATGGCGACAAAGCAACCACAAACCAAGCGAGCAGGAGACGAAGCAAGAATGAACAGGTGACGAAGCAGGAACACGAGCAGGAGACGAAGCGGGAACATGAACAGGTGATAAAGCAGGAACATGAACAGGCGAGCCACTTCCAGCCACTTCTCCTCAGGCAAGGAAAAACTCCAATTCTCCGTGCCGAACAAACTCTGCTCTCTCTCGGGGCAATGAAAACTCCTCCCCCCCTCTCTCTCCTCGAAGATGCTCCTCTCAAAACCTTCCCCCCTCTTTCAGGCCTCACGTGCCCACCCGGAGATTACAGAGGTTCACATACAGGCTCTCTCTTAAACCCTGGACATTATTGACAGTGCATGGCCATACGTGCGTGCCGTATGTGCAAAAAAAAAAAACAAACAACTTTCAAACAACCAACAGGCCGTTCTTCACTCTCGAAACGACGACTGATTGGGCAGTTGTGTTTATCTATAAAGCGCATAGAAATGGAGAAATATTAAAACACGAAGTCATCACTATCCGGAAGTCCGTACGTTGTAACCTGTAATGGGAACGCGCTCTACTTGGCCATAACTTGGGAACCACTGGTCCGATTAATTTCAAACCTTTTGAAAGGAAAACAAACAGAGATTGCTGGAATTATAGATAGATAGTAGATAATACTGTGGGTGCAAAACGTCAGCAAATGTCCTGTCATTGGTAACTAAGGCGCCCTTTCCCATCGGCCACCTACGCAGCAACGTGTCCTGTCATTGAACTAAGGCGCCCTTTCCCATCGCCACGCTACACAGCAAACGTCCTCATGTGGGGTTTGGTAAATAAATGGCCATAACTTGGGAACCACGTTCCGATTAATATAACCAGAAAAGGCACATACTCAGTCCCGGCAATATACCTGGCAAGTTTCATTAGATCGACCAGGTTGTCGAGAAACAGCGGCACAAGACACACACACACCACACACACACACACATGCGGAATAAGATAGATAACACATCACCTTTTGTATGATGTACGTTTAAACAGAACTATTCTTAAGCTAACATTTCTCTACTTAATACATCGAAATGGCTAAACTACCCGAACATAGAGCATATCAAGCTATACATTCCAAACTGTTCTAAAGTGACTCCTACCACCCCCTACAAACGTAACAATATTTTTGCTTTAATCTTTCTTTTTCTCCCTGCAACTACTTGGCTGATCGATATGAAACTTTAAAACATATGAGGTACTCCAAATGGCGAAATGACAACTATGACGTCATAGGTCACACGGTATAACAACCATATTGGATTAAAGGAAAAAAAAATTGGACATCTCCGAAACCACTCAACGAAAAAAAATTGAAACTTGGCACATGTCATCAACTCCCCATGGGATATATAGAGTGATATCGATGACGTCATTGGTGAAGTGATATTCCAGCCAAAATTGGTTGAATCGAAATCCTTATCTGAAAAATCTGAAACTTCATATGTTTAATGTAATCTGAAATCTTCACATGTAATCTGAAACATGATCTATGACCTGATGAGTGAAGAATTTAAATTTATGACATCATGGGTCACATGGTCTGGTGGCCATATTGGATTGAAAATATAAACGTTAAAAATCTTCTTCTCCAGAACCGCTTTACAGATCGATACGAAACTTCATTCATATGATCAACGAGCCATGGGGAATATAGTTAGATTTTATTTTTTTTTCATATTAATCTTCATCTTCATTGACTCAATTTAGCCTTCATGTGCACAAAAGTGGTTGTTAAGTATCCTAATAATTAATCAATAATTATCAATAAAGCATCGCCATTTTGCTATTTAGTCCATCTTCCATATTTTTAACTATTTTCTTTTTCTTTTTGATGTTTTATGCTTTTTCTCATGATGCTTATACTTATGGTGTCACCAAAGAGGAATTTCTCTGGATACGGGACAATAAAGATTATTATTATCATTATTATTATTATTATTATGGCAATGTATGTGACATAATAGGGTGCATGATACGGATATATGGGCCATAATAGCAATGGGCCATAATAGTAGCATGTTCAGTTAAAGATGGTATTTTTGTTCGGAATGAGCGCACAAGGTGAGACTATGTGCTCTACGAGTGCCGTTCTCATTATGCTTTGTTTCATTTGTGCAATAATTAAGTTAAATACAACAAACCTAACAGTTTTGTCGTGATTCTTCCCAATTTTTCTCCAGTTCCTTGAAAATTAAGAAATACAGTGGGTGCTAAAGATGCTTTAAAAACGACATGTTATGCTAGTGTCCTATCATAGGAAAAAAAAGTTGCAGATAATTAACATCACGTTGTCTGAATAGCAACTTAAATCATAAATACAACATGCTGAGTAAATCCAGGTATCCAGGGAGGTGGCAATAATTACCCAGGGATTATAGAGACTGAAGCTAATAGGATAAGCAAGTATTCCCATTGGAGATAAAAGGCAAATAACTAATGGGTAGGCTGGTAAAGATAATGGATTGTATTGGGTCATGCTACCGAGCTCACTTTCTGTAAAGTGAAAATAGAAATATAATCAATCAAGCGTGGTGATAGTCATGCAATAAGAGTGGAAATCTGGAACACACAGGAAGGAAGGTTCCACCACCGGGGATTCCTCCGGGAGAAGTCAATTGCTCAAGTGGGAGAAGTCTGGGAGAAGTCAACTGAACTAGGATAGGTTGTTACACAGGATGTTCAAGAAGCTCTAAAAGCGACGTACAATAATGTAACCCAAGGCATCCCTTCCTTTTTCTTTTTCAATACATGTATAGTTAGCAATAATTTTTTTATTACAACTAGCTAGATATAGTATACTTATTTATTGAAAAAGAAGCTGAATGCTTTGGGATGTTGGTAATATGTCGTATTTATTGAACACCCTGCATCAGTTACATCTAGGAATCGAGAAAAGAATTGCATGTGAGTGTTTTTTTTAGTGTTGAAGATCAGGCGGTGGCAGGATTCGCACCCCACTCTTGACAGCCAAATGTTGAAGATTCGGCGTCACTTAACAGCACCGCCGTCTCTGGGGTTATAACGCCGGCCAGTTCGGCACAGGCCTCGGGTCACGCGCCTCAGATCACGATACCAAAGTACACCTGTGCCTTGCCAGTTGGGGAAATAGCACCCCGGTTACAGACTGGGTTTGTCAGAGACCGAGCGAAGTCTGCCAGTCCGTAACCATTTTGGTTTTATATACAAATCAAGCGGTTGTTCCTCAGCACGGCACGAATAAACTCAAGGTGCAACTTTCATATGAATCAGCCAGAATTTATTGGGGACACATCGGGGAACACGACACAAGCAAAACATTCACAAACGTATAATTAATCTATAACCCGCTCTTAAATAGGGAGCTACGGATTACGGGTTTCAAGGGAACCCTAGCGAGATAAACCTTAGACAACATGCAGACAACATGCAGACAGACACAGAGTACTTGGTGATCCTCATGGACGAGAGGAAAAGTGTCAAAGGCACGAATGCGGCTCTGACAAGCCGATGTCAACGGATTTGAGCGCCCAAGCTCGAACACGCCGCGTGGCAAGATGGCGGCGTCGTCCTTTTGTCGCACCGCTCACGCACCAGCCTCAGCGCTTCAGCCCCCGTAAGGTCGACGGCACAAGAGAAAGATCCACGGTGTGTCCCAGCTGGCTTTTCACAAGGTCAGCATACAAATCCAGGCCTGGCCTGCTCACCAGATTAGGCCAAATTGGGTGGTTGGGCTCCGCAGGCGGATCGACGGGATGGAAAAACGTGTCGAGCCGTGCCGGGAGCAAAGACAGCAGGGGCTCCGTGATTGGATTCAGGATGAACCGGGGACGACCTGCACACTGGGTCCATCGCCGAGGAGGAACACCATCAAGTCACTCCTCATCAAGCAGATCGCAGACTCCACTCTAGCAGCTCTCATCCAGCAGAAGGCAGACTCGACTCTAGCAGCCTCTCATCCAGCAGAAGGCAGACTGACACTAGCAGCTCTCATCCAGCAGAGGCAGACTTGACTCTAGCAGCCTCTCATCCAGCAGAAGGCAGACTGACCCATGCAGTTCCTTTCTGCCTTCCCGGCGCTCGCTCTTCTGGACACTCCCCAGGGACCCGTGATTGGTCCATCGCTCGAGATTGCAGCTGCCCTCCACCAATCGGCCGCCGACACGTCTCGCCGACCGACACTCTCAGAGCGCTGGGCGGGCTAGTTCGGAGAGGGGAAGGAAAAAGAAGCAAGGCGCCTCCCGGTACACCACCACTGTACGAACACTGGACAGCCTGCTACACCTCCCGACACACATGTAATCCAATTACTGAACAACCTGGCTAAACATGCATTTAAGGGGGGATCTGGCTAATCCTATATTTAATAACACACATAAGGGCCATTTCCCAATAATATGTCGTTATTTATTGAACACCCTGCATCAGTTACATCTAGGAATCGAGAAAAGAATTGCATGTGAGTGTTTTTTTTTAGAAAGATGGTGGAATGAAATTGCAAGAAAAAAAAAAGAATCCAAGAGAACAATAAATCTGCAGGAAACAAAATGTTGGAAACCCTTTATATGTCTTGCAATATCACTAAAGGTTTGAGCGATAACAAAGGGGAATTAATATGAGGCAAAAGGCAAACTTCAAACACTGAGCAGTTGTAGATGTGATAATAAACTTGTTTTTAACTTTACTTTTTGTGTAAAGGTTTAAACCATTCTACTGGGAGGAAACTTTGTGGCTGCACCTGTTGCCTTTCATGGCCATTTACCTCTTGTCTCTGTTTACATGCATTGTCACCTTTACTCCTCACAATGGATGATTGGACACCATATTGCACAACATCGCTGTTGAGAAAAGCTAATTGTTTTCATTATGCAAATGGAACTTCAAAGGTTCAAGCAATCCTCTGAAGGTTTCAAGTCCTGGCAAGCCGAGTCAGAGTCCAGTCCTGAACCACTGCTCAATTGCTGTTTACCCAGGTGAATTGTGCAGTTCAGTAAAATTCCAACACAATCTTAAAGATTATTTGAAGCATCTCGATTGATCTTCATGGATAGGTGGCCTTTTTGGACAAGGAAAAAAAAATGACCCCTTTCAACTTATCACCGCACCATTTCAGTCTTGACTTGTAATTATGACCAAATTGGATGATTGGGTCAACACAGTTACGTCCATTAGGGTACACCTTTCAGTGTGGCTTATTTGCTGACAGGAAGCTACTGAATCCACTGTTAGGTGCAGAGACAAAGCAAAGCAATGCAATCACGGTGTGAAGCTTCCGATAGATAAATCAGATGCTGTGCTGGGTTTGATTTCCATCAGAATGAGGATCTGATTATGAACGTCAGTCTGAGGTTCTGCAGGCAAGGTTGCATCATAGAGTATGCCATTATTTCAGTGGGAACGTTAATCTGGCTGTCCTGTTTGCTCACGCTTGGTTGGTTGTCATTTGAAGATCCCTGTAGTGCCTTTTGAAAGTAGGAAGCCTCAGTGCGTCGGGACACTGGCCAGATTCCAATTCCTGCCCCGACAGCCTGCCCAGTTGTGGCAAAATATTCAGAGCCATCAACCACTGAAAGAATGGAAGAAGCAATTCCTCGACATTTCCACTCGCAGATGATGAATGGTGGTGAAGACATGAAGTGAGAGTGAGAGCATGACCCTATCCATTTTATAGAGATGGAGACTTTTGGGAAGACGAAAACGAACCTTTGGATGACATAGAGTACATAAAAATAATCACAAATGTAAGCTATAACGGCACTTGGTAGAGCGTATACCTCCACCAGGCTGAACAGTTTACGTTTTGTATCCCACTGATAGGCTGGATCGATCTACATCCGGACCTGAACCGAAATCTAATCAGCTTGCTTTGTCACCTACCCAACTCATCCACCAAGTTTCGTTCTAATCCGTCCATAACTTTTTGAGATGTCATGCCATATATAGTTTTTAGTCCTATATCTAAATGGTGAAGAAGCACTTAAACAATAGCATTCAGATCCGACCTGGATCTTCACCAAAATCGAACCACTTCATCCTCTTCACACATCCAACCTGTCCACCGAGTTTTGTCCGAATCCGTGCACAACGTTTTGAGATATTGAGCTCACAAACAAACAAACAAACAACAAGCAGTCATAGACTGGTACTTACGAAATCGTCAACTTGACCTCTGACCTTGTCTAATAAAAGCTGTCTCTAGAGAAGGTAGCGACGCAAACCAGAAGTTTCTACGATGATTCTGTACCAAACCATCAAAAATCGTAACGTCGACCGAAGCAAAAATCTCATTTCTCCACGCAATTATTTAATATTATTTTATCAAAGTCACAAAACGTAATATTCGGCCATCCACCAACAATCTTTACATAATCCGACGCTTACGAGTCAGGCATGCGACGATAACCTTTATTGGGATAAAAATGACTTTTAAACACCATTTTATCGAAACACCGTCAGCGGCACACGAAAACCTTTAACGTGACTCAACGACGCGTCTGCTCGAGCGCGCTGCACCACGTGACGACCGTGACGCAGTGAAATATTTTTATACAATCTTAAAACGCTCCAAAACATCCGATTTTTACCAGAATTTCGACAACCGAGTTTTAAGCGTCCTAAGCGATCGCAAAAACCGAAGACAAAATTAAAATCGAAGTTAAAACGAACTCGTAACGCGATCGAAGCAAAAATACTCCATTTCTCCACATGAATTTACGGAATTATGTTTGACCTCACTGTGACCTTGACCTTTGACCGATTTTGACCAAAATCTAATCAGCGCTAGCCATCACCCTCCTGAATCAGGTGTGTAATTTGACATTGGTAGCTTCTTCCGTTCTCGAGTTATCGTGCCTACAAACAAACAACAACAAACACACAAAACACACAAACACACAAACAGAGGACGGAAGTCATCAATATACTTATGAAATCTTTAGATTTCGTAAGTAACAAGGAAACATAGACAGACAGATAAATGGGTGAAAACACAACCACCGTCCACCTTGGGTGGCAGAGGTAAAATATTGAAGATCTGCACAAGTGTAATTATATAATACAGTAATAACCAAACAGGATCGTTATATCCATATCATAAATAATCAAGTGAAGAGGTACTCACAAAAAGACCTGTCCTCTTCTTTGCACAAAGCAGGCCACAGATGCCACAAAAGATGAACTGCGCACAAGGAGAAAAGGTGAACGAAGTGAAGAACATTTTCATAACCGTCTCGGTTACAATCAAGGAAGCACAAAGATCACTGAGGTGGTAATTAAACGTGTCTTAATTAGGTATTCAAAGCAAAGAAAAAAATTTTTAAATTATCACCAGTCAATGATGTCACTACTTTTGTACACATTGATTACAAACTGGAAGTTGTGTGATGATGAACAGACAAGGACATTCATGTACATCAACACGAGCGACGTCGAGAATGCAATTGTTGGAAAAACATGAAGATGAAGTGAAAAACACAATATGATGAAGAAGTAGGTGGAAAAGGAAGAGGAAAAAGAAGTGTAGGAGAAAACGGTAGGATAAATTAGAGCTGTGTCTGAAAGCCTTATTGTTCCCACTCTGATCTCCAGCCAAATACATTTTTTTCAAGGATCATTAAAATGAGGAAACTGATGAATTCACAAGAAACAAGTAAAAAAGACACAAAATGTCATTGCCCCCATTGTTTTAGTAATTTTGCAGTGCGGACTTAAAGGGCGAGCCCATATATATGTACAACTAAAATGGCCACCAGTCTACCAGTCGGCCATCTTTGATCAGATTGCAAAATAAAGTGACGTTCACATGTACGCCATCATGTACTGTACTTGTGCCAAGTTTGAACCAAATCAGACAATGCATGTCGGAGAAATGGTTGGGGAGAAGTTTAAGTCACAAAATGGCCGCCAGTCAGCCATCTTGGATCTGGTCATTGAAAAAAGAAAATGACGTGCATATGTAAGCAATCATTATTTACATGTGTGCGTAGTTTCAACAACATCGGTAAATGCCTGTCTGAGCAATGGTTGAGGACGTGTTCAACACCAGGGGTTTTTTTTGGATGTTTTTTTAACAACTAAAATAGCCGCCACTTGCCATCTTTGATCGCATCGTGAAACAAAATGATGTGCATATGTATAGACGGTCATGTGTTGTCTTTATGCCAAGTACGAACAAAATTGGTCCATACAAATCCGAGGTATGGTTGCGGACGCACGCATGCACAGACACGAAAATCGATATCCTAATCAACAAGCCCCCATTTCGGACCAAGTCCAAAGGGGACGAATAATTATTAATGAAATCGTGCTTATAAATGCAGGACGAGTTCAATACTTTATGCAAAAAGAACAAAATATCTATTATAATACCAAGCTTGCACACTAAAAACTCGGCTCGCCGTCACACGATCCCTATGAAATTGCTGTGGCACTTAGTGGACATGCCGACAATGTTTGGGAAGTCTTGGCGTTCCATAGTACCACTTGCATTTTGCACAATGCGTATTTTTGTCATTCCCCATGTACGGTCTGTCGTCTGCTACCAGCTATGTTGTACTGCTATCCCGTGCATGTGCACGGGTATCGCTAGTACTCTTTTAAAAATCAGAATGACTCAAAGCATCAAGGCCTTTGCCTGGAAATCAAAGGAGAACTCCTCTCCACGAAGAGCTGGTTCCTCAGCATCACATCTATCTCTCCTGAATTCAGTGGAGTCTAAAGCTCTCAACATTAATGGAATCTCATGTGATGAGCCCGAGGCAAAGGAACTGCTGCTCTCACATTGCAGGCAGCTCGGTGGCTGTGTTTTCTCCAGCATCTCCAACAGTATCTCTGTTTGCTCTCTCTAAGTCCACCCCAGCTCCTCCAGGATATACATTTACTTTCAGTACATAATCCCCTCCTGGTTAATGTCCCAAAATCCAAGTTTACTGCATACCTTTACTCTTGTGTTCCTCTTTTCTCCTGCTTGTGAAATGCTTTCCTGAGGTTGTTCAAGTGTTGCACTTTTCCCTCCTGGAATTCAAGCAGGCAGTGCATCACCATCTCATGTCATCCCCCATCCTTACCCATGATATTTTCTACCCCCATTAACCTTTCCTAACCAAAACCTTACTGTGTGTTTATCCCTCTCACTCTCTGTGTCTCTCTCTGTGTCTCTCTCTGTGTCTCTCTCTGTGTCTGTCTCTGTCTATATATATATATGTTCCTGAACCTTCGTTCATTTCCTTCCTTGTGTCCAACTGTTGCGCTACTGTCAGTATATCATCGTAGCCTCAATCTGGTATGATAATAATGTTAATAACAATTAATTACACTTTACTATGTTTGTGTACTTTGAGGAATAATCAGTAAATATTGTACAAAACGTTTACATCTCCAAACATTAATCGTCGGTTTTGTCAATTGCTCGGACATCAATGATCAAAGTATTGATCCAGGAGTCATTACGAACACAATAATTGCAAATATACCTGGGGCATCACTTCTTATTTTGGTACATCCCCCCTTACCCCCACATAGTTTGTCTCATCTCAGCACCACCCCCACCCCCACCCCACCCTCACCCCATATATAATTTTTTATCACAACCCTCACCCCTCCATGCTTCACAGATGCCTCTTCTGTCCATTAATTAAACATGTTGAAAATCTTATTCTTTAATGACCAAAATATTCTGAGGTTCTTGCGGGAAAGCTTGACCAAAGTCTTTCACGAACCGGTTTGCCAGCCTGACGTTCAACTAAGGTTAAGGCAGGAATTTGGATTTTTTTCCCATGGTGCAGGAAATCTCTCGGCCATCCAGCCAGCCGAAACCTGTTTAAAAATCACTCCAGGAAAAGAAAATAAAACAATCCCAAGCTGATTAATATACTTCAACAATGGAACAATAAAGCATTGAGGTTTTCAGAGGGATTGCAACAATTCATTCATTTTTAATGGACCTGGCAAATTGAGCAAAACATGAATAAAAAATTAGATTATGAAATATCTCAGAACATTAATTACTACCCATAAAACACGCTTCACAGCCATGGAAGTTAAGAATTGAGGCAATGGCCCTTTTTTGTTCGTGAGACAACAATTACTTATAATTGGAAGAACTGTTCTGACATTTACAATCAAGCAGTCAGTGCAATAACCACCATTATAACTTGGTGGATTTTATGCCATTTGTGGGACAAAATTGGTCTTATAAAAGCAGATTCAACACCAGCAGCCCCTTCCCGAATGCAATCGGATTGATGCTACAAAATGAACAAGACCTATGAAACGGCATCTCAAGGAGATAGGGATGGGCCGGGCATCTGCCTGGTGGATGGCCAGACGGAGACCCCTGGAGTACAGGCGGAAAGTGGGTGCATCGACGCGCTGCTCCGGCGCGTGCTCCCATACCTGATCTGACCGATGAAACAAAATCATTATTATCTTCTTAAATTGTTCTTCAGCCGTGGTGGCTGGCCATTTCTATCAGTTGCCCTCCTACACTGTACAACATTCCATCCAAATCAAATTTATTCCTTTGTCGCTCCTTCCGATTCACAATTCTCCCCACGAGGTGATGAAAACTTAGTGATGCTCGATGGGACCTCGGACATGGGTGATGTCAGAAAGTCAAATATAAAATAGGACCCTGAAAAGTGGATTGATATAATCCTTGCTGAAAGTACCAACCTCTGATCTGACATCCACTTTGGTTTTCAGTTTGCCAAGTTGAGGTACGATCATACGATCAAATGAGTGGAGGTGAGCAGTGATTATGGATTTTGGGAGTTTCACCAGAAGGGGGGTTGATGGTGGACCGTATGGACCCTGCAGAAACCTGGGGAGGTGGGGGCAAAGCACGGAAAGAGCAGAGGGTGCAAGACGAGGAAGGAGGCGGTAGAATATAGAGAGAACACCGCCCTGTCTGCGAAGAGGAAGTGATAAACCCGTAGACTCAGCTTCATCGCGGGAGATTCCAATAATCTTAAAGGCCTTGGTTTCCACAGCATCAAGCTGAGCAAGATGTGAAGCAGGGGAGCCAGCCCAGAGGGAAGAGCAGCACTCCATCAAGCTGGAGATGAAAGCCTTGTAGGTGGATAGGAGTTCAGCGCCAGTATTTGTTGGAAACCCTTGAGTTGGAGCGGGCATGGGGTTGCCGTGCAGGGGCTTCACTGGGAATATAGTTTTGCCTCATTCGACACAGTTGTTGCTGGTGTGAATAAAGTTGATTACTCACCTCGGTAAGACTGGTGTTTGGTCATGGTCCCGAGTTTGGAGATTCCCTTTAACCATATTGGCATGGTGGCAGCGTCAGGAAACATTTTCATGCACTCATCGCCCTGGAGACGGCAATCGGCAGAAGATCATTGTTACGAGAGCAATCTTCGAACTCCAATCACAGCCCACAAGGTGAGCCACCAACCATCTCGTTCTGTAGCTGTGTCATAAACATCGTCTTGCATTCCACAATGTGCCCATCAGCAAAATGGCTACCACACACCGTGCACCATAACAGAAGTCACTCAGCAAATCTGAAACGGTGAACTCCTTTGAAAAGTGGACAGACAATTTTCTTTATATTTTATCGCTTGATCCCAACTTTGCTCCCTTCCTCACCAAGAGTGACACCTGGGAGAAGAAGAGCAGAGCATTCCCCCTTCATGGACTTTTCAATGATGATGGCAACATCCACGCTGAGCAGCACCACACTGCCCAACATAAAGTCACCATACTGGAACTTATGCTTGGTCAGATTGCAAACTACTGCCCTGTGATATCCCATACCATGACAGTCCAAAATTCTACCTCCATCGCCAACATATGGCAGTCAATCCACCAACATTTTGGATTCCAGTTGACAGGTGTACACTTCATTGACTTTGCAGTGATACACCATAACCCCAATGAGTGCCATGAAGACTTGTACCAACGCCTGATGGCATTTGTGGAGGATAACTTGCTTCGACAAGATGGTGGCATCTGCCACCATAACCAAGTCTTCACTGAAGACGAGGAGTTATCTACCTTACTGGAGAACTTAATTGTGACTCGCATGGCTTCGCCTTGTCTACATTAGGCTCCCCGGACTCATCAAACAACGTTATGGAGTGGAACTCAGGTCCGGCACCTTAGCCTCCATAAAGCCGGAGATATCCCAGGCACTTGACTCTCACACTGCTGAAGATGCAAAGTTCATGCATATCTCAACATCTCGACCACAAGTCTCCCACCCAGCATCATTCCCATCGCCACAACCCAGTCAAGTCATTTTGGGGACTCGTCCCAACAAACTTACGAAGTCCTGATTACAGTCATTTCCTCAATGACTGTCCTTACCTCCCCAACAAGATCATCGGTACACTGCAAGAGCACGCCAAGTAGCTGGCACATCTGAAGTCAGTTGACAAGTCAGGAGACTTCACATGTGTCCATGTGGACAAGTTAGTTAATGACAGATTACCCAGAACCGTCCACTACCCTACGTGTCCAGGTTCACCAGTCTCCGTATCTAGACACCTTCCATGGCCACCACACAACGTGAGTGGTCCCATGGGAAACTTGATTTGTGCAGCCACTCCAAGCAACTTATGAGCCAAGATTCAGAAGAAAGCACAGTCCGCTCATAAGGTGGTCCTCCACTCTTCAAATTGTTGGCAAGACCAGACTCACACTGACATGCAACGGAAGATAATTCCAATTTGAGGGCCTGGTGGTCGAGAATCGTGACATAGAGGTGCAAGCAGGAACACCTTTCATGTCGTTTCTAATGACATCTCAGTCCGCCCTGCTTGGCACCAAGTTATCCTGGGTGATGGCACCACATACGTGTATGGTTCTCAGGAAATCAGGGAAAGAGCCTTGATCGCCATACAGTACGAGGAGCTCATGTACTCCGTGCCCCACCTCACACGACTACTCTGTGGCCCAGAGATTTTCTTGAAATATTCCTCCCAAATTATGTCAAGTATTGACTGTGTTGGCACTTGAACCTTGCACGGTTACCTCTAATGCAAGGTCACTGTAACCCATTGAGCTCTGGTCCCCACCCAGTGTCATCCATAGCATCGGTGGGAAGGTTCGGATTCCCAATTTAACCAACGAACTGCAAGTTCTCAAACAACAGCAGCAGTTTCGCCAAATCTACCCCCTGTACATACCCAAGTACACCAAAGAACACCCAAGTGCTTATACCGAAGACAACTCTCCCAAAAGTAAAACACACACCTACTTTGCTCTCAAGACACTGTACAACCGTCACCCTAGACCCTAACATGTGATCTTACTCCTGACATGTGATCAAAGTTTTGTGCCTTTCTTGAAGAATATGATCAAGTGCTTCACCCAGTGCTCCAAGGCTACAATGGCACTGCAGGCCCCTTCAAGGCTGTCATTAACATGGGCCTGGTTCAGCCTCCACAATGCAAAGGCCATCTGTGCAGTATGCACATGATAAACGATGCAAACTACAACAGAAGTTTGATGACCTGGAAAAACTTGGAGTCTTTGCCCGCCCAGAAGACCTGGGGATTACCGTAGAATACCTGAATCCCTCATTCCAAGAAGCCCAATGGTGTTTTTCACTTCGTCGTGGCCTTCGGTGATGTAGACTGGTACAGTAAGTCCCAACCCTCTCTTATGCCAAACGTAGATTCCATCCTCCGCAAAATTGCTCAGTGGAAGTGTCTGATTGCGAACGACCTCACGAGTGCCTTTTACCAAATTCCACTATCCCACCAGTCCATGAAGTACGGCGGTGTAGCCACACCCTTCCGTGGAATACACATGTACACCAGATCCACTGTGGGAATGCCTGGCTGAGAAACGGCACTCAAAGAACTCATGTGCTGCATCCTTGGTGATCTCTTAGAGAAGGGAACATTGCTAAACTCGCTGATGACCTCTATTGTGGTGCTAGCACATTGGATGAACTTATCCAAAACTGGAGAATGGTTTTACATGCTTTGTATAAATGTTTACTCCACCTCTCTGCTCTGAAGACAGCTATATGTCCGAAGAGCACCACCATCGTGGGCTGGATCTGGTCTAGTGGTACTATCCATGGCAGCCCACACCACATGGCTATGCTCTCCACTTGCTCGGCTCCTGAGAGGGTCAGGGGAATGAGATCCTTTACCAGGGCATAGAAGGTCTTCACCCATGTTATCTCTGGCTTGTCCACACTCCTTTCCCAATTGAATGACACCATGGCTGGGTGCCAAACACTGGACAGAGTTGTGTGGACTGTTGAGTAACATGCTGCCTGTCGCAGAGCCCAAGCTGCTCTTACTTCGACCCATACAATAATTGTTCTTCTTTGTCCTAATGATCAGGTGTGGATTGTGCCAGATGGTTCTGTCAAAAACACAGTATTGGATCGACTTTGTGTTTCACGTGCAACAGAAGAACTCACCTTGCGGGTGCCTTTCACGCAAAGTTATGCGGATGCCAACATACCTGGTTGCCTTGTGAGGTGGAGGCCCTTTCCATTATCACCTCGGTAAAACACTTCAGTCCCTTCATTATCCAGTCCAAACATTACGCTTCCATCCTCACTGATAGGAAACCGTGCATACAAGCTTATGAGAAGCTTTGGCGTGGTGAGTGTTCAGCGAGCCCTCATATATCCACATTCCTTTCCAATGTCAGCCGGTATCAAGCAACTGTACGGCACCTTGCAGGATCCGCCAACGTCCCATCTGATTTTGCGAGCCGCAATGCCCCAGACTGCACCAACACCACCTGGCAAATCTGTGCCTTCATAAGACGTGAGGAGGAGGCCGTAGTCATGTGTGGATCAGCCCAGGACGTTATTTCCGGCCGTGCAAAACTGCCCTTCACCAACAGAGCTGCTTGGTCAGCAGTTCAGGCAGAATGATAAGACTTAAGGCAGACTCATGTCCACCTGGTCCAAGGCACCTGCCCACCAAAGAAAGCGACCAACATCAAGGATGTAAAATGATACCTCCAGGTCACTCCATTTTCTAAAGATGGCCTGGTAGTAATCCATCGCGACGAGCCCCTGTCCCCAGCACATGAGTACATCATTGTCCTACGCCAGGTGCTCAATGACCTACGAACAGCACGACACATTCAGCTGGATCACCCGAGTCGTCATCGTTTTAGTTCCATAATTCACCACTATGTCTACGCTCTTGACTTGGTTTTTTCAGTTGATCAGGTAACCTCCTGCTGCCACCAGTGTGCTGCATTGCACAACACACCCGACACCATCATCAAACAGTTCACTGGAGATCCACCCCACCCCCCAGTGCTGTCGGTGTATTCTTCACAGCAGATATCATGAAAGAACAATCACCAGTTGATCCTTATATTGCAAGAATGTTCTTTTTCTAACACTACATCGTGTATTGTGGATAACGAACAACACATCACGCTCCATGATAACTTTGTCCACTTATGCATAGAGCTTTGGCCATTGAATGGAGCAACTGCTGTCATCCACACTAATCTGGCCCTTGGTTTCACACGTCTGGTCCATGATAAACTTCTTAAACATCATCGTATGTGCATCGAGATTGGTCACATTAAAAAAATCCCAAAAAGAACTCCATTGCCGAGAAGACAGTTCGTGAAGTTTAGAGACGAACTTCTATGACAGGAGCCTATGGGAGGACCAGTAGCCACAATAACCCTCGCACTGGCCACCGCCGGTCTGAATTCACAAATTTGTGCATGGGGCCTCTCGGCCCGTGCGATGTGGTGCCAACGGGATCAGTTCACCAATCAACAAATCCCTTTCTCTGACCTTCAAATGATACAATTCCAACAGCATATTCACTCCACAAACCACCCCCATAGATATCGGGCCCAACATATTGGTGGAAGTCTGCAATTTGGTCTATGTGTACTCTGACCACAACTCGTCATGCGCAAGGAACCGCTACCTCGTCTCCATTATCGATGGACCCTGGTGAAACATACATAAGTTTGTGGGGTCCCAACTGAGGAGTGCGGTTTACTGGGTCAAACAAAAAAAAAATCCGAATGCTACAAGGTCCCCGACTACTGGAAAAATACGCCTCCATTCCCTCCAAGTCAGGAACATGGCGGTTCACGGCACACTGAAGATGTTTTCCTCCAACCAGCATCAAAACCACTTGACTCACCCTCTTACATCCCCAATTAGCTGTTCACACCTGCCGACAATGCTGAATCCTTCCCAGTCCCTATCATTCAAGTATCAGATCGCATCTCCGATACATCCCCAAAGCTTGACGCCTGTCGGCCAGATCACCTCCAATCTGTAGAAGCCATCCGTGACACCAGTGAGGATCGTCCAACAGTGTCCCCAACCGGCTGTACACCAAGACGCTCCAGCCGTCCACACTACCAGCCCAAACACTTCAAGGATCATATTGTGGTCACAGTACTTTCCTAAATACGGTCATGGTTCAGAATAATCCCCGAGGCTGGAGGGCAGTCGATCCTGGTGATGGCCTTACGTTTTCCTATCTGTGACCTCACACATCCTAAGTGATCATTATCTTTAAGTGTTTGTACTCGCCCCCAATATCAGTAGCCAGTTGATCTCACCTATTTTCTTCATTTGTAACACCAGTAATTGTAATAAATAGATGAGTATGTAAATGAAAGGATGAAGAGAGGAAAGAAGTGGTCATGCCAGTATGTGTTTGAGACCCTTTGGTCGGAGCGGGCACGGGGTTACCATGCAGGGGCTTAACCAGAGACTGGTATGGTTTTGCCTCATTTGACGTGGTTGTTACTGGTGTGAATAAAGTTGATTACTCAACTCGGTAAGACTGGTGCTTGGTCGTGGTGCTGGGTTTGGAGAATCCCCTTAACCACAGTGGCGCGGGTGTGCCAATTCAGGCCTTTGTATGACGGAGGATGCCCAGTTGGCGGCTGGCTCTGGAGGCCAACTTTGAAATGTGGTTTGCCCAAGAAAGATCATGGCTGATAATGAAACCCTGGAGTTTGAATGACTGAACCTCCTCAAGAGGATTGTTAAGAAAGTAGATAGGAGGGTTTGCCAGACGGTCCTTTCGGAGAGAGAGATCGTGAGAGTTTGAGATTTGTCAGGATTGAAAGACATGTTCCAAGTGTTTGACAAGCTTGTGATTTTTTTTTTCAAGGTCTGAAGAAACAGGAACTGGAATATGTCGATGTGGGGACATTACTTGGCAGAAGTGGGGCCATTGGCAGCACAACATGATTACTGAAGGGTAAGATGCATGGAATCCGTAGAGCCTTAGATGGGAACAACACAGGGATGACATTCCGAAACGCAGCCAGATGCTCCAAGTACTCTTACCAACCATGATCTACATGTACGAGGAAATGTAGACGGAAGATGAGGCCATTTAACCATCATCCTAGCTGTACCATATCCACATCTCAGAACTCCAACATAAAACAGATGGTACCAACTGTACAGATGGCTCCAAACAGGAAATTTGACTAAGTTACCAGTGAATGGTGGCCTCCTCTTTTCTAAAGATATGGTGGGATATTTAACATCTCCAAACTAAATGCAGCGGTGACAGCCAGCTTCACATTTCCATTCAAAAGATGGTGTGTCCTGAGATATAGCGCCACCATCTGCCATTGCTCATGAACGTCAGCATTATTTAAAGGGATATTGTCACCATTTTGAGAGTCATGGATGGAGTGGGTACAGCCACTCGTTGTAGGAGGGGAAAAATAATTTCCTCTTCAATGCCCTCCATAGTGTACAAAAGGGGAGAAAGTGAATTCATGTCATGTCCTCTCTTACGACACAGGAGTCACAGCAGGTGTTGGTGAGAGCTTTAGCCTCTCACACGGCAGGCGAGCAGGTGTCGACTATGCACCCGGAAACGTCCAAGCAATGTGCAAATTGGACAAATGAACTTTTTTTCAGGAGTCGGAACTGCTGCTGAGTTCAAATCTGGAGCTTAAATTTTGTAATTCAGCTTAGTTTAAGAGATTCTCCAGGTTATTGCATGTGTGGAAATTAAATAAAGCCACGAACGCTGGCATCTCTGGGTGTTTATAAGCATTGCATCCAACGATTCGTAGCTATGATGCACAGACATTAGATAATATGAGAGAGGAAAGTGAAAGAAAAAAAAACTTTATCGTTAAGAAATCATTGTGGCATGTTCCAAGTCAAGGCATGGTTGAGCAGGCGGCTTCAGACCCCAGCAAGATCACCCAGGATATCCCTTAAGACCCCTGAGAGAGCGGTGACCAAGGATGCACCTGATAAAGGATATAATTAAATAAGGCCATTAATTATTTTCAAAAGGGGTGTTTTAATTAATCCAAACACCCAATTTCATCCATGCACTTCGTTGGCATTCCCTTAGTGTGCATGCAGAGTTTCAGGCTGATAGGTTTCATGGTTTTTGAGTTTGGAGACACACACACACACACACAACACCACACACACACACACACACACTGACATTTATTAGTATAGATTGATAAAAGAACCTGGGTGATGGTCAGATAGATCACTGATATCTGCAGGTAGTGCTGTCAGAACAACGGAGTCATTTGTTATTGAGTGAGATTAAAAATAGAAGTTTAACCTCGGCCAATTTAGTCAGCTCGAAATAATGTTGAGTGTTCGGCAACCTGCTGGTGTCATCTGATGACTGATGCCCACCACGCAACTGTTTCCAAATAATAATTAAACTAGAACGATAATCTTCGACGTTGCGACATCACCAGATATTCCTCTGCCCACATTATGTTTACTCATTATACATACTTGTACCAAGTTTGATTTAAATCCCTGAACCCAAATTCAAAATATTAAATAATTTTAGCTGCCAGACCATGCTTCTGATCAGGTGGAAATTTAACACATATCTTCCCCATGACTACTAGATTATAATTGTGATGATTCACATCACTTAATGAAGCGGTTCAAGAGAAAGAATTAAAAAAAGATATTTGTTCAATCCAATATTGCTGCCAGACCATGTGACCTATTAATTTTTCATGAACACCCTGGTATCCCCAAGGCTTGGAGAACATGTGGGTGAAGTTTCCCCTCAATCTGTCAAGATGTTCTGGAGAAGATTATTTTTACAAGTTTTGGGGTAAATCCAATATGACTGCCAAAACATGTGACCTTTGACATCAGAGGTAGAGTACTTTTTGATCCACATGGACAGGTGCTGATACCTGTAAAGTTTCGCTTCAATCTGTTCAGCCGTTTCGGAGAAGATGATTTTTGAAGGTTTTTATGTTAAAAACAATATGGCTGCCGAACCATGTGACCGATGACTATCAATTTTTTTCCCCCCATACGATTTAGCCCTCGATGAACCTCAATAATTTTCATACCGATTGGATAAAGCGTTCGATGTATGCAATTATGACGTCATAACGAAGCCACCTATGACATTTAAAAAAAAGAATCACACTTATTTCCCATGAGCAGTACTTCACTTGTGCCCAAGTTTCAATATTTTCACGGAGCGGTTTTGGAGAGACAGAGGTCCAAAGTTTTTCCTTTTATTCCAACATGGCTGCCACACCCCGTGACTTATGACATCATAATTATCATTAAACATTCCACACGAGTGGTTGCATCTATGGTGAAAATTTTGTTTCAATCAGATAAGCGGTTGCAGAGAAAACAGAGAAAATTAGCATAGACGGACGGACGTACGTACGCATGGATGTACGTACGGACGTACAACCCGAAAACATCATGCCACCGGCGACTTCGTCAACTGATACAAAAATACAACTTTTGAAGAACAAGAAAGAAAAAATAAAAATACAACAAACTTCTGTGGTTGATTGGCCACATGCGGCGAGTGTATTGGACAACCCTGGTCGACAGCATCAGTACCCAGTGCTTTGAAATAAGCTTTTTAACTTCGATCGAAGACTCAAAGTGGAGACTGTACAGAAATCTCATGTAAGACGGACATTAATAAACATCAATCAATGTACTTTCACATTAATTACAAGGACATTCATAGGAACATGCTTAATAGCGTGAAATGTTTCTTCTCAGGGCTTGGAGGGATGATGATAATATCCATGGCAGTACTTTTGCCTTTTCATGGATCCACAGTGCCAATCATGGGGCTTCATGCCAAATACATGGCATCGGTGTCGATATTTGAATATTTCAAACGTTCTTTTCCTTCGTGTTTACACTTTACAAACTTCTTCAGCACTTCTTGTATTTCAGCAATCTGAAGAATATGATGCCTTCGATCGTAGGTCGAAAATGTATCCAGAATATACAAGAGGTCCTCTAAAATGTCTTTGAATCCTGTCCGGTCAGGTCAGATTAGATCTGTGACTTGCTACAGGTACCATGTAAAACTTGTACGAACCTGTTTCATGGTCGGGTTGTCGGCGACTAAACCGTCTCCCCCACTAAGTTTTTTGGTGAGGAGGGTGTACGACTTGGACAACCAGCAGGATGAAGAACAAAACTGTCAAGAGGGCGGAGGAACTCCTTGTGAGCCAACGGCCATCCATATCTAGTGTCCAACTGTGTCTGCGGACGTCCTCCTGCAGTTGGGTTACTTTTTATTAGGAGGTTGGAGCAGGATTTGCACTCCGGCCACCGTAAAACCCTTCATTCCGCAAAACATACGAAAAGCACAAAAAATCTGAAAACCCGCTTTGTGGGAGTACTCCTGTGCAGCTTCCTTCACAGGGCAGCTCACCGAATGACAGGATTAGGGCAACGACTTCGGGACCCACAATCTTTGATGATAGGAGAGAAACCACAGGGTAAACTTCCCGGGTCAGATTGCAGTAGTGTGTGTCGGGGTAGTGCTGAGGTGTCGTCACCAGACGGCGGTCTCCTTGGGTTAACCTGAGGCGGTCCTTCATGGGATGGTGGGTGCCTGGAATGTCCTATCCCCAAGAGAAGATGATCACCTGTCTCTGTTATCATCTGAGCTCAAGCGTTTGGACATCGGTATTGCAACACTCTCGGAGGTTTGGAGACCGGATTGCGGCGAGATCATGGTGGGTGGTTACACCTACTGTTGGTCTGGTCGCTCTGATGGTTTACCATGCCCAAGGAGTTGCTGTAGCTGTCTCCAATAAGCTGATCCATATATAATTGAGGTAACAACTGTCAACAAGCGTATTATTGAGACAAAGGATTCGTCACTTCCTTGGGTGTCATTTCCCTGATCTCTGTTTATGCACTAACTGAGGTGAGTGATCTCACTGTGAAGGACACATTCTATGCTACGCTCGAGTCTGTGGTTAATCAGTGCCCCAGGCGAGATACTCTTGTAGTCTTTGGGGATTTCAATGCATCGACTGAAACTAATAAGGAAGATTATAAGACGTGTGTTGGTCCCAATGGGTCTGGAACTGTGAACCAGAATAGCACGAAGTTCCTTGACTTTGCAAGATGTCATGGACTTATGGTGGCTGATTCATGGTTTCAGCACCCACAGCTCATCGTGGACTTGGTATTCCAACGCTGGTGGTGTGGCAAGGAGATCGACCATGTGCTCATTGAATGGTCACTGGAGGATGATCCAGAATTGCAGGTCGACCAGAGCACTCAGTTCCTCAATACTGACACTGGCTTTGTTTGTAGCAACTCTGAAGTTGCACCTTAAATCCAGGAGAATGGTCCATCCTAGACGAGGCTGTATGTTGGCAAGCTCAAGGATGAGAGGGTAGCTGAGGAGTTTGCTAACAGGCTGAGTGGGGATTTGGTGGGTCTGGGTGCTTTGGGGGATATCCGCAGGGTTGAGTGCCTTTCAACACCCCCGTCCTTGATGTTGCCGGTGGATGTCTTGGAACTCACGCGTGGCCAAAGAAGAATTTTGTCTCTCAAGGACACTGAGATAGCATTGGACCAGAGTCACAGGGCAGGCTGAATGGCAGAGCTGAGCTATTTGGGAGCTTTGGCGTAAAACTGTGCGTGCGTCTAAGGGTGGCAAGGAGACCGATTGGCTAGGAATCTGTGAGGGGTAGAGCATCACCTGTGGTCAAGTGATTCTCGTCCTGCTTACAGGGGAATTCACGCATTGCGTTCATCCAAGCCCATCCCTCGGTGGTACATGCAGTTAGAGCAGAGGTGTAGCGCTCTTGAAGAGGAGTCCGAAGTGAAGGACCGCTGGGACGGTTACTTGAGCGGTTTGTACCAGGCTGATCCACCAGCTGTCGAGTTGGATGTCAGGGTTGTTACTATCCCTATTGCTGACCCCAAACAACTTGTGGATCAACCTTCATACTGTGGAAACACAGACAGCGGTGAAACCGTTGAAAAGGGGTAAAGCTCCTGGGATCTGTGGCATCCATGCTGAACTTCTCAAGGCTGGTGGTAATGCTGTACTCGTGTCGTTGCATGCAGTTTTGTGCTCTGCCTGGAACACAGGCATCATCACAACTGACTGGAAGAGGGGCCTTGTTGTTTCTCTCTGAAAAGGGAAGGGTGATCGCCAAAACTACAACAACTACCGAGGGGTGATGCTGCACTCAGTGCCGGGCAAGGTCTTTGCAATTGACCGTATCCTTGCTCTTCGGGTCTTCACCAAACGCAGACTAGAGTTTCAGCAGGGGCTGCTTGCAGCCTTTGTTGATCTCTGTAAAGCGTTTGATTCAGTGAATCGGGATGCCCTCTGGAGGATTCTTGGTCTTCGTGGGGTGCCACCAAAACTGATCGATCTGATATCTGAACTATAATCTGGTACTGAGAGTGCTGTGAGATGTGGTGATATCACTTTGACTTATTTCCAGTTGTAACTAGAGTTCGTCAGGTGTGTGCACTGGTCCCCAAACATTTCAGCGCTTATATGGACTGGATTCTGGGGAGGATGTCGGAGAAATCAAGCTGTGGTGCATCTTTTGGGAATGTCAAGATCTCTGACCTTGATTTCGCAGATGATGCAGTCAAAACTAAGATCCAGGCTTTCAATGACATCTTGGATGCTGCTATCCTGTCTGTACCTGTTTGTGGTGAGGATGTTGAGGTCACGGAGAGAGTCACTTAACTTGGCAGTGATATTCATGTCTCTGCTGGCTGTGAGCCAGAGGTCAACAGACATCTGGGTTGGGCCTGGGGAGTCATGGATTCACTGGATCATGGGGTTTGGCACTGCCAGTACCTGTGCAGGAGGATGAAAGTCCGAGTCTTCGGGTCATTGGTGCTACCAGTCTTGCTCTACGGATGTGAGACTTGGACTCTGATCAGGGATCTGAGACAGAGACTTAATTCCTTTTAATCCTTGGTACCAGGGTCTCCGGGAATCCTTGGCTATTGCTGGTTGGACGTTGTGTCCAATGAGCGGTTGCTGAGAGACTCAAATGAGATTTGTTGCCTGCATGTCCGTGAGCATCAGCTGCGGCTGTATGGACATGTGGCTCGTTTTCCTGACGCTGATCCTTCTCACCAGATTCTCTCAGCGAGGGAGCCTCGTGAGTGGAGAGGGCCAATGGGCCGACCATGTTCCTCGTTTATTGCAGCAGGTTGATCAGCATCTCAGGAGATGGGATGGCCGGCATTCTGGGGGGATGGCCAGATGGAGGCCCCTGGAGTCCCGGCGGAAAGTTGACGCAGCGACGCGCTGCTCTGGCGCATGCTCCCATACCTGACCTGACCGTTCCAATCGTTTAAATGGAACCAATAAGAGAGAGAAAGGGCAGTAGCTCTTTGGGTCATTGTTTGGTTTGTGTGGCTTCATGATAGCTACAACACTGGCTCTCTTCCATAGTTGAGGGACCTTTGCAGTTGCCACGCACTGTGACTTGAAACATCTAAACCATTCAAGAAATAGAGGACCAGCATGGGACAGCTGCTCAGCATGTATGTTATCTGGGCCTGCTGGCTTCCCATGTTTCAATGTGCCAAGTGCTGCTTTAAATTGAAAAGGGGAGAAATGACAGGTAAGACTATGGTCAACAGATGGTGAGTATCCTGTCTCCTTCAGTTTGGCATTGACCAGCCGAGAGGAAGCTTAGTTAGGGTGTAAATATTTGCCATTGTTGACGAGGGTGTGTGCAATTGCGTCAGAGGTAACAGGACAAGTTTGTGGTTTTCCAGATCTCCCTGTGAGTTGAATGATCATCTGCCAAGCATTCCGACTTCCGTGTTTAAAAGCGATACTCTCAACAGACTCCTGACATCTTATTTTACAAGTGTTATCTCATCGAGACTTGAGCTGGGATGCCACAAGGATAGCTTCCTCACCATCTAATGCATTTCTGAATGACTCATGAAGTCTTTCGCACTCAGGTCTCAAAACAGGGATGAAAGCCTAATGGTACCCTCATGGGATTTGGAGGCAGCACTGATTCCATCGCAGAAAGCAAGGTAGATGCTGTCAACATCCACAGAATTTGGGGCAGGGACCGAAACAGCTATATTGTCTGTTGTTTTACTCAACTTTTTTCCAATCCGCCTTCAGGAAGTGCCCACTTTTGGCAGGAAGTAAAGGTGTTGGGGCACGGCAGGAACACTCTTGAGAAGGATATCTATGATGGGAATGAGGAAAACATTCCAGGACAGATCATATTGGTGTGTCAGTCATGCACCCATGCCACCATGCCAGGTCAGGGCTTGTGGAGGTGGTTCCATTGACTCGAGTGGAAAGTGGCTGGCTCTCATCTGTCAAAGGCAGTTACAAAGCTCTTCACCATTAACTGTTGAATAGTTATAACCCCAGTCACGATGCCAACAATTGAAGTCACCCGTGAACAGAATAGGATGGGAGGCTGTTGGGAGGTCACCAGATTGTACAGGTGAGGGTTTATATACATTTATGTGTAAGCCTTTTACTTTGATAACACGTCACTGTAGATTTTATTATTTATGTGTTGTAGATGCGGTAACCACTGGACAGTCATGTGCAGTAGGTCAAACATCAGTGGAAATTCCATGGTGGAAGCTTCCTGTGAATGCATGGAGTTTGTAAACTGGAATTCTCACTTTATCCTCATCACAAAAAATGCATTTCTTGTAACAACAAGGCAGTAAGCTATATGATGAAGTACTGTACAGCTCCCGATTTACAGGAGTGAAGCCCTCTACATTAAGCTGTAGGATTCCAGGAACAATTGCAGGTCTGGAATACATTTTGGAGTTATCAAGGCACTGCCGAAATATCATAAACGTAGGTGGTCCAAACAAGTACAACAGTTCACTTAAACACGAGGATGCACTTAAACAAGTGTCACCTGAAGGAGAGTCGATACGTCGTCAGATCACTAAGTGAGGCAATTAGCGTCCTGTAATCTTGACCAGGAAAGCTCATGGGAAAGATACTGAGGGATGCTCTTGGTCAACACATGGAAGATAATCGTTTATTCACAGACAGCCAACATGGATTCATAGGGGGCAGATCGTGTACGACTCAGCTCCTCAAAGTGATTGAGAACTGGACTAACCTCAGGGATGATGGCGTGCCCTTTGACACATCTACATGGGCTTCCAAAAGGCTTTTGACACTGTTTCCCATGAGAGACTACTCAGAAAAGTCTTCAATTATGGTATCAGAGGTCATATTCCAGAATGGATAAAAGCACTGCTGACAAATAGAATCCAAAGAGTTAGAATGGAAGGAGAATACTATGCTCTACTTGGAGGAATGTGACCAGTGCAATTCCCTAAGGATCGGTGCTCAGACCGATCCTATTTCTGATATTCATCAATGACCGACCAAACTGTGTCAATTCTGACAGAGCAATCTTTGCTGCCAACATCAAGGCCTTTGTTCCTATCAAAAATCAATCAAATACAGAGAGGTTGCAAAGAGATTTCGACGGTCTTTTTGAATGTTCCAAGATGTAGCAATTGCCCTTCAATCACTCAAAGTACAAGGTGACAAATGCATAAAGGGCAGAAGATGCCAAATGCTGAGTTCATCATGAATAATACCTTCATGCAAACCCTGGAGTAAAAAGATATTGGAGTAATTTTTGACCCAACACTGAAATTTAGCTTGCGCATGGCTTTTATTTATTTAATACATCTATATGTACATGCTCTCGGCTCGTGGAAGAGCTTTGACACAAAACAAAATCAGAACACAACACAACAAAGGGAACAGCAGGAGAAAGGGGAAAACACCAACAGCAGGGAGGAGGGAGAAAG
>CM068964.1:76779823-76797691 GCA_035128595.1 Eptatretus atami
GAAGGTCGGAGAGCGGAGGTCAGATCTCGTCTCTCGGGCCCTATAAAAGGCCAAGCGGAGCGCCAGTTCGGGGTCAGTCGGTGAAGTCTGGAGTCGGTGGAGAGTCAGTCTGGAGAGGTCGGGGAGCCGAGTGGGAGCTTGAAGCCTGGAGAACACAGTCGGGGGAGAAGTCCAGGAGAGCGGAGGAACGTGAGCTGGGGGTGTGGCCAAACCTGCTGTGCCGCGCAGACCTGCGCGTTCATGTGGAGAGAGCCGGAGAAAGCTCGCATCCAGGGCCAAACGGTCTGAGGTGATCGGGCTTCGGCACAGTTCGAGCATCGCTGAGGAACGGACGGGTTCTTACAAAGAGCATCAACTTTGGAAGAGCATCAAGACCGTTCGTTCTCTCACGCGTCGCCGGCTGAGGCCGCGAATCACCCGGCCGCTTGGCAAGGCCTGGGCCTCAACCGCGGCTACGCTAGCTGCGTTGGACGGGACGTCGAGGTCGCCCTATCGAGGCACCACGAGGGTGGAGGTAACTTGCAACGGTCTCGTGGAAACTCCTTCGGTCCGCCAAGCTCCACGTTATAAAGGCCTACGGGCCCAGTCCTGACCCCCTTGTCTTTGAGGGGTCTTTCCTTGTTTATTTGGGTGAAATTTGCGGCGCCGTGTCCCGTTAAGTAGAACTGTTGTTAAGTGCTTGTGAATAATAAATAATAGACGGTTGTAGTGCTTTGTCTTGCTCGCGTCTTGTCCCTTCCTGCCAATTCATTGCATGATTGTTTGTATACGTGTAAAAGAATAAATGTGCTTGTTTAAATGTCACCCGTTCGTTGTGTCCTCTTTCCCCAATTGAACTGCTATCTTGCCTTCGGAATAATAGCGGGCTTTTTAATAGCCGATAAAAGAATCGGGTCCAGCGAGGTCTCGCGATAATACCCCGCTCGGTTATCCCAGAACGGAACGAACCGCTTAAGCGGTTCGTGTCCAAGCAGACCTCGCTGAGGTACGGTCTCTCGGTAGGCTGCCCGCGCGAATAATTTGGTATATCGACAATTCGGCGATTGACCCTGTCGCGCGCTGGTAGAATATTGACTAGGCCGTGGTGTGCGCTTGGAGCACACCCGTGACTGGTTTTCGGCGTTGTTCCGGAAAGTCGTGACTGAATTGTCCGTTCGGTGGGCGAGATGCCCGCCATTGGCTAAAGCGGCTGTCCGCATGCCGGCGGGCGCAAATTCGTAACAATATATATATATATATATATATATATATATATATATATATATATATATATATATATATATATATATATATATATATGTAGGCACCATTACCTCCACCACCTTATATTTTTATCCCTGTCTGTTTGTTTGTTTGTGAACAAAATATCTCAAAAAGTTGTGGACGGATTCGGACGAAACTTGCTGGGCAGGTCGGGTATGTAACGAGGAAGAATTGATTTGACTTTGGTGAAGATCCGAATCTAGATCTGAATCAGAGATTTTTTTTTTATATGATTCTTCACCATTGAGTGACAGGGCTAAAACGATATATAGCAAGATGTTTCAAAAAGTTATGGATGGATTCGGATGAAACTTGGCGGGTGAGTTCGTTAGGTGACAAGAACAAGCTGATTAAATTTTAGTTCAGGTCCAAATCCAGATCCAGCCTATCAGTGGGATACAAAACATAAACTAATCAGCCTGGCGGAGGTATGCTCTCTACCGAGTGCCCTTCTCGTTACCGATGTACCTCAGGTGGACTGAGGTTATGTTTTCACCCCTGTTTGTTTTGGAGTAGGATATCTCAACTTATGGACGGATTCAAATGAAACTTGGTGGACAGGTTGAAGTTTGTGACAGGGACGAATTGGTTCGATTTTGGTGAAGATCCGGATCATAGAATTTTTAAAGTGATTCTTCGCTATTGAGAGATAGGATCAAAAACGATATATAGCACGATATTTCAAAAAGTTATGGACGGATTATGAAAAAACTTGTTGGATGAGTTGGGTAGGTCACAAGAACAAGCCGATACGATTTTGGTTCAGGTCCGGATGCAGATCTGGCCAATCAGTGGAATACAAAACGTAAACTGTTCACCCCGCCGGAGGTATGTGCTCGACCAAGTGGCCTTCTCGTGTCAAAGATGTCTTCAAAAAAAAAAACAACACAACTAAAATATGAATAGCAAATCGTGTGACTACAAGTTTATAGACTTTGAAGGAAGCCACAAAACATCACAATCACAATGACGTGGGCCATGGAAACAATGAGTACAACGACACAGAGTCGCTTTTTCAAGGGAAACACAAAACCATAAAAGCCGGTCAAGAGACCTTTTGACAATTTACTCTCCGTCGATCTATTAAATATCATGTTGCAAGGGTCTCTCATGCTCTGGTTTCTCTTAACCATGTTGCTAAAAGCCCATCGATAAATGTCCCTCAAAGCAACCAGTGAGAAACTGGACACAGATGCTGCAATCGGAGACGGATCCCAACAGAGCTCAAACAGAAAAGATGATCTGATGGGCTGGCAGACAAATCAAGCCTCATTGCGAGTACACTTAAAATAAAAATAGTGCTGATCCCAAACAACAAGACCATTAGCCAAAGGATGTAATCCGATAAAGTTGGCAGAGGATGGAGAAGCGAATGAGGGAAGCAGACAGTGAGAAGTATAATGGAGGAAATAAATGAATGGCACAGTTCCGCACAGCACTTCAGCAAATTGTCACTTCAAGGCAATCAAAGCCTGAGGGACGCTTCCAGTGGGTCCTTCTGTTAGTACAGGGTGTGTATGTGTGTGTGTGTGTGTGTGTGTGTGTGTGTGTGTGTGTGTGTGTGTGTGTGTGTGTGTGTGTGTGTGTGTGTGTGTGTGTGTGTGTGTGCGCGCAACTACTTAAACACAGTTGGCTGCACAGAATCTCAAAGAAAGATAGTGGTGAGACGACATTGATCGAGTTTATAAATATATGCCAGAAAATGTGGGTTAATTTGTGGCTGAAGGCAGCAGCATTAAAGGTTACCACATTGCTGCCACTGTCAATAAGAACCTGGCTGGCTCACCAATGAGTTTTAAAAGGAGGGGGTAATCTAACTGCTCTGCATTCACCTGTTTTGTGAACAAAGTCGAGGCTCGTGGAAGAGCTAGAACACAGAATGGATGAGGAAGTAACAGAACAAAAGAAACAACAGACAGAGAGGGGGAAACATCAACAGTATAGTGGAGGGAGAAAATAGACGGAAACGGACAAACAAGGGATGTGGGTAAAAATGTGAGGAAGGGGAGGACGCAGGGGTGGACAAGATGGGTACAGTTGTCACTGTATAAAATCATTACAACCCATGTTCTGAAAGCCACATGAAAAATAATGCAAAGTCATCTTCATTTTAATTAGCTTTCCAAAGACACAACAAAAAAAAAGGGACAAATTTACATTCACCATGAAATGGGCAACAATGAGGATGAACATGACCTCAATTTTTGCGTAAAACTGTAATAAAGAGGACAAGTTACACGTTTCTATTCAACAAGTACTAACCATGATCAACTTGGTCCCTTCGTTTTCATAAAAAGTAAAAGATTTAGGGATCACTACCAAGATGGTACAAAAGGTTGGAGTGTGAATCGTGGTGCGACGTTGTGATAGGACTATTAGCTGGACCACCACCGTTACCAGGATGCTAAATACTGATAGAACAATTCCGCAGAGCAATCCCACGGACCATCCCTTGATAATCACGTTCCTAAACCGTTAAAACTTGTGGGATTATATAAAGGTGTAAATCGAGATAAAGTGATCCACCTGTGCAAAATACAGGACAAACGAACTAACAGGCATGTGATGAGGAATACCGCAGGAGAAAGATCCAGGGATGTGAATCAGGGTGGTCACACGAGGTGATAGAGGAATTTAACCTGAATGATGCTCTGAAGCATTTCACTGCAATTTGTAACCAGTTTGACATTTTTAATTTCTTACAGCTGAGACCATTCATCCCCTCAAGATAGATTTATATGTTTCTAGAAACTTGTCCGACAATCAGTTTGACTTTCAACCCTGCGATTTCACCCTGGATACCCGACTCCTGACGTAGCCGTGGATGGATGCCCTTAACCACAAACAAGACGTCAAGGACATTTCTCGAGCCTTTGACACTGTCTGGCATCTACCTGTAACTTATAAATTGCCTGCTTTTGGTGTTCAGGCACTCCTGATAATGGAGCAATTTCCTCCATGACCAGAAACAGTGGGTGGCCCATTATGGTGCCCTCCCTTTCCTTTCCCTTCATGCTGGGATTCCTAAGGAAGTGTCTGTCTTAGGACCTCCGTTTTTCTTGATTTGTAATCATTGATCAGTCCGATTCTCTTGAAAACCAACTTTACCATTTTGCCGTTGACTTCACCCTGCGCTGAACAGTACATCGTGCTTGTGAAAGGATGGCTGCTGCCGGATTACCATAATCAGATTATGGACAAGATAAGCCACGAGTACAGGGTGTTCCAAAAAGACCCGGACAACTTTGGTTGTTAATATATTTGGAACCACAAATGATACAATGATACCCTTTGGTTTATATGAAACAGAAATCCATAAGTTGTGCACACCATCAAGACACTTCAATGTGAGTTCCATTTGTCATGCGCAGAACATCAACGCGGTACACGAGTTCTTCCCATGTTCGGCTCGACATGTTTGCGTCCACCAGTGCGCATGCAGCTGTGATCCGAGAACGAAGATCCTGCAGGTTTGCCACCTTGGTGTTGGAGACATCTTTGACAAACCCACAAAGAAGAAGTCAAGGGGGGTTATGTCTGGTGATCATGGGGGCCAAGCGGTTGGTCCGTCTCAGCCAATCCAACGATGTGGAAAATTTTCATTCAGGACGGCTCGAACGACTAAGGCCCAATGAGGGGGAGTGCCATCCTTTTAAGAAAAATTATATCAGGTTGCAGGTCTTCAATCTGTGGGAAGGTGAATCCTTCCGACATGTTCATGTAAATTGTTGAGGTCATTGTATCCTCTGCAAATAAAAACGGACCCACTAAGCGGTCATGGAGAAGGCCACAACACACATTGACCTTTGGACTATCGCGTATGTGTTCAATGACCATGTGGGGGTTTTGAGAGCTGCAGATCCTCACTTTGTGCTGGTTGACCTTCCCCGATGCATGAAAGCAAGCTCTATCTGTGAACGTGACCTTTTTCAGGTAATCTTCATCATCCTCTATGCGACTGAGCATTTCCAAGGCAAACGCCTTGAGTTTGGGTCCGTCATTTGGTTTGAGCTCCTGCAAAATCTGCACCTGATCGGGCTATAGGCAGAAAGCTTCAGTCTTTTATGAAAAATCCTGTGTACGGTGGTGGTTGGTATTTCCAGTTCTCTGGATGTGCGTCATATTGATTTTCTGGGACTTTGTTGAAATGATTCACACATCCGTTCAACGTCTGCTGCACTTGTGCTTGGTCGAACGGTACTTTTCTGTTTCTGACAACTTCCAATCTCCATAAACCTCTTGTACCACTCTCCGATACTAGTCCACGATGGCGGATTCCATCCATACCTTGTACGGAAATTACATTAAACGGATCTCATCTTGATGAACCATTCGACGCACTGAGTTTTCTCCTGTAGAGTCGCCATTTCTTTTATATTAAACCACCAGACCTGAAAATAAAGAAACCTTGATGAGTTTCTGTATCATATAAAATGAAGTGCATCATTGTATCATTTGTGGTACTAGGTAAATTAACGGGAAGGGCACTCGGTAGAGCGCATACCTCCGCCACGCAATGCCTGATCCACGAGAACATTTTGGGCCGAATACATTTTTGAAATATCATTCTATATATTGTTTTTGTCCCCATTTCTTAATGATATGATGAAGCATCACTTTAAAATTATCAGATCCCGATCCGGATCTTCACCAAAATATAATCAGTTGTCCTTGTACTTTCCTTTGTTCGAAGTACGTTACCCGCTAAGAACAGCCCCGCCGTCCGGGATGGCATCTCGTTGGCATTCGCCGTCCCTCCGGACCATGGACTGCCTCCAGGGATTTAGTACATCCAAGTCACGGCACCAATTGTTGTAGAATTTTTGTAGTTAACGTTTTAACCGACTCGATGTAAATCCTGTTACTCAAATGAAAGCCACAATTAATCACTGTCCACAACGGAAAGTACATTACATCAGATAATTTTATTAACATAGTCTATGAGTAAACCCACTGAGATGGTAAACATCCACAATGATTTGCACTAAACCAAGATTACATTTCCTGGTATTTATATGTTTTGTGGGAGTGGAGGGGGCTGATAAGCATTAGAAAAAAGAACTCCAACTGCAATACGTGTCTACTAGGTGAAGAATCATGGCAAAAGTTGCAGCGTTATCAACCAGGTCACTTTGTTCCATAGCAAGACTTCCTTTTATCAACATTTAGGTCAAAAGACTCTTGGCTAAAGGAAAGCATCACTGACATCCAATTTGACTTGTAGCATAAAAATTAAATTTATAAAGCACCAGCAACAATTATAATTGAGAGTACATTAATATAATTATTTTCTCCCACAGGACATTGTCACTCGTTTTTGTATTCCTTCTCCTTGTTTATGTCCATGCCTCCCCCATGACATTTGGTAGCTTGTGAACCTGTTGCCCTTTGCGTTTTTTCATTTCTAATACAATGGTCTGTGCTCATGGAGGAGCGAAACAACAATTCAAGTGCACATGCAGAACAGAACATGCCACGCGTCACCTGAGAGCTCGAGAAACCCATCTCACCCAGGTTCTCTGGCACAGATCCTTGCCCCTCGAGCCAGTTTCTCAAGGGAACAATGACAAAAAAACAAATTCAACAAAACTGCTGAGCATTTCCTATTGCACGGCCACCATTATTCACATCAATAAACGATCAAAAATGCATTAGCGTCGGTCGATTAAAAAAAGACGTGCTTAAAGGTATATGTGAAGGTTTGCAGTGCTCTGAAGCAATACGTCATGACCAGCCATGGGCCAGGCCCACATATTCCTAATTTTATCACAAAACATGAGCCAGGAGCAATCAAAGTCTGTCAATTAAAACGGATGCCCACGTTTTACTATTCTAAGAAGAAAGCCGACAGCACTGCCGACTGGAAATGCAAATTCGAATGAGATGGGAGTGGGATTGGGGGAAAAGGAGAGGGGGGCACATTGCATATCGTCAGCCAAATGCTGTCCAACGAAGCATTGACAGAAGGTGCAGGGAGAGCAGAACTTCTCAGCACGTAATTAACTTAAGTAAAAGGGGTCGTTTATATATTACGTATGCAAGAAAACAATAATACAAATTGCAGACAAGACACTTCACCGGCAAACCTCCAAATTAAATGACAACAGCTTTTAAATTAATTGGGACATGAAATATCTTCATTAATAATAATTTTATGTCCTTGCCTCTCACCTCTCTTCAGACTTTGACAAAATCACAAGCTGGTCAAACACTTGGAATATGTCTTTCAATCCTGACAAATCTCACACCCTCACCATGTCTCTCCGAAAGGATCACCTGGCAAACCCTCCTATTTCCTTTCTTCATAACCCTCTTGAAGAGGTTCAGTCATTCAAACTCCTGGGTCTCACTTTCAGCAATGATCTTTCATGGGCAAACCACATTTCAAGGTTGGCCTCCAAAGCCAGCGCCGAACGTGATCCCCGTCGTACAAAGTCTTCCTTGGCACACCTGAACTCTATCCATCTACAAGGCCTCATCCGCAGCTTGATGGAGTCCTGCTCTCCCTTTAGGCTGGCTCCCCTGCCTCACATCTTGCTCAGCTTTACACCGTGGAAAACAAGGCCTTTAAGATCATTGAAATCTTCCCGTGATGAAGCTGAGTCTATGGAACTATCACTTCATCATCGCAGACAGGTCGGTGTTCTCTCTGCCTTCCACAGCTTCCTTTCTTGTCTTGTACCTCTGTTCTTTTCCGTGCTTGTCCCCCCCCCCCCCAAGTTCCTACAGGGCGCACGCACAGTTCTACCATCACCCCTCACTGGTGAAACGACCTAAATCCAGGATCACTCTTCACCTCCACTCATTTTTTCCTCCCCCCCCCCCCCCTCACCCTGTGGAACCAACTTCCACATTCCCTTAAACCCATTCTTCCCTCCAGGTTTCAAGACAGTGTTTCACCACAATCTCAGATTGTCCCCCATCCAAATCATGACGCTTTTCTACTCCATTAAACACACCCCACACCAATCTCTTCTCCTTCCAAAATTCAGTTTCCCTCCTTCTGTATCCATCGTGTCCACCATTTCATCCTTTCTGCTCCCATTCCTCCCCACACCCAATACTTGTCCAAGTCTTCCTCAATCTTGGCTTGCTCACATCTGCTCTTGGTGATTCTCCCCCCCACCCTCACCCTCTCTACTGTTCCTTTGTGTTCTGTTACGTCCTCATCCGTTCAGTGAGGATGAGCTCTTCCACGAGCCTCGACTATGTACACAAAAAAATAAACAATAGCTGGTAATAGGTGTATTCCCAAAAGACGTACAACCAAGATCTCTGACAAGATGGTACAGAGGTAGCATTTTCATATGAGCCGTCTACCAAGTGCCATCGCGTCAGGGTGCTGTATCAATGTGCACCACCTCCTATGCATGTCCCGTCTGTTTGCATTAGTTGGTGGACTTTCAAGATCGCACGGTGCATTTTGCGAAGACACGGTGAGTTATCTCCAGTATCGTGAACAAAATACCAAATTCCTGCCGAAACTGCAGATAGATAGCAAGTGGTCTGATCTTCCTCGACATGTGGTTACTCTGCTTGCCAAGTCAGTGGTTCACCCAACTCACCAGAGAGAGAGAGAGAAAAAAAAGACATGCACTAAACGCAACAGGTTTTGAGCTCAAAACAACACATTTTGTGTCAAAAAAAACACACTCCTGCTGTCCCCTTTGTTGTGTTGTGTCCTGATCTGTTGTGTCCTAACTCTTCCACGAGTCTTGACCACACAGAAAAAATAAAAACACTTTCTCAAGGCTTTGTGGTCAAGGGACCCGGATTTTAGACCGCTCGTGAAGTTTTGTACCCGAAATTCAAGCTTTGGACTAAATATTTCCCCCCAAAGCGAAAATTATTCGCAGATCATACTTTTTGTCTCGAGAACAGCATCAGTTACCAGTGATAACCAATACGAGACTTTGTAAATGACGGATGAATGTAACGAGGCTTTTGGCCTCAAAAATGCTACCTCTGTACCATCTTGTCAGAGATCTTTACTCATGCGCTGTGTGTGCGTTTTCAGCGACTCGGTTCTGCTCAACGGCACTTTTAACCTGCCGTTGCTGGCGCAAAATGTGTTTGTCAAATAGTCGTTTAAATATAATTTTCAGCATTTAAATTTTAACCGAAAGTGGTCCGAAAGTGGGCAATTTTCAAATGCTACCATACTGTTCATGTTTCCTGGATTGCAAATCTGGACTCACGATATGTAAGGGAGGATTAATAACATTGAGCGAGCGGGGGCGCAGTGCATAACACTCACAGCAACACACACACACACACACACACACACACACCACTAACTACACATCACCACCTACGGCCTGGTTGATGGTTTCCATTATGAGGAAGCCCTTCAGCCAGGTGTCCTTCAAATGACGCTCCTCGTTCCTGAGACCAGTCACGGATAACTCCTACGGTTGGTTGGTTTATGCTATAGCAACATGAACCGTACCAATTAACCTCATCCACTCTAACAGGGTTATCCGTCAGGGTTCGTTATACCTGAGTGAGAGTGACTAAATCTAACCTTGAAGTTTCCATGCCCTCAGCACACACTTGGGTTACTGCGAAGTGATACAGTGGTGTTATATGCTGTTCACGAAAAAAGAGCCAATCAGTTGGGAGTACAAACTTCCATCTAACTTATACTGTACCACGTGTGTCGGTAAATTAGGTTTAAAGGCCTGGTAGAAAAACAAACAAACAAACGAATCCACCGAAAGAGAATCACACAATCTGAATATCACCTTCGGAGAGCAATCTATAAGTGTGCCCCATATGCACCGGCCTCGATCGGTGGAGCAGACACACAAGTGCGATAACCAAGATGTACATACTCAGGAAACAAAAACATATAATTTTTATATTTGTCTATCACACGCGCCAGGCTTAACTAGCACGACTACTGGACACTCATAAACGAGACTTGACTGCACCTCAACACAACACACACCAAAATCGTCAACACACACAAGCAATAGCACAATTCATTTAAAGAGTATCATTGTGCCCAGACGAGCAGAGGCAAATGGCGGCCCACAGACGAAAAGGGAAACCTAGGAAAATTTAACCCCTTCAACCACATCTGCCATTATGCTGTGGTTATTTACACAAAAGGAACATATAATCATGAACGCATCATCTAATTCCTGGGAGGAGAGAGTGCAAGAAGATCGAACGAAAGATAGAAAGTGTTTGCCACAGAAGGCAAAAACATGCAAAATAATGTTGTTTGCAAAGAACAGGAACCGGCTCGTGATGTGTTGTAAATGCTGTCCTTGCGTGAGAATATGCTAGTTGTACTTCTGCGCTACCCTTTATGCCCCCTCACCTGCCATCGCCATCAACTACTGAAATAGGCCGCCAACATGTCTCAGCTATGCTTGCCCGTCAGTACTAAAGATGCCCTGGATGGCGGCAGGTTCGAGGAAGGATTGTTTGATTGGAAGGGTGTGCGACGCAATGCAGAATCACTTTTTGTAGCAGGCCAATCTTGTTGCGCGCTTCCTGCCTGTATGCCTGACGAGAGCTGGGATGGTGGGTATGCAGCGTGGCTTACTTGAATGACCGGTAAATTGCTAAGCCAGAACAAAGTTACGAGAAAGTGCCTCTCTGACGTCCTTCTAGATATGCCTACGGAACAGCAGGCTCCACAAAGTATACCAAGCCCCACATATGCGATGTGTTGCTCATTTGATCTGGTTCTTCTTTGCCTTTCCGCTCTCTCCGCACGATCTATTGCTGAGGCGACTACCCTTCTCTTTCTCACCAACTTCTGCGCACTTTTGCTATACCTCCTCGCCCATGACAAGCTTTAAGGGGCCCTCGGCTCACAGCACTGGCACTATGCGGAACAATTCTTCCCAATAGCTCCATTTCTATCACCATATTGCAGCATTCTAATTGTTTCTCGTCTCCCACTTAGGATGAACAGCTGTGAGATGACTCATGTCCGTAACACTCTCTTATCCTCTTCTCCTCTCCTCCACACTCTTGTGCACCTTCGTCTGCTCTCTCCGGACAACTTTTTAGGGACACAGACAAGGGACCAGCTCCAATACTCCTTTGCTCTCTCACAAGGACATGTCTTCTCTCCCACTAAGGGACAAGTCTGCTTTCTCTCATCTCAGCTTGCTTAGAGCGCTCAAAGTCCTCACATTTTTTGTTTGTGTTAACGCTGTGCGGCATCTTCGAATGTTGTTGAGTGATCGCCATGACGGCTAGTTTCTTTGGAATTCGGAACAATGTCACCGTTATCTTGGAAGGAACTTTCAAACACCACTTCCGTCCCAGCGCCTCTAAAACTTGTCCAACCTCCTCAGTGTCCCCCTCTGTAACACCGTTAAACTGATTATTCAGCCTGTGCTTTCAAAGATTTTGAGTTTGACGGTTTCTCCATCGAGTAGCGACACAGGGCCCCCCCCTTAGGCTCCCTCCCTCCGTACAACACACATCGACACCATAATAAACATGATCCGATATACGATTACCCGAGTATGTCCTGAGCCAGCACATAGTTGGGTGTCGATACTGTGCTGCTCGCGCTCTGCTGAAGAACCCACTGTCGCGTCGCTCCCGGCACTATGCCACTGAATCATCGCGCGAAAAGTGCACTTACACCTGTGGCATGCCTTGTCCCCTACGGACTGCCATATAGTCGCTGAAACCTGAGCCGCCTGAACAGCAGTGTATGAGCCTCACCTTCATAGGCTGGGCTCACGCGATGACGGCGCTCGTTAGCTTTGTGCATTGTCCATGAATCAGAACTGATTTTTGAAATGCTTGAAAATAAGAAGCATCACGCAATAAAGTCAGATGCTACGAACAGCAGCTGTCGCCCGATAATTGGAGCTGACCAGGGTTAAATTGGTCAAAGCTAATGTTCCCGAATGACAGGGCGTTGCCAATATAAGGGCAATCTTGGAGCTTGTAGTTCCGGAACCAACAACACGGACTGAAGAGAGTCGCGCCCACGGCACATGTGTGACTGCCCCCATATAAGGTAGGCTTATGACTGGCATTGTCGTCAATAATCCATCCCCAGTTTTCTCGACTTACAGTCAAGAAGGCGGATTATCATCCGGATTGCATCTGCTCCCTTCTCTATAAAGTGAACTTTAGCTGTCTGATTCTCGTGAGTGCATTGAGGTTATAGTAATCAAGGCATCAGCTGCCAGGCAAGGAAAGACCGATGGAGCAAAAGATAAAATTAGCCGGACTGCCAATAAACCTAACCGGGGCTGATCTAAGAAGACATGGTGCAGAAGCAGTGAGTCGCATGCCACATTATCAAAAGTATAAGCTTGAAGGCTTGAAGCGCGTTGTGGACAGTGGGTGTTAGCAATTCATCTGACGCGTGTGCAAGTTCAAGTTCACCTTAAGAGATGCCTTCGCTTGAAAGATCGTCCAATGAGTAGATTGAAGATAAGAAGCAGAGAGCGTGCTGAACAAGTCGCCGAGTGACGCTAATTGGTGGTTACCTGAGTGACAACTAGCACTTCCGATCTATTGAATTGGTATTGAGAAAGATTGAAAGTACAGTAGGGGGTATTTTTTGGGTTGAGTCGCATGGCCGAGATGGAGCTGAACTCCAGCTTCTATGTTGACCACCTTTCGATTGTTGATAAGATCCCAAAAAAAGAATGATTTGATCGCAATAGTCGTAAAAGTTGAGGAATACGGGTTAGAAAACTACCTTTCCAACGTGTCATTGCATGCACACCCAATCCCTAGAAAGCGGCAAAAAGGTTATATAGCGACTTGTACAACATAAACTATGAAATAACTCGTCCTCAGGTCTCCAAACGTGTGGTCCATGTATGCTCTCACCCCAGGCTGCATTTCCAAAACCATCACCTTATACAATACATACATACGTACGTGGATACTTTGAGCACTGGAAGACTCCGTTCGCTTTCTGAGACCTAGATAATTGGATTGTTAATAAGATATTCCTCTCAAATGGGACACAACACACACACACATCGAACACGACCTACACACCATAACACGCACCAACAAACGAACTACGACCACAATTATTTGTAAGCATCCTCTGATCATGAGCAGAGAGGAATCTAGAGCACTAAAATTGGTCTATCATTGTCCGAATCTCAAATGCCTACATCTCAAAAATATTCACACTTAATTAACAGCCCTCTACTAGCCCCCTCTCTCCCTTCCCACACAGAACCCCATCCGAATAACATGAGTCGATATAATCATTATATCTTACCTGTTATTATCGTAGGTATACCATGGGACAATGTGAACAGATTCAACGAACATTCAGCTTCCCGAAGTCAGTCAAGAATAGTGCTCTCGTCGGTATTCAAGTAGGCGTCCCAAAGAGCCATTATTTACAGCCCCCCCGAATGATTGATATGTTATTAATGGGACTGTCATCACCAGAACCAGTGTCAATCGACTCATGAGATGCCGATACGGTAGTGAGACAATCCTTTGCGCGTTAGCCGTTCTTTCTCTTTTGCTATCTGTCTATTGTTTAAATTATGAGTTATGTCAAACGATCTTCCATTCTCTTTACTCACATCCATCGTCTCCCACAGAGACAGGAACGCTAGTCGTGATACCATTCTTGGTGCACCAACACCATTTCAACAAACGAATTTACTCACGAAAATACAAACCATTATCATGTGCGCAGCTTCTACCTTTATCATATTTGCATCCCACAAAAGCTCTCGTACCTCAACGCATCTTTTCGCCTCTATGCTAAACTTGTGGTGCATCCTCACAAAGTGATGCTGTGATTAACAAACATCTTCGCTTGACAAACACATCGCACCAACTTCTCGTTTGGAGCGGAAAGCCGATGAACTTGCGTCACCGTGATTCCTACCACGGTCCGCGTTCTGACGTAGTGTGTGGGCACTATGAGTCGGCTTTCATCATTTATCGAGAGTCAATGACAAAAAGGCTTGCTGCATCTTATCCACGATGAGAAGCCACCACACTGGGTATTGTGAAGCAGTGACACAGAAGTAAAAGACCACTACCATCACACCCCCGAATAACTCCCGATAAGGGCCGGCTGAACGTCTTGTCAAGCTTTTACAGTATCCAGTTACGTGAGAGTGGAGCTCTGAGAGATTGCTGGAGTTGTAGCGCCTGGTGAGTGTTCCGCGCGTTTGCAGCGCTCACACAGAGTGAGAGTCCCCGTCTCGTTCGTAGGTCGGTGGATTTGGGATCTCGAGTGCTTCGGCAGTCATCAGAGCCTGACAGTATGTCAGTTGTCTTGTGGACGCGGTGAGCGGCAGCGAAGTCGCCAGCCGGAGAGAGGTCGCCAGCCGGAGAGAAGTCGCCAGCCAGGACATTAAGGGTCGCGGAATGATCGGCTCCCCGGACGTTTCGAGACGCGCGAGAGGAGCGGGCTCTAAAAAGAAGCCTCAACTCCAAAAAAGAGCAGGGCCGTCTCGCCGCTGGATCTGAAGCGACGTCGACCCAGGCCAGATCGACAGCCGCACGGCTAGCCTGGACAACCAAGCCGCCGTTACACCACTCCGTTGTTGACGTAACGAGACACATACGGCAGGGTCGCCGACCGAAAGACCCATGCGACGTCGTCCAGCGACAATGGATAACCTGCACGGCTCGCGGGAGCTCCTTCGGTCGTTCCAAGTCCCGAGACACTTAAAGTGGGCCTACGGCCCAGTGTCTTACCTTTCTTCTGGAGGTTTTTGCTTGCAAGTCTGTGTGCGCTTAGTCCCTTAAGAGTAGAGAATGTTTATAGTGCATTGTGCAACAATGGATTAAAATAGACAACGTGCATGTATAATGGTATTGTATGTTGCCCATATGTCTTTCCGCCTTACCCACCATTCATGCGAATATACGTGCCGGTGCCAATATCTAAAGGAAATATATAAATCAAATTCAGTCTAGAAAGGGACTAATTGTTATTTGATATTCACACAAATAAAAAAAAAAAAAAAAAAAAAAAAAATAAACACTGACTACGTATAAGCAAAAAAAATAAAATCACCTTCCTCCATATGAAACAGCACAATATAATTGCAAGGTTCGAAATTTAGTGTGTAATAGCCAGATAATCGGGTGAACCACGGAGAAGCATGGGCGAAATAAACCGCTTCGGCAATCTAAAGATGCTTAAAGTTTGTGCCGTGAAAGCGGACATACGTCCTCGACCCGGCTCCCAGTTGTGAGAGGTACAACCTCTCGGTAGTGCACCTGACCGCGTTAGACAGTATTATTTGTGATCAAATCCGAAACCCCAACTTCCCGCATGCGAATTACCCGATCTCGTCATCAAGCTAAGCGCCGGGCATGCTCGCAATGTGTGACAAGAGGTTGTATTGTTTGATATAAAACCACACCTGATCACTCGTCTCCTTGCGCTCTGCTTTGGTTTTGATCCGCATGGTTTTGCAGTCGCTGACTGTTTGCGTCTCCTGTGATCAGCTTTATTTCAAAAACTTGTCCCAGGAACGGGGATTCACAGGACATTTAGGGACAGGTAATGTGTGGGCGCGTGCTCGCGCTAACAAGGTGCAAATCACCATAATATAGTATTTGGACTCCGTGTGCGTGGTAAGATCCAGATCACACATGCACCGCGCGCGGATGTTGCCGAATGCACAGAGAATCATGACATTATAAAAATTTTATCCTCTCTTATGCTGATTTAAAATTTACCCTGTACGTACACTATTTAACAACTTACCATGAGTGCATAGTCTCACCGTAGCGCCCAACCAACATATGTGGCATTTCCACTGTGCAGTTTTAGAAGCACCCAAACCAGAGTGGTGTCTCTCTCAGGGAAGTTCTGCCTGTGGCATCTCGGCTCCCAACATGAAATAATAAGGCCTGGGCACAAGTTTTTGTGATGCCTTTTAACTCGTCAGCCGGTAAATGATGTCCTGGCTCTCAAGAAGAATGTGGTACCGTGTGGATTTTTGGTAAAAATATTGATGCACAGCGATCGGTCTTCGTCGCAGGTTGGACAGAGCATACTTTCCTAGTTAGTGCATGCGATAAGCTTGATCCACCAAGGTCCGGTGCCGCTAGGTAACGCTCACTACGCAGCACATCCCGCGGTTCAACATCCCACTGCACTTGGTAGTGATCTCGCAACGATCGAGGCGTACTTTGAGGTCAGAGTGTCACTCTAGCGCGATCTCCTACAGCGGCCCTCGTTTGTCCAGATGCCAGATCTGGCAGAGCAGTGTGGATACAAAATTGTAAACTGTTCAGCTGGAGGAGCCGTCATGTACTTCTACCGATAATTATCGTTATAGTTATAACACATTAAATTAGCTTCTTCCTGCCCTGTACTTGTGTCTTCATATGGCTGTCTCTCAAAACAGTCACGTTCCTGTTTGTAATTGTTTCAATTTCTGTTTAACTGCCAAGCAGATCTAAAACACTTCATGTTACTCGCTTCCTCTCTCGTGCATGCTACACTCGGGATGAGATTCCCATACAATATTGCCAAATTCAGAGCGAAAGCTACTGCAAAACTGCACGCCCTTCGTGTTCCGAATTCATGTTTCGATTCGTGTTCTCCCAGCTGTTCAAACACATCATTCATTTTAAATTAAGTTGTTCCTGTCTTAGACTGATGTCTGCAAAACAGACAGAGTGAACCAATTGCTTACTCCCCACTTTTTGCCATCACTTGCTGCCTGCACCTGGGCCCACATCACGATTCTGCAGGATGGGAAGCGCCCTTGCAAGGAGCTGAGAAGAAAAGTCTGCCAACTTTTCCTGCTGCAGAGGGCAAACCGCCTTTCTCTCAGGTAACTTTTCCATGCTTGCCCACACCCACATAGTTGTTAAAACACTTCTGTAATTCAGGACCGTGTTGGAGTGGTATCCTCCTTTGTTTAATGGTATGCCGAAGAGTGGTGGCTATAAGTATTTTGAACTGTTCATGTTTGCTCTAGCCTGGTATAAGTGTATGATGCTCATCGCTTACTATGTCCTCTACTTCCACAACAATTCGCAAGGCAATGCTACAGTGAATGGAGTACAAGTAGAGCCCGATTCAATCGCAGCAGTAATAAGCTAGGAGTCACGCGTTTCTGTCGTTCCACTTCGGACTATACCCTCCAGCACTCTTCCCCCTCCCCTTGCTACATCTGCGTCCGCTCTAAGAGCAGGAGTACCGGCATTTTTCTGATGCCCGGCCAATAACGAGTTATGCCGCATGTGTGGCTGGTGTTCGCACATGGTGCGGTGGTGTGATCGAGGTAAGAGCAGTACAGCAATGCCCGAACTTTGGTTTCATAGGTGACCACAGCTTATAGATCACCCCCACCCACAAGACGTAAGGTCACGAAGGATTATATGAGGAGCAGGAGCGCCCCATTGTTCTGCAACAGCAGGCTCAGGCCATGCCCATACATCATTGTCTTTGTGCCAGCGCTGATGAACACAGCGAAACGCTGTGTTTTTGTGTTCTTACAGCTGCCGTCTGCCTGTCATTGGTATGCATTGATTCGTGTGATAAATGTTAGATCTTCGTGCGCACCTAATATGCTTTGCGGACTCGGATGAAGTTCAGAGTTGCTCACCATAAAGTGCTTCGCAGGAACAGAACCGCGTGTGCTACGGTATTAAAAG
>CM068964.1:76805131-76825029 GCA_035128595.1 Eptatretus atami
GACCCGACCGGCTGTGGGTTAAAGGCAAGACCGATGGGGTAAAGGAGGGACTGCCAATTAACCTAACCAGGGGTTGGCGGGAGGGGGGAGGGGGACGGGCCGATGTGGTATTGAAAGAAAGATTGAAGTAGTGGAGTGTTGGAATAGACTGATGAGGATTGAAAGAAAGATTGAAAGTATCAGAGGGTTTGGAATCGACTGATGGGGGTGTTGATAAAAATATGAAAGAGCAGAGGGGGGAGGAAATACAAACTCACCTCAACGCATGCACACCCAAATCCTTAGACAAGCGGCAAAGGTCTACCTTAAACTATTGAAATAACTCGTCCTAGGTCTCCAAAGTGTCCATGTATGCTCTCCCCCAGGATGCATCCCAAAACCATCACATTATATACAACACATACATACTACGAAATACTTTGAGCACTGGGAAGATCCCGTTCCACTTTCTGAACCCACACTGGATATAAAAACCAATGACACACACACACACACACACACAACACACACACACACACACACACACACACACACACACACACAATTAGCAATCGATGCAGAAATCTGATATAATTTATCGTTGTCCGGAACCAAACAAATAAACTTATAACAGCCCTCACAGCTCCCACTCCCTACAAACCCCAACATGATTAATCATAATACTGTTACGGTTGTGGAAATTCACAGAACACTTCAGGTTCCCGAAGATCAGTATGTCGATAAGTGTGTGTCCAGGTTAGATTTCCCCACCGATGTATAATGGAAATATTCGTGAACCGTACGTGCATCTTTGAGTTAGCCGTTCTTTCTTCTATCTTATTTAAAAGAGCAACATCTCCACTCATCTCCACAACAACCGTCTTTTCACCAACAACATAACAAACGAACAACATCTCCTCACCATCATCTCCACAACAACGCCATCTTTCGCCAGCAACGGCATCCACAAATGAAAACATCTGCTGACAAACACGACGACGACTCGTTGGAGCGAAAGCCGGTATTCCTACACGTCCGCGTTTGAACGGCAGAATCGATAAATGAAAAGCCACCGTCGAAGCGAAGACCAAACACCACCCCCGAACCCGATAAAAGCCGGGCTGAAACGCTGAGTTCCAGTTCGGAGGGAGCTCTGGAGATCGGAGTTGAGCGGAGTTCGGGATGGCGAGGCCGTGGTTAGATCCGTGAGGCCAGTCAAGCGCAGGCGAAGGTTGGTCGGACAGCGAGCCCACCAAACCAGCCGAAAAACGCCACCAGGAACATAAGCCAATAGGCGGACCGACGACCAAAGAGCCCTAAGACAACAAAAAGAGCCGCCTCGAATCCGGACCACCCGACGGACCAGCCCCGGGACGCACACACCAACGGCCAAATCTCGGTAGTCTGACCGCGTGAATAATTAGGTAAATCGACAATTCGGCGATCGACCCTGTAGCGCAGGCATAGCATTGACAAGGTTGTGGTGTGGTTGAAAACACACCCGTAACTGGATTTCGGCGTTGATCCGAAGGCTGCGACTGGATTGCCACGGTCGGTGGGCGCGTGCGGCTGCAAATCAGGATAAAAGCGGTCGTCCGCACGCCGGAGTGGCAGAAATCCACAATACCATCATTTTAAAATACGATATTAAACTTACCCTGTGCATTCACAAGCCCCAGATATGATGTTCCCTTCAGTGTTTAGAAGCACCCAAACCAGATGTGGTGTCTCTCTCAGGGAAGTTTGCCTGGTGCATCTCGCTCCCACGATGTAAATAATAGCTGGCACAAGTTTTGTGTATTTTCACGTCGCGAAGATGTCCTTTGTCGAAGAGTTGGTTACCGTTATTTGGTAATGATGCACAGCATCGTCTTTCCAATTGCAGGTATCTATTAAATAAATCACCAAGTCTGCCACGCTCACACGAAGCACTCCCGCAAGGTTCAACATCCACTCACTGGTAGTGATCAGTCAGGGGTTTGGGTAGCACACACCCGTCCACATCACGATTCTGCAGGACGGGGAGCTGCCCTTGCAAGGAGCTGAGAAAGTTCTCCAAATTTTTCCTTGTGCAGAGGCAAACCCCTTTCTCTCAGGTACTTTTCCATGCTTGGCCCACACACTCACATAGTTAAAACACTTTCTGTAATCAAGGATCAAATCTTCAGCATTTATCTCCAGCATGACCAGGTCTAAGTCCATCAGAATCAAGCCCTGATGGCATTACTACATATATATATTTTTTTTTTTTAAGAAGAAGAAAGGCGCTTCCAACCAAAAGTAAACTAGATCTACTCCGCTAATTTGAGCAAAAAGCAAGAGCAGACCCGGTCTCAGACAGCGTTTCGCCGGCTTCATCAAGCACAACAGACACGGTCTCGCTTTTTTGCTCAAATTAGCAGTCGATCGAGTTTTTTTACTTTTGGTTGGAAGCGCCTTCGTCTTTAAAAATATGTAATCCCAACCGCCCCAATCTTATACTATATATATATATATATATATATATATATATATATACATATATTGCTCTCAGTGGTACTGACAAAGACAGCATAACTTCAATATGCAATCAAACACTGCAAAGGTTTGAGTTTCTTTAAACCTTTTTAAGAGACACGTGATATCATAGCATTGGGGTTGACATGTGGCGAGGAGGAAAGATGGACAATGAGCATTTGTATTCAGGCAGCAGAGGAATGGAAATTTATCAGTAATCTCTTGTTAAACAATGTGAATCAAAGCAAAATCATATGGTTTAATAACAAGCAAATGATAGGTACAGCACAAGTGAACATAAATTCCTCAAGATATACAAAATTATCTCACTCAAGATGATGAAGGTAAACTCCCATCATCCATGATACATCAACCTGTTCATTCAAAACAACAAAAGTCAGACTGCAGGTCTCACACAGTATGTTGCCCATAATTACAAAAGCAGCAGCTTCTGGAGAATGTCCGACGAGCGTCATCTTGGCATTCTAGAAATCGTGCAACTCGGTCATGTAATGCTGCGGAAAGTCTTGAAGAATCTTGAGGCCATCGTTGTACAAGCTCAGATCTGCACACCGTATAATCATCGTGTGGTCAAAGGTTTCACTGCACAGAGCACATCAGGTTGCACACAAGCCACAGATGTCAAAACAGAATAATTTATTCAGTTCCATGCTTTGATCTACTCCTCGAACACAGCACTGTTTGGCCTTGTGGATTTACTCTCTTCAAATGCTTCCTTCTTCACGTCCAATTCCAACACATCAACAACTCTGCCCCCCCCCCCCACCCCTTTCACCTAGCCCTCACCTCCAAAAAAAATATCCACAAATGAGAGCGAGCCAGAAAGAAAAGAATTATCTTGTGGAAGCTTCTGCTCTCACAAGAACCACCATTAATGTCTCTTGGCTCCATGGATAAATGAAACGACTTCTGATCAGATCGAGCAAATGTTGAAGGAAATAAATAATTGTGCAAAGGGAAACATTGATGAAATCCAGCTTTTTGCATTAATAAATTATACTTGCTGGGATATAAACTTTAACGCACAGTTCACTTGAACAAATTAACAATGCTACAGTCTCGGTACATCGAGAGGCAATTTTCCATCCACAGCACCCTGCAGCTCAGAAAACCATTAAGGCAGTAAACAAGCATCCAGAGAGCAAGAAGTGTCAGGTTAAAATATTTAAGAACATCATGAAAACTGTGGCACAGGAGCAAAGTCGCATTCCCATGTGCTGTTCAACGAGGTGCAGCCAAAACACTCGATAGGCTGACAAAGCAATGCATGCCAGCATTGCTAAGCAATTGTCTTGAGAATGAAACTGGTCTCAATCACAGTTGTTGTGGTCCATCAGGCAAAGCACCGGGGAGGGAGAAGGTGGGGGAGTGGGAGGGGGTTGAGATGGAGAGAGAGTCAATCCCTCTGAAAAAGATCCTTCAGGAATGATATGGGGAGATATAGGGGGATCAGTCCCTCCTGAAACCTGATCATTACCAAAACGTTTTATTTTGCATCTGGGTTATGCAAAAATGCATAACCGCAATTTGCTCGAGAGTACATTCCACGCAGCCAAAGCAGTCCCATGCATGACAAGACGGGTTACACCGAGTGGTTTGCCTTTGCCTTCCCAACGTAGAAAGGGCAGAGATTTGCAATTTGTTTTGGACAAAAGATATTCACCGTGCCGGCAACAATCACCTACTCCGCAAAAGACAAAAGATATTCACCGCCGCCATTAACATGCTGGAAGACGGGTCCGAACTTAATGTCCATCCGAGGGACGGCATAATCTTGTGATGCAATGCCCTATCTGTGAAACACCAATCCAACAGTTTATGTTCAATCCAGGAAAGGAACCCAGGGAAGACGGCTCAAATGTGAGTGTGCCATCTCTGAGCTATCATGCAAGCTGCTGAAAATGCACCATTAAGTTGTGAGCACAACTTCGTGAATGTCCCAGCAATTTCAGCAAAGGCAGCCACATTTAGTCCGTGGAGCCTCAGTTAGCTGTGAAATGCACATGACATGCGTTTCCCAACCAATCAGAGCCCCAAAAACAAAACATGGCTGCCTTTGCATAATTTGAGAAATAAATGAAGTTGCATTTGCTGCCGAATGTCTCAACTTGTTTTGCCAAATAAGGATGTAAAATGATAAATGTGTGAACTTGAAAGCAAGCAATTCTCAATGCTTGAAACGAGCTTCATGTCAATTAAATTTGCCTTGGAATTAAAATCATTTGCCTCTCTCAAGCACAGGTGAAGGCACAACAGTTATTATAGCCTGTTGATCCATGTTGTACCATCAATTTTACTGTTCCACCAGCTGTTTCGTTTATATCCTCCCAGGGCTACCAAATTTATTGAGCTCCCTCGCATTGGGGTTAAGGTTTGAAGTTCAACTCCACAACAGCATTTGTTTTCTGCCTCTTGTAGGAGCGAAATTGTTTGCATAATCCACAAATTCTGTTGGTCCTCGGAATCATTTGGAAACAAAAGGCAAACCAGGAACTCGACGGGCCGAGTTCATTTGAAAGGTTGTTCATGAAAACTGGCACGAGTTGCATGTACGAGAATCATGAATTATTCCCACATTCTGCTGGCAATTCCACATTCCACAAAAATGGCCAGGCAGCCTTGATAAAATGCTTCGTATATTGTCTAGCACCAAGGCGTCAAGGTTAAAAACGATGATGATAAAAATTTAATTAAAAAAATAAAAACAGCTTGCCTTCCTTACCAAAGTTAGCACGATCCTCTGGGAACTGGGTGTAGCTCTGACATTGTAAGTTGTTCCTGTGCGATACACGGCCAACGACCTCAACCACACCACTCAACATCTCGCTGAGCTGTGAAGGACCCCCAAAAGGCACCAAGGATGGGAGAAGGGCAGAAGGGGTGGGTGGGGTAGAGAGAGGAGAAAATAAAAACAGAAATTAAAATCATCGAAGCATCAATGGTGTTTGGTACATCTGCAGCATTTGGTCGTTTTACATCACATGATATTTCACCTGTGGTCCACAGCAGAGGGAGGAGGTTGAACATGCATCTCATGTTAACAAGAATATTTGGATACATCAGTGTCCATTACTTAGCAAGATATTAGTAACCAATGTACAAAGAACAAAACTTTAAAAAAAACGGGATTAAAAACAGTTATGAGACAAAGAACGCCCTTGAAATAGTCATCGTGAAACATGCCGACAGAGCAGGTGCAACGCTCTGATCATGGAGCTGACTGTACAGCACAGATGGCCAAACTAATCGTCCTGAACGGCATAGGAAGCTAAACGGACACAGACATCAGATATGTTGCACCGCACCACCGTGGCACAGCAACAACTTTACAACCTCATGGTGGATATTAGTGCATTGTTGGGCAAAGGGAAGTCGACGACAAGATAGCGGTGTCCCTCAATGCGACACGACTCGAGTGACGAAATTTCTGCTCACATTCAACCGTGTCAAGTGACGGCCGATTACACTCACGTAATCACAAATATTTAAAAATATGATCCTCTGCAACTGTGGACTACAGACAGCCCAGCCAGTGTCTGTCTCAGTCGTTATCCCGGTGACCTCAGTGCAGTTCAGCTAGCTTGCATGTTACAAACTTGGGCCGTGGTTTGGTGCTTCGCCGCTGCCCTAAGAGCCAACTCTGTGCTCTAGCTCTGACAAGCACTGCTACCCAACTGTGCCATACTAGTTGTCCCAGCTGTTGCTCCAGCTACCTCTACCACTACCACTACACATCAACTCTGCATAGAGCTGCAACCTCCCCCGCCCCCCGATGATCTGAAACCACATCTGCCCCAATATAGCACCAGTGCTGATAAAGTTTCCTTTATCCTGAAGCCAGGAGACTGTTATGGCACTCAATAACTGAGTCAATTTCCCATGCAATTCATGCTTTTATGAGCCAACCAATGAGCTCTTACTTGAATCCAAATCCGTTCTCTCGGTGTATCATGCTCCATAAATGTGAATTTTCTGGAATCCCTTGGAAAGAGTAATGACGATGCTAAAGTTACTAGTGTCCTTTCCAAAAGAACAGCACATGCCTCCAGACACTCATTCGGATACAGGAACTCGAATGCAGGAGGAGCCCATTTGGCCCATCATGCCCGAGCTCGATCAACACCACTGATTCAAACAATCGAACACACACACAGAAAGAAAGAAATCTCGAAGTTTTTTTAAAAAAATTTTCTTTGTAATAGCCCTGGCTCAGATGGAATTCCAATCTTCTGGCTGAGGCAATGAGATGCTCTCCACAATCACAACGCTCGAGCATTCAACAAAGTACCATTCTTAAAGTTGGATTAAGTCCAGTGCAAGACTGATGTTATCTTGTACCCTTTATCTCATGAAGGTAATCATTAGACACGATTTAAGAAGAGCTTGCATTGCTAAAGTGCCTCATTGTTTTTCATGCCCCATTTAACAACTTGTTATGAATTTTGAAATCTTATAACCAGATTCTAGCCATCACATTGTATAATTTTTCCATCCACATGTATGCCAGTAGATTAAATTTGTCGTTCAAAATGCTGATGTGTTAAAATGTATCCACAGTTACGTATGCATATACGGTATATGCAGTTTCATGAATAACACAAAAGTGTGCTTCTTCATGTTGTCTTTGGCATCGTGATTTGAAGAATGGTTGTCATAAACTTATGCGCCTTACGATTTTAAAGTTTTATCCTGTGTTAAAAAGTGCAAAGAGGAAGTAATGCGAGTGACGTAATATGAGTGACGGTACCTCACACCAATTAATTAATTGCCTCTTCTGCCAAAACTATGTGTTGATTAAAAAAAACAAAAAAAAAACCTGATGGTTTGCCATTACTTGTATGCCAACAAAAAGAATGGTACTTCTGTGGTGAGGAACTACAGTTTGAAGAGACTTCGACAGCAAAATAGCGTAAATAATTACTGTATTTTTGTTTGTTTGTTTTTTGGCAACGTGACGATCAATGACGTGCAGGTCTTAAAAATGTGAATGCACAGGTTGAATATTTATTCGCATTATTGAGTAGACTTTATCCCTGAGTTGTCGTATGACAGTTTTGATTCTAATTGAACAATTACTTATAAAGTTGTGAGAGGCCGATGTAGCCTCATATTCCATAAATGTAACATGAGCGACGGTGGAATCACCCAGAACAACTTAAATTAGTGAAGCAGTACTCCGACAACATCCAAATGGAATTTGGCCTAGATAAATGTGCCAAATGCACATTCGTGCAAGGTAAACAAACTAAAATGGACTACATTAAAAAAACAAGTTAACCGAAATACAACAATACAGCAGCTGGAAGACAAAGCATTATCCAAATACCTTGGAGTAGAAGAGGGCCACCAAATATGTCACAAAGAAATACGCAAAACAATTACCAAAGAACACCTGCATAGAACGAGGTCTAAAGGGTTCAAAAAGTCCAAAGGGTGGAACTCTGAACTAAAGGTTTAAGAGGTACGTTTCAATAGTATGTAATTAATAGACATACCGTGAAACAGTACGTAATCACGAGACACATAGTCACGTGTGTCGACCGAGGCTTCACTCATGGTCAGCTTCATCGTTTTTCTTTTTTATTATGTAGATTTATTTGTTGGGGGAAGGGGGATTCAAGACAGCACATTTATCTCTTAACGAGACTGTCTCACAGACATCACAATCACCCAATCATATCCGAGCCATCTAACCCTGCCAATATCCATGTACCCCTCTATCCCCAATGTCCTAACTCTCCTCTATGATTGCCACCCCTGGTGCTGTTAGTGTCTTTTCTGCTGAAAAACTCTTCTCCATTTACTTTGTATATACCCTTCATCATCTTTAAACATCTCAATCAAATCCTGTCGTAATCTCCTCCTTTCTAATGTATAAAATCCTGTCTCCTTCAGCTGCTCCTCATAGCTTAGTCTAGCTAGGCCCGAATCAATCGAGTCGCTCGATGCTGAACTTTCTCTCTCTGGCAACTAGGTCCTTCTTCAGATGTGGTGATCAAAACTGTACACAACATTCCAGATGAGTTCTCACTAAATACCTATATAGTGTTAACACTACCTCTTTTGATTTACAATTTATCCCCTACTCCCCCCCCCCCCCCCCCCCCCCGACCCCCCTGAGGATTCATCCGAATGAGCAAGTTCTGCAAATCAATCAATCAAACTCTCTCTTTCTTTCCACCCCACCGCTTTCCTTCTCTGCCATCTGCTGCTTCGAACATAATTCGAATACAAAATGTATTGTTCCAAATTAAACAATTACTCTGATCCTCAGACTCGTGAGATTACGAACTCAATTAAATAAGTGATGCAACAAACATCATATTTCAACCAAATATAACACTCAATGAGAGGGAATACAAATTAATCACAACAATTTAAAAGCAATTAAACCGATTTTCTGTGATCACACCAAGCTAATGGAAAAAAATCAATTTAAGGTAATTAAAAGGAATTTTGCCATATGGGATTTGAACAACTGTATTTGAGATTTGAACCTGGGATGAGCAAAGTGCCAAAATGGGAACTCTAAGTAGGCAAACATTGATCCTTTCACCATAAATCTGTCCTCAAAGTAAATATGTTTCTCTGTTCTTGTGTGTAATCAGGATGCCTGAACATCAGTGAGCTTGCAATAAACACACAAAAATAATAACTAAAAGTGGCAGAAGTCAGACAGACAAACACCAAGAAAAAAAATATTAGAGAATGTTAGGCCTGAACTCGGTCGAGAGCATCCCTCCGCCAGGCTGAACAGTTCACGTTTTGCATCCCACCGATAGGCCGGATCTGGATCCGGACCTGAACCAAAATCTAATCAGCTTGTTCTTGTCACCTACCCAACTCATCGACCAAGTTTTGTCAAAATCAATCCACAATATTTTGAAATATCGTGCTATATATCGTTATTAGTGAGCCCCATCTCTCAACAGTGACAAATCAGTGAAAAAAATTATTGGATCCAGATCCAAAATCGAATCAATTGGTCCTTGTCACACACCCAACCTGTCCACCAAGTTCTTTCCAAATCCATCCATAACTTTTTTTTTTAGATATCCTTCTCACAAACAGGACAAACAGAGAGGGGTGAAAACATAACCTTCGTCCACATTTGGTCGCAGAGGTAATTGGAGAATTTTAGGTCTGCAACTCTTCCGACTCAGACTCTAAAATGCATGTATGCGATATTCCTTTTCCCCTCCCATTCCCTTTCTCCAATATACTCCATCTCCTCTTTTATCCTCACTTTTCCCCAGTTCCGACATGGCATACTCGCCGTGATCAAATTGTCTCATCTCGGTTCAACTCCTAATGAGAAATTGCTGATCTGGTGGTTCCTTTCCTCCAATGTAAATTACCACCCCCACCCCCCAAACCCCTTCCCTTTAGTACATGCAATACATTGTTGTACAGAAAAAGTATTAACTCATCTGATTACAAAAAGGTTTCATTCATTTCTCAAATAATTTATTAATGCAATTTTTTTTTTAACAGATTGAAGGCTTGGGGAGGAAAGTGGGTGGTGGGGGGCAGCAAAGAGGCCAAAGAGGTGATATGGTCTTCACCTCAAGAACAGCGTACAGGGATCTTATTAGTGTCAGCTGCTGGCAGAGCCACCCATCTTCCTTGCTTTAACAGTGTGCGTTTGAAAGCAGGCCAGAAATGTGCACAAGATGAATATTTCACAGCCAATTATCGACTCACAAGTAGGTCTACGTGAGAGCAGAAAACCCATAAGTCCATGAAGGAACGTGACAGCACGTCCCCAAAAGCGCCACCTTGCGTAACATGGAGCACAAAGCGAGCCAAGCACTTCAAATATGCACCCTGTTCAAAATCTCAAAACGAATTTATATCAGATTAATCATTAGTTCGAATAGTTGATTGGCAAGCATGTGCAGCATCAGCTTTTCTGATTAAATCAATGCTAATAAGGCCTAAAAAAAGAAATCTTGAGTCTCCGGCAACTTGACCTACCACAATTATTCCTGCCGAGCCAAATTTTTGGACACCGCTCCTGCCCAATTCCATATCTAGGCGATACAGGACGTCATCACCGGGCGCTGAAGGTAGGGAGTACTCAGTTTTTACTCTGTTTGTTTGTCCGGGCGATACCTCAGCCATCCTTTGAGCTAGAAATATGAAATTTGGCGACAAAAGTGAAGATGTGCCTTGGCAAAAACAGTATTTTTTTTGATTAATCAATTAATTGATTAATTATTATCGATTTATTAATTCCTTATTTATTTTATTTCTCATCTGGGCAATATCTAAGGCACCTTTTTAGTGAGGAAACTGATATTTGGACACAACAGTTAACAAGCGATTTGCCTCTAAAGGGTATTTTGATTTAACTAGCGTGGATCGGCTCGCTGAGCTCGCCTCTCCACACATCATTGCAGAGATTGACGTCACAGATTTGCTGTGTTGGCATGATTTACACCAATCATAATACTGTACAAAGATTTATTTTGTACAAATTTATTTGTAATATTGGTGATATATTTATTTGAAATTTATTTGTGATACAAGAAGGTTCAAGTGGTCTAAATGGTCAAGGGTCTAAGCTGTCTCATCTGTCTGAAGGGTGAAAGAGGTGTAAATGGTGTTAAGGTCTAAGCGGTCGAAAGGGTCTTAAGCGTCTTTTGGTTTAGGTCTTCAGGGTCTAAAGGGTCTTCAGGGTTTAAAGAGTCTTTTGGGTCTTCAGGGTCCTTTGGGACTTTTGAATATTTTTGGGTCTTCGGTGTGTTTTGGGTCTTCAGGATCTTTTGGGACTTTTGGATCTTCAGGGTCTTTTAGGGTCTTTGGGGTATTTTGGGTCTTCAGGGACTTTTGGATCTTTGGGGTCTTTTTAGGTCTTCGTTGACTTTTAGGTCTTCAGGGTTTTTTTCAGTCTTCGGTGACTTTTGGGTCTTCAGGGTCTTATGGGTCATTGGTGTCCTTGGGGACTTATGGGTCCTCATGGACTTTTGGGTCTTTAGAGGTCTTAAGGGTTTTTAGGGGTCTAAGGGTCTTGGGGGTCTTCAGGGTCCTTTGGGTCTTCAGGGTCTTGGGGAATTAATGTTCAAACAGGATGTGATTAATACGTATTGTTACGAATTTCGCCCGCCTGGCGTGCGATCGCCGCGTACCTCTAATGGCGGCTGCGTCGCCCACCGGAACGGACAATTCAGTCGTGACACTCCTGGAACTACCGCCAGGAGCCAGTCATTATCGGGCGGGCCCGCGCCACGGACGAACCCTTACGTGAAACTAGAATGGAAGACCAACGAAGGAAGGACGCAGCGACACGGTGGAAGAATTCAAAACAGACAAGCATTTTATTTACAACACGGACACCATAGAGCACACATATAGCAACAAAGAATTCACAGCAACAATTATAATTAAAGAAATGCCATATAAAAGAAAGAGTTGAAAAACCTCACTACACGACACACGACCACTTACTGAACAATATCACTTGACGGACTTGGGCGCCAACACACACGTTCACACAAAACCCCAAAAGAAAATGGAAGTCGCGACTTCCCTGAGTTGCCTGTCCTTGGCACCCGTCCCCGCGGTCGTGACTCCCTCGAGGCGGCCGCAAGGCTCTCCGGTGCGCATCGCGCCGCCGTACTGGCCTTCCGATGCCCGGACCCGCACCTGACCCGCGGCAGCAGACCAGCGTGGCAGGGGCAAGAGTAGCAGCCAGCGGGGGGGGGGGGGGGCGAAGCTGATGTCGTGGCAGCTCTCCCTTTCCCGGGTCGAGGAGAAGGCAACTCCACTTCCCGCAGCCCAAAGCGACAACGCGACCACGACGATGCAACTGCGATTCGACGAACAACCGACCACAACTCCACTCACTCGACGCCACCCGACAAACTCCACTGCTTTGACGACACCACTCAACTCCACCCGACACACCTCCCTGCTGCTTCGCCGCGCTATATCGTCGCCCGTGTGCCCCGCCCTGTCTCTCCGCGCCCTTTTTGGCTCCGCCCGCCTTCGAGGCGCGCCTCGAAGGCACTGAACGGGGCGTGTCCTCCGTTCCTTTCCCTCTCCATTCCTTCGGGGGGAACGAGGAATCCTCCCTTGGTTCGTTCCAATAAAAAATGAAAATGGATTTGAACGACGGTAGCTTCTTTCAAACGCGCGGGGCGGAAGAGATGCGGGGGGGAGGCCTCTGGCAGGCGGAGACGTGCAGGTGCAGCTCCAAAATAACAAAGGTAAAAGAAAAACGCTATTCTGAAAGAGGTCACAGGCCCGAATGGTCACATAAATTCCCTCTAATAGCACGGGTTTGGAGGCTAACTACACATGTATTCAGAAATACCTCACCTATGGGAACCTGGATGGTGTTTTGCGAATTTCCACAGCCCGTAACAATCTTTTTTTTTTTTAAGAAGAAGAAAGGCGCTTCCAACCAAAGTAAACTAGATTCTACTCCGCTAATTTGAGCAAAAAGCAAGAGCAGACCCGGTCTCAGACAGCGTTTCGCCGCTTATCAAGCACAACAGACACGGTCTCGGCTTTTTTGCTCAAATTAGCAGTCGTCGATTTTTTTTACTTTTGTTGGAAGCGCCTTCGTCTTTAAAAATATGTAATCCCAACCGCCCAATCTTATACTATATATATATATATATATAATATTGCTCTCAGTGGTACATGACAAAGACAGCATAACTCAATATGCAAATCAAACACTGCAAAGGTTTGATTTTCTTTAAACCTTTTTTAAGAGACGCGTGATATCATAGCATTGGGGTTGACATGTGGCGAGGAGGAAAGATGGACAATGAGCATTGCATTCAGGCAGCAGAGGAATGGAAATTTATCAGTAATCTCTTGTTAAACAATGTGAATCAAAGCAAAATCATATGGTTTTAATAACAAGCAATGAAGGTACAGCACAAGTGAACATAATTCCTCAAGATCTACCAAAATTATCTCACTCAAGATGATGAAGGTAAACTCCCATCATGCATGATACATCGACCTGTTCATTCAAAACAACAAAAAGTCAGACTGCAGGTCTCACACAGTATGTTGCCCATAATTTACAAAGAGCAAGCTTCTGGAGAATGTCCGACGAGCGTCATCTTGGCATTCTAGAAATCGTGCAACTCGTCATGTAATGCTGCGGAAAGTCTTGAAGAATTCTTGAGGCCATCGTTGTACAAGCTCAGATCTGCACACCGTATAATCATCGTGCGGTCAAAGTTTTCACTGCACAGAGCACATCAGGTTGCACACAAGCCACAGATGTCAAAACAGAATAATTTATTCAGTTCCATCGCTTTGATCTACTCCTCGAACACGGCACTGTTTGGCCTTGTGGATTACTCTCTTCAAATGCTTCCTTCTTCACGTCCAATTCCAACACCTCAACAACTCTGCCCCCCCCCCCACCCCTTTCACCTAGCCCTCACTCCAAAAAAATATCCAAAATGAGAGCGAGCCAGAAAGAAAAGAATTATCGCTTGTGGAAGCTTCTGCTCACAAGAACCCCACCATTAATGTCTCTTGGCTCCATGGATAATGAAACTTGACTTCCATGATCAGATCGAGCAAATGTTGAAGGAAATAATAATTGTGCAAAGGGAAACATTGATGAAATCCAGCTTTTTGCATAATAAATTATATTGCTGGGATATAAACTTTAACGCGACAGTTCACTTGAACAAATTAACAATGCTACAGTCTCGGTACATCGAGAGGCAATTTTCCATCCACAGCACCCTGCAGCTCAGAAAACCATTAAGGCAGTAAACAAGCATCCAGAGAGCAAGAAGTGTCAGGTTAAAATATTTAAGAACATCATGAAAACTGTGGCACAGGAGCAAAGTCGCATCCCATGTGCTGTTCAACGAGGTGCAGCCAAAACACTCGATAGGCTGACAAAGCAATGCATGCCAGCATTGCTAAGCAATTGTCTTGAGAATGAAACTGGTCTCAATCACAGTTGTTGTGGTCCATCAGGCAAAGCACCGGGGAGGGAGAAGGTGGGGGAGTGGGAGGGGGTTGAGATGGAGAGAGTCAATCCCTCTGAAAAGATCCTTCAGAATGATATGGGGAGATAGAGGGGATAGGTCCTCCTGAAACCTGATAATTACCAAAACGTTTTACTTTGCATCTGGTTATGCAAAAATGCATAACCGCAATTTGCTCGAGAGTACATTCCACGCAGCCAAGCAGTCCATGCATGACAAGACGGGTTACACTGAGTGGTTTGCCGTTGCTTCCCAACGTAGCAAGGGCAGAGATTTGCAATTTGTTTTGGACAAAAGATATTCACCGTGCCGGCAACAATCACCTACTCCGCAAAAGACAAAAGATATTCACCGCCGGCCATTACATGCTGAAGACGGATCCGAACTTAATGTCCATCCGAGGGACGGCATAATCTTGTGATGCAATGCCCTATCTGTGAAACACCAATCCAACAGTTTATGTTCAATCCAGGAATGGAACCCAGAGAAGACGGCTCAAATGTGAGTGTGCCATCTCTGAGCTATCATGCAAGCTGCTGAAATGCACCATTAAGTTGTGAGCACAACTTCGTGAATGTCCAGCAATTTCAGCAAAGGCAGCCACATTTAGTCCGTGGATCCTCAGTTAGCTGTGAAATGCACATGACTGCCGTTTCCCAACAATCAGAGCCCCCAAAACAAACATGGCTGCCTTTGCATAATTTGAGAAATTAACTGAAGTTGCATTTGCTGCCGAATGTCTCAAATTGTTTTGCCAAATAAGGATGTAAAATGATAAATGTGTGAACTTGAAAGCAAGCAATTCTCAATGCTTGAAACGAGCTTCATGTCAATTAAATTTGCCTTGGAATTAAAATCATTTGCCTCTCTCAAGCACAGGTGAAGGCACAACAGTTATTATAGCCTGTTGATCCATGTTGTACCATCAATTTTACTGTTCCACCAGCTGTTTCGTTTATATCCTCCAGGGCTACCAAATTTATTGAGCTCCCTCGCATTGGGTTAAGGTTTGAAGTTCAACTCAACAACAGCATTTGTTTTCTGCTCTTGTAGGAGCGAAATTGTTTGCATAATCCACAAATTCTGTTGGTCCTCGAATCATTTGGAAACAAAAGGCAAACCAGGAACTCGACGGGCCGAGTTCATTTGAAAGGTTGTTCATGAAAACTGGCACGAGTTGCATGTACGAGAATCATGAATTATTCCCACATTCTGCTGGCAATTCCACATTCCACAAAATGGCCAGGCAGCCTTGATAAAATGCTTCGTATATTGTCTAGCACCAGGCGTCAAGGTTAAAACTATGAATGATAAAATTTAATTAAAAAAATAAAAACAGCTTGCCTTTTCCTTACCAAAGTTAGCACGATCCTCTGGGAACTGGGTGTAGCTCTGACATTGTAAGTTGTTCTGTGCGATACACGGCCAACGACCTCAACCACACCACTCAACATCTCGCTGAGCTGTGAAGGACCCCCAAAAGGCACCAAGGATGGGAGAAGGGCAGAAGGGGTGGGTGGGGTAGAGAGAGGAGAAAATAAAACAGAAATTAAAATCATCGAAGCATCAATGGTGTTTGGTACATCTGCAGCATTTGGTCGTTTTACATCACATGATATTTCACCTGTGGTCCACAGCAGAGAGAGGAGGTTGAACATACATCTCATGTTAACAAGAATATTGGATACATCAGTGTCCATTACTTAGCAAGATATTAGTAACCAATGTACAAAGAACAAAACTTTCAAAAAAACGGGATTAAAAACAGTTATGAGACAAAGAAGCCCTTGAAATAGTCATCATGAAACATGCCGACAGAGCAGGTTGCAACGCTCTGATCATGGAGCTGACTGTACAGCACAGATGGCCAAACTAATCGTCCTGAACGGCATAGGAAGCTAACGGACACAGACATCAGATATGTTGCACCGCACCACCGTGGCACAGCAACACTTTACAACCTCATGGTGGATATTAGTGCATTGTTGGGCAAAGGGAAGTCGACGACAAGATAGCGGTATCCTCAATGTGACACGACTCGAGTGACGAAATTTCTGCTCACATTCAACCGTGTCAAGTGACGGCCGATTACACTCACGTAATCACAAATATTTAAAAATATGATCCTCTGCAACTGTGGACTACAGACAGCCCAGCCAGTGTTCTGTCTCAGTCGTTATCCCGGTGACCTCAGTGCAGTTCAGCTAGCTTGCATGTTACAAACTTGGGCCGTGGTTTGGTGCTTCGCCATGCCCTAGAGAGCCAACTCTGTGCTCTAGCTCCGCAGCACTGCTACCCAACTGTGCCATACTAGCTGTCCCAGCTGTTGCTCCAGCTACCTCTACCACTACACATCAACTCTGCATAGAGCTGCAACCTCCCCCGCCCCCGATGATCTCAACCACATCTGCCCCAATATAGCACCAGTGCTGATAAAGTTTCTTTATCCTGAAGCCAGGGGACTGTTATGGCACTCAATAACTGAGTCAATTTCCACGCAATTCATAGCTTTTATGAGCCACCATGAGCTCTTACTTGAATCCAAATCCGTTCTCTCGTGTATCATGCTCCATAAATGTGAATTTTCTGGAATCCCTTGGAAAGAGTAATGACGATGCTAAATTACTAGTGTCCTTTCCAAAAGAACAGCACATGCCTCCAGACACTCATTCGGATACAGGAACTCGGAATGCAGGAGGAGCCCATTTGGCCCATCATGCCCGAGCTAGATCAATACCACTGATTCAAACAATCGAACACACACACAGAAAGAAAGAAATCTCAAAGTTTTAAAAAATTTTTTCTTTGTAATAGCCCTGGCTCAGATGTAATTCCAATCTTCTGGCTGAGCAATGAGATGCTCTCCACAATCACAACGCTCAGCATTCAAACAAAGTACCATTCTTAAAGTTGGATTAAGTCCAGTGCAAGACTGATGTTTCTTGTACCCTTTATCTCATGAAGGTAATCATTAGACACGATTTAAGAAGAGCTTGCATTGCTAAAGTGCCTCATTGTTTTTCATTGCCCCATTTAACCAATTGTTACGAATTTTGAAATCTTATAACCAGATTCTAGCCATCACATTTATAATTTTTCCATCCACATGTATGCCATAGATTAAATTTGTCGTTCAAAATGCTGATGTGTTAAAATGTATCCACAGTTTACGTATGCATATAACGGTATATGCAGTTTCATGAATAACACAAAAGTGTGCTTCTTCATGTTGTCTTTGGCATCGTGTTTGAAGAATGGTTGTCATAAACTATGCGCCTTACGATTTTAAAGTTTTATCCTGTGTTAAAAAGTGCAAAGAGGAAGTAATGCGAGTGACGTAATATGAGTGACGGTACCTTCACACCAATTAATTATTGCCTTTCTGCCAAAACTATGTGTTTGATTAAAAAAAACAAAAAAAAACCTGATGGTTTGCCATTACTTGTATGCCAACAAAAAGAATGGTACTTCTGTGGTGAGGAACTACAGTTTGAAGAGAACTTCGACAGCAAATAGCGTAAATAATTACTGTATTTTTGTTTGTTTGTTTTTTGGCAACGTGACGATCAATGACGTGCAGGTCTTAAAAATGTGAATGCACAGGTTGAATATTTATCTCGCATTATTGAGTAGACTTTATCCCTGAGTTGTCGTATGACAGTTTTGATTCTAATTAACAATTACTTATAAAGTTGTGAGAGGCCGATGTAGCCTCATATTCCATAAATGTAACATGAGCGACGGTGGAATCACCCAGAACAACTTAAATTAGTGAAGCAGTACTCCGACAACACCCAAATGGAATTTGGCCTAGATAAATGTGCCAAATGCACATTCGTGCAAGGTAAACAAACTAAAATGGACTACATTAAAAAAAACAAGTTAACCGAAATACAACAATACAGCAGCTGGAAGACAAAGCATTATCCAAATACCTTGGAGTAGAAGAGGGCCACCAAATATGTCACAAAAGAAATACGCAAAACAATTACCAAAAGACACCTGCATAGAACGAGGTTCTAAAGGGTTCAAAAAGTCCAAAGGGTGGAACTCTGAACTAAAGGTTTAAGAGGTACGTTTCAATAGTATGTAATTAATAGACATACCGTGAAACAGTACGTAATCACGAGACACATAGTCACGTGTGTCGACGCGAGGCTTCACTCATGGTCAGCTTCATCGTTTTTCTTTTTTATATGTAGATTTATTTGTTGGGGAAGGGGGATTCAAGACGCACATTTATCTCTTAACGAGACTGTCTCACAGACATCACAATCACCCAATCATATCCGAGCCATCTAACCCTGCCAATATCCATGTACCCCTCTATCCCCAATGTCCTAACTCTCCTCTATGATTGCCACCCCTGGTGCTGTTAGTGTCTTTTCTGCTGAAAAACTCTTCTCCATTTACTTTGTATATACCCTTCATCATCTTTAACATCTCAATCAAATCCTGTCGTAATCTCCTCCTTTCTAATGTATAAAATCCTGTCTCCTTCAGCTGCTCCTCATAGCTTAGTCTAGCTAGGCCCGAATAATCGAGTCGCTCGATGCTGAACTTTCTCTCTCTGGCAACTAGGTCCTTCTTCAGATGTGGTGATCAAAACTGTACACAACATTCCAGATGAGTTCTCACTAAATACCTATATAGTGTTAACACTACCTCTTTTGATTTACAATTTATCCCCTACTCCCCCCCCCCGACCCCCCTGAGGATTCATCCGAATGAGCAAGTTCTGCAAATCAATCAATCAAACTCTCTCTTTCTTTCCACCCCACCGCTTTCCTTCTCTGCCATCTGCTGCTTCGAACATAATTCGAATACAAAATGTATTGTTCCAAATTAAACAATTACTCTGATCCTCAGACTCGTGAGATTACGAACTCAATTAAATAAGTGATGCAAAACATCATATTTCAACCAAATATAACATTCAATGAGAGGGAATACAAATTAATCACAACAATTTAAAAGCAATTAAACCGATTTTCTGTGATCACACCAAGCTAATGTAAAAAATCAATTTAAGGTATAAATAAAAGGAATTTTGCCATATGGGATTTGAACAACTGTATTTGAGATTTGAACCTGGGATGAGCAAAGTGCCAAAATGGGAACTCTAAGTAGGCAAACATTGATCCTTTCACCATAAATCTGTCCTCAAAGTAAATATGTTTCTCTGTTCTTGTGTGTAATCAGGATGCCTGAACATCAGTGAGCTTGCAATAAACACACAAAAATAATAACTAAAAGTGGCAGAAGTCAGACAGACAAACACCAAGAAAAAAAATATTAGAGAATGTTAGGCCTGAACTCCGGTCGAGAGCCATCGGACACGAACCGCTTAAGCGGCTCGTTCCGTGCTAAGGGGATAACCGAGAGGAGTTATCACTGACCTCGACGGTTCAGATTACTTACTGGGTG
>CM068964.1:76850049-76860770 GCA_035128595.1 Eptatretus atami
TTTACACGTATGACCGCCTATCCACGAGGAACAAAAGGTTCACACATATGACATCACAAGTCACATGGCTTGGCAGCCATATTGGATCGAAGAAAAATATTAAATAATGTTTTCTCTGGAACTGCTTGATCAATCGATGCGGAACTTCACAATCATTAATTATTATTTACTGGAGATGGGGAATACATGTTTTAAATTTCATCTTGATCAGACACATGGTTTGGCAGCTAGAATCATTTGATTGAATTTATTGATTTTAATCCCATTCTAAATTCAATTGAATAATAATAAACGTCATGGGTTAGTATCAGGCGTCCGATCAAAGAGGGTTTGCATCAAAGCGGGACGTATTGGTACCCGGTCATCACTGCTGGCAGCTATAAAGTGGCAGTTCTAATTATGTCTCTTATTAGTTACGTAACACACTAGGACACAAACACCACTCAAAATACACTACACAAAACTTCATGAACACCGCACAAAATAAGTCCTGGCGAGGGTCTGCAATCTCTGATTACTCTTTTTCTTGTTACCTCTTGTAGAATTGTGACATTGCCTTTGTGTGCAGTGTTAATTCGTCCCCTTTTTTCAGATTGAGTGAATGTAACTATGGTGATACAAGCAATTACACAATTGAACAACGGATTGTTGGCAGTGTTTGGATTACCACTTGACTGGCCACCTCGAAGCCGCGACCTGTCGACATGTGACAATTCCCTTTGGGACTTCATAAAAGAGATTGTTGCACAACTACAAAATTACTGATGGCCTTAAACAAGCAGTGAGGCTCATGACCCCACAAATGTTCCAGAAAATATCCCACCCAGAACATGGTGCAAAATGATTCTCTGTAATGACAATGATGGAGAACAAACGGATCGACTAGACACTTAAGGCTTGTGTTGTGTGCTGTAAAATGTGTAATAAAGTAAGAGTACTGCAAATGTATGTGGCATAACCTGGAGAACCAAAACACATGTATGTAGAAGGTCGGTGGTCTTTCTGTCTTCGACTGTCTCCTCTGCTGCCTTTGGTGCCCCCCCCCACCCCCCGCTCTGTCTGTGATCTGTCCCCACCCCATATTTCCGCAGGTGCTCAAGGTCCCCAGCAACCCTCTTGGTAAAACTACCAAAATCAAGAATCACTGCTCACCTTCACTCTTCCATTTCTCATTATCCCACCTTTGGAACAAACTCCCACACTCTCTTCAATCCCACTTTTCCCTCTCGGTCTTCAAAACAGCTGTTCACCACCATCTCGTATCTTCCCCCATCCAAAATCATGATCTTTTCTTCCATTCCACGTTCCATAAAGACCATCTCTGGACCAAGCTAAATGCCAGAATAAAGGAGGGATTTTCTTTAATTTTGTTTCCGCTTGTCTGTATTTAAGTCTGTGTGTAGAGATTTAAGTCTCATGTGTATTTAAGTCTCATGGATAGGCGGTCGACTTAGACTTTCGTTTACTTCACATATTATTACATTCTGAATTATTATCCTTTGTAAATATTTGTCTATTTTCATAAAATTCCCGTGTTTATTAGCAAGTTGCTGTGTCCGTGTATTTGTCGTGGGGTTTGAATATAAACCCACCTGTGCTGTACTTCCCCGTGCCTTGGTCGCTCCGCCATTGCGCCCTGCCCCTCCTGCGCCATCCTGATGAGGGCAAGTAAGCCCGAAATCCAGATCGGTGGTTCCCTTTGATGTTTAACTGATGTTGACCATATAATCTTTGTCTGTCAAGCAGAGTCACTGGGCCGAGGCCTCTGTGTTGGAGGTGACGCCTTGGTGTAGGACTGTTTCTAATGGGGATCGGGAGAGTACTCGTAACACTCCACATGTTTCGATTATATATATATATATATATATATATATATATATATTGTTGCGGAATTCGCGCCCGTCGGCGTGCGATCGGCACGTGACTCGAATCGCGACCGCGTCGCCCACGGACGGACAATTCAGTCGTGACCCTCCCGGCTAACGCCGGGATCCAGTCACGGGTGGACCTTTCGGCCTCACCACAACCCAGTCCGCATCTCTACCGCGCGGAATAGGGTGAATCGCCGAAAGTCGATATACCAAGTACCCGCACGGGTAACCTACCGAGGGGTTGTACTCGCCACAGGCCGACTTCGGACACGATCCGCTTAAGCGGCTCGTTCCGGGCTAACGGGATAACCAAGCGGTGTTATCGTCGGCCTTGACGGTTCAGATTAATTATCGGGCGGCCCGCGCCCACGACGAACCCTTTACGTGAAACAAGATGGAGACCAACGAAGGAAGGACGCAGCGACACGGGGGAAGAATTCAACAGACAAGCATTTTATTTACAACTCGACAACGATAGCACACATAAAAGCAAAGCATGTATTTAAAGTCACAATTAGCAAAATGCACATATATCACATAGAACAAGACGCAGAGCTACGACCGATTACGCGACACACGGACCACTTACACAATTCTACTTCACGAGACACGGCGCCACACACACGTTCACACAGAACCCAAAAGAAATTGGAAGTCGACTTCCCTGTGGTGTTTAAGTCCTTGGCGACCGTCACTCGCGTGGTCCGCGAGCTCTCTTCCGCCGCGCCTCGCGCCCGCCCGCACCGGCCTCTCACGCCTTCTGCCGACACAGAGAGCACACGCCGAACCCAGAGAGCCAGAACGCCGAACTCAGAGAAGCGAGCAGACCGCGACGAATCACATTAATTCCCTCTATACAACGGGTTTGGAGCTAACTACACATGTACTTCAGAAATACCTCACCTATGGGACCTTTTGATGTTTGCGAATTTCCACAGCCGTAACACTATATATAAATATATATATATATATATATATATATATATATATAATATATTTGTTGCGAATTCGCGCCCGCCGGCGTGCGAACGGCCACGTGACTCGAATCGCGGCATGTCACCCACCGGACGGACAATTCAGTCGTGACCCTCTTGGAACAACGCCGGGAGCTAGTCACGGGTGGGGGTTTAACCTCACCACGATCGTGCCAATTGCCCACCCGCGCAGGATAGGGTTGCTCGCCAAATTCGATCTACCTAAGTACCTGCGCGGATGGTCGACCGGGCGATCGTACCACGCCACAGGCCGACTCCGGACACGAACCGCTTAAGCAGTCCGTCGTGCTACAGTGATAACCGAGCGGTGTTATCGTCGGCCTCGACGGTTCCGATTAATTACCGGGCGTATTAAGCCCACTACGAACCCCTTACGTGAAGCAGGATGGAGAGTCAACAAAGGGAAGGACGCAGCGAAACGGGGAACAAGTTCCAACAAGCTCTTTATTCACACACACACAGACAAGCACCTATATACAGCCTACAGTCAAAAATGCACATATAACAGTTAAAACAATTATGCACAAAAAGCAAATGTAACAAAAGAAACGATGCAGAGCTACAACCGAATACGCGTACACACGGCAACACTTAAAACATACTACTTGAGCCAGACTGGCGCCACCCACAGACATTTGCACAAAAACCCCAAAGAAAAGAAGAAAGAAGTCGCGACTTCCCTTTTATGGCTGGTGAGTCCCTCTCCCGCGACCGTCAGCGTGGTCGCGCCTGGCCCCGACCTCTCTCGCGGCCGGCGAACCCTCCGGCACTCCCCGTCCGGACGCACAGGTCCACCTCGCAACGGGCACTGCCGAGTCTCCCGTCCGTGCCTTCGTGAAGGGCCGCTCGCCAAGGCGCGGGCACAGGACCTCTTCCTGAAGACCAACTCTCCACAAAAACCAACTGAACACCAGCCAAGACGAAGAGGAAGAAGAAGCGCTCTCGAGGAAGCCCCTTCGCGCCGCCCGTGTCCGTCTTTATCGCACGGGGTCCGCCCTTCGCCCCGCCCCGTTCTCGGCTCCACCTTCCTTCGAGAAGGTTCCCGAAAAGGGCGTGCCCTCACGCTTTCCCTCCACCCCGCTCCGTCCGGGGGAGTCAGTTTTTGGCTCGGGGCCAGCGAATTATTCCCCCAAAAAGAGGCTCCTCCTTTACTTGACCTCTGACCTTTGACCTGCATCGCCCCTCCTCCCACTCCAAAGCGCGGGGAAGTCAAACGGAAGAAACAGGCAGGGAAACCTGCGCATCCTCGCAGTTCCTCCTTTGCGCCTTGGTTTGCCGTTCGGAAGCGGACGTAGTGGCGAAGATGTAGTAGCGTAGATGGTGGAGGTGGCGTGGTTGCAGTGTGGTTGGCGCTGTGATGGGGATGGCGTGGTTGTTGAAATGTTGTGCGTTTGAAATAAAAGATAGAAAAAAGAAAACGACTGACTCAAAGCGTCGCAGCCCGGATGGATCACATAAATTCCCTCTATACAACGGGTTTGGGCTAACTACACATGTACCTATGGAGATACCTCACCTAAGGGCCCTTTCTGGTGTAATGCGAATTATCCACAGCCGTAACACTACCCCCTCCCCTTTTTACAGACTCGTCCCGAGTCGTCAAATTCTCGACTGGGAGATAGACTGGGAGGTAATTACCACAGATTTGACCAAAAATCATCGGCACACACCAGCGGTAAAAACGCTCGGCCGCCTGAATTAAAATCTAATCGAGATAATATTGGTGCTTTGCCGAGGGCACGCTCCCCGCTCAGGTAACCACGTGACCTCTAGTTAAATGGAATAATTAGACGGTGGACACTGGAACTCGTGGTTGACTGGGTGGCGTTCGTGGTTCTAAAACAACTCACCGTACCACAACGTTAACTGTGAGCGGTGGCCCCAGGTCCGGCTCTCGGAGGACAACCGGGGATTAATCCCCCTTTAGTGACAAGCTGGTGTCTCGGTACCCGTGGCCGCAACAATATTAACCAATGATGGAAATCCACACTCGCAACTTCAGTTATGCGAATGTTGTGCAAATTGCAGTGGCGGCACTAAATCGCACTACTTTTTATCGCGTCGTTGGTGTGGACTTCACACCGCACTGCAAGCGTTGTTCGCCCCGACATTGGCAAATGTGACAAACAATCTCAATTTTAAATACATTTCATCATTGATTCGCTGATGTAAATTGGTCTTTCTCACATAAAAATCGATCTTTTTCTTTCTTCAGGCCCATGTATCCACGGAAGAGTCAAAGGAATCAGAAGCTGCATTAAGAATGAGAAAAGGGTGACTGCTTGGGACAGAGGGACAAAAAGAAGCACGATGAAGAATAAACCAAGAGAATAAGACAAGAAGAAAAGCAAGTTTGTCTGTGACTGATTGAAATACATTTAGAACACAAAACAGAGTAGCTCAGCAGAGATTTCTCGTCAACAGGCAGATGAGAGGACATCAAGGTGGACACAAACTCATCCACAGCATTAGAGAAGGGGCCATTCAGCTGACTGGTAGGCCTCTAGTGTATGTGTGTACAGTGTTTCTATTAAAAAATATATATATTTATAATTGCAGACCTGGGCTCATGGGGATGGGAGGGTGGGGGTATCTTTGGTTCTCCCCAGACTCATCTAACTCACGTAAATAAAATAAAAATTAACCTAACTCGAAATTGCATGAATTTCGATATTTACAAACATCCGCATGCACCGTCCGGACCCAACAGCTCTTAAACGAGGTATCACTCAGCATCGTACGTGCTGTGGTTATGACGTTTACCCCGTTCAGACACAATCGGGCAACTTGCATTTTTTCGGGACCTGTACATTGATATGAAGACGATTTGAACGACTTCAGCTTTCAAGACGGTGTTCCACGACAGCAACACTGATTGCTGTTCAACTATCTCCCATGAGAAGCCTGGTGTTGGCTTAGTGGTTAGGGTGGTGGCTTGGGATCCTAGGATCCTAGGGTCCTGAGTTCAAGCCCACGTGTGCTGAATTAATATATACACCAGGAGGTTGACTCAGCCTGTCATCCTTCCGAGGTCGGCAAAATGAGTACGGTATACTGGTAATGGGGACACTGCATCAGCGGCATAGCCGCATCCCAACCAATGACACAACCAGCAGCCACAGGCTGCGAGAGAGAGAGAGAGAGAGAGAGATCTCCCATGAGAAGAATGAAGTGTGTGTGCTTCAGCTGTGACTGTCGTTTAAATAACCTTTATTTTGTAAAAAAAAAATAATGGTCCTGATATTTTGGTCTTTTGGTATGTTTATTTTATAAAACGTCTCTTTAAACAAGAAATGTGTTGCGTTCACTTTTCCCTGATACTTGTCCCATGGAATTTGCCAATCGGGTCACATCACCAATCTTTTTGGTCAAAGTCACACCATCGTTTTGATCATCCTGAAACCAAAGGTTCATCGCTTCTAGAAAATGATGGCAAAATGCTCCGACATCAGAAAGCCCCCTTCCCATTCTTTAGGGTCCAAGCATTCTCATTCCGACTGAGTAGTGACCAGTAAGCAATCCTGAGGTTGGTCTCACCCATGCTCTCATCTTCCAGCAGTGTGGTTGCTTCTTTAACATACACATATATATATATATATATATATATATATATATATATATATATATATAATTGCACCACAATTTCAGTGAAACAACATTGCAACACAGAGTCCCTAACAAATGTAACCAAACAACCTTTGCGGGCGAGTTCTCTCAACAAGCGACAAGACTAGAAAACAATTATATTTACACGAACAGCTCAAGTATTTGTACCATTAAGTCACAGTGTGATTCTGAAGATGAAACGGCAATTGAACAACAAAACTAACCAACTATTTCTTGATGTCGGAGTCTTCTATCTGTTTATAAGTATATGTTATGGTAATATTATGTCTGAAGCCTCAGCCGGTTCCTTAGAAAAAGCATAAAGCTGGCAGCAAGCTAACGACCACTCTCTAAATCCATAACCAGAGGAGAATGAACATTTAATTGGATATGTCTGTCTACTCGTCATTTGAGCAATCTCGTACTGCGAGAAGAACCTTCATTAGACATATGACACTTGGGACCTCAATTGGTTGACGTCGTGTGACTTGAAAATCTTGTTCTCCTCCAACAGGAGGAATCATATTTAATTGGTACAATGTTAGGACCGTCTCATGATCAATGGGCTCAAGTGTTCTTTTTGGAGGAAACCTCTTCACAATTCCTTCTCTCCAGACAATTCCTTTCGTCCAAAGAAAGATGGCGTCATACTCCCACATTCTCATGAGAGGTGCGGGTTATTATTCAGCCCAGGTGCTTGCGTATTATCCTCCTACAGCTTTACCTGTAACCAACCTAGAGTGAAAGGCGGACGAGCTGATTTTATGAATGGGAGACCAACGAAAACAGGTGAGCGTCCACTGTTTTGGCCCACTGTCAGATGTTGTACGTGTACCTCTGGGATGAAGGTTCATGCATGTGCTCGGATTTACAGGGGCCAAATAAATATTACTTTGCAGTATTTTTGAGGCTCTTTCATAATTTTTAACCTCCGCCATCGAAGATCGGAGGTTACTGTTTTCACCCCTTTCTGTTTGTTACTTACGAAATCTAAAGATTGCGTAAGTATATTGATGACTTCCGTTTCTGTTCGTTTGTTTGTTACTTACGAAATCTAAAGATTGCGTAAGTATATTGATGACTACCGTTTCTGTTTGTTTGTTATGTTTGTATGTTTGTTTGTTTGTGTGTAGGCACGATAACTCGAGAACGGAAGAAGCTACCAATGTCAAATTACACCACGTGATTCAGGAGGGTGATGGCTAGTGCTGATTAGATTTTGGTCAAAATCGGTCAAAGGTCAAGGTCACGGTGAGGTCAAACATTCGATTTTTGATGGTTTGGTACAGATAACTCGAGAACGGAAGAAGCTCCGAATGTCAAATTACATCACGTGATTCAGGAGGGTGATGGCTAGTGCTGATTAGATTTTGGTCAAAATCGGTCAACGGTCAAGGTCACGGTGAGGTCAAACATTCAAAACATTCGATTTTGATGGTTTGGTACAGAATCATCGTAGAAACTTCTGGTTTGCGTCGCTACCTTCTCTAGAGACAGCTTTTTATCGACAAGGTCAGAGGTCAAGTTGACAATTTCGTAAGTACCAGTCTATGACTGCTTGTTTGTGTGTTTGTTTGTTTGTAGGCACGATAACTCGAGAACGGAAGAAGCTACCAATGTCAAATTACACACGTGATTCAGGAGGGTGATGGCTAGCGCTGATTAGATTTTGGTCAAAATCGGTCAAAGGTCAAGGTCACGGTGAGGTCAAACATTCGATTTTTGATGGTTTGGTACAGATAACTCGAGAACGGAAGAAGCTCCGAATGTCAAATTACATCACGTGATTCAGGAGGGTGATGGCTAGTGCTGATTAGATTTTGGTCAAAATCGGTCAACGGTCAAGGTCACGGTGAGGTCAAACATTCGATTTTGATGGTTTGGTACAGAATCATCGTAGAAACTTCTGGTTTGCGTCGCTACCTTCTCTAGAGACTGCTTTTATTAGACAAGGTCAGAGTCAAGTTGACGATTTCGTAAGTACCAGTCTATGACTGCTTGTTTGTGTGTTTGTTTGTTTGTAGCACGATAACTCGAGAACGGAAGAAGCTACCAATGTCAAATTACACCACGTGATTCAGGAGGGTGATGGCTAGCGCTGATTAGATTTTGGTCAAAATCGGTCAAAGGTCAAGGTCACAGTGAGGTCAAACATCCAAAACATTCGATTTTGATGGTTTGGTACAGAATCATCGTAGAAACTTCTGGTTTGCGTCGCTACCTTCTCTAGATACAGCTTTTATTCGACAAGGTCAGAGGTCAAGTTGACAATTTCGTAAGTACCAGTCTATGACTGCTTGTTTGTGTGTTTGTTTGTTTGTAGGCACGATAACTCGAGAACGAAGAAGCTACCAATGTCAAATTACACCACGTGATTCAGGAGGGTGATGGCTAGCGCTGATTAGATTTTGGTCAAAATCGGTCAAAGGTCAAGGTCACGGTGAGGTCAAACATTCGATTTTGATGGTTGGTACAGATAAATCTGAGAACGGAAGAAGCTCCGAATGTCAAATTACATCACGTGATTCAGGAGGGTGATGGCTAGTGCTGATTAGATTTTGGTCAAAATCGGTCAACGGTCAAGGTCACGGTGAGGTCAAACATTCGATTTTTGATGGTTTGGTACAGAATCATCGTAGAAACTTCTGGTTTGCGTCGCTACCTTCTCTAGAGACAGCTTTTATTAGACAAGGTCAGAGGTCAAGTTGACGATTTCGTAAGTACCAGTCTATGACTGCTTGTTTGTGTGTTTGTTTGTGTAGCACGATAACTCGAGAACGGAAGAAGCTCCCAATGTCAAATTACACCACGTGATTCAGGAGGGTGATGGCTAGCGCTGATTAGATTTTGGTCAAAATCGGTCAAAGGTCAAGGTCACAGTGAGGTCAAACATCCAAAACATTCGATTTTTGATGGTTTGGTACAGAATCATCGTAGAAACTTCTGGTTTGCGTCGCTACCTTCTCTAGAGACAGCTTTTATTCGACAAGGTCAGAGGTCAAGTTGACAATTTTGTAAGTACCAGTCTATGACTGCTTGTTTGTTACTTACGAAATCTAAAGATTTCGTAAGTATATTGATGCCTTCCGTTTCTGTTTGTTTTTTTGTTTGTTTGTTTGTAGGCATGATAACTCGAGAACGGAAGAAGCTACCAATGTCAAATTACACCACGTGATTCAGGAGGGTGATGGCTAGTGCTGATTAGATTTTGGTCAAAATCGGTCAACGGTCAAGGTCTCACAGTGAGGTCAAACATTCGATTTTTCATGGTTGGTACAGAATCATCGTAGAAACTTCTGGTTTGCGTCGCTACCTTCTCTAGAGACAGCTTTTATTAGACAAGGTCAGAGTCAAGTTGACGATTTCGTAAGTACCAGTCTATGACTGCTTGTTTGTTTGTTGTTTGTTTGTGAACAGTATTGCGGAAAAGTCCTCGACGGATTTCGACGAAACTTGGTGGGGGGATTAGGTATGGTCCAAAGACCACGCCATTAGTTTGGACTCGGTCCAAAATCCAATATGCCGCTATGGCGGCCATTTAAAAAATATATTGAATTTTTTTTTTGCATTTCTACATGTTTTAAGTGATTTCCACCCCCCCCCCCCCCCAAAAAAAAAATGTTGGAGAAAAGACCTATAACTGTCAGCACTGTTGACGTCATATTTAATGAATAAGATATAAGGTTCACTTGAGTGACCCACAGTATTGGCGGCGGAGGTTTTGCACTCTACCGAGTGCTCCCCTCTTTGTTATCTGGTCTGTGGTTACTCAAGGGGGGGGGGTTGTTCTTTCTTTCTTGCATATGGCGGACATGAAATTCGAATCATACGTTTGATGTTTTGTTTGTTGACCGAGAGCCCACTGACCGTGGGAAGGTTCGAATGAGGAAAGTCCTTCAAGGATCGATGTCACCGATACTATTAGTTGAGATTCTTTAATCAATTCACCTCCTTGAATATGACCCACACCTTTAGGCAACCACAAGCCTATTTATCTGAGTAGCTCCTTGAATGTCGCAGACACTTTGACAACCCTTGAGAAAACCATTGTGGTAAACTTTTTGTTTATTTATTTATTTATTTATTGAAACTCATTATTTTTTGAAAACTGCGAAGATATCTTAAACAACTCTCAATAAAACGAAATACTGTGTAGATGTTGAAGTTTCCACATACGTTTTCACTCCTGTCTGTTTGTTAATGGTCGGAATCCTTCGGATTTCGGCAATTGTGTTGGTCGGTTGTGTGT
>CM068964.1:76880723-76894627 GCA_035128595.1 Eptatretus atami
CTCGGAGGCGTGAACGGGTCTTTTGCTCTTTTAGAGTTGATGCTCTTTGGGCCCGTTCACTACTTCAGCGTCGCTCGACCGTCTCAGGACCGTTCGCCCGGACCACGACGCAGCTGCTCGACTCCAGAGAAGGACGAATATCCCGAGTGCCCGCCTCTCCAGAGAGCAATGAATCTCCTCCCGAGACTGCCCGTCTCCAGAGAGCGATGAATCTTACTCGCTCCGTCACCAAGGATCTGGACGCCGCCGTGACGTCGCGCCGTGCCGACGTAAACAAAGAACGTGACGCAGTCACGGGCAAGTTTAAAGGGCTCGCCCACGTGGTTTTTCCCCACACGGCTGGGAACGAATCCTTTTCTTTTTTTTGCAAGGATGTGCTTTTTATTCGGGCAAAACACTTCTTTTTCTCTCGCTGCAGTGTTTAAAGTTTTATCTTTACCTTGCAATCTTTTATTCTCAAGTACAGTGTTTATTAATTTAATTCCGTTCGTCCATGTTCACGACCTTCCCATCCGAGCACATAACTTGTGATTCTCGGATCTCGGTTCATATCCATATACCGTGTTGATTTGTCTATTTTTCCGCGATAATGTTTCTGCAATTAATCTAAAACAACAACAATGTCTCCTATTAATAGTGCCGTTCTCCTGTAGGTGTACTGTACGGATAGCAACAGGTGTACTGTACAAGCCACAAGGTACACTGTACAAAAACAAGTGTACTGTACAAGTTTAAAGGATACTCTACAAGCTAAAAGGTTGCTGTACAAGGCACAAGATGTAATGTACAAACTACAAGGTGTACTGTACAAGCTCCAATGTGTACTGTACAGGATAGTAATAGGTATACTGGTAGAGGATAGGAATAGGCATACTGTACAGGATAGCAATAGTGTACTGTACAAGCTACCAAGGTGTACTGTACAAGCCAAAGGCGTACTATACAAGCTGTACAAGCTAAAAGGTTGAGCTGTACAAGCAACAAGGCAACTGTACAACGACAAGGTGGACTGTACAAGCTCAATGCATACTGTACAAGCTCCAATGCATACTGTTACAAGCTCCAAGGCGGACTGTAAAGCTCCAATGTGTACTGTTACAAGCTCCAAGGTGTACTGTACAAGCTCCAAGGTGTACGACAAAGCTCCATTGTTGTACTGTACAAGCCAAGGTGCACTGTAAAGCTCCAAGGTGGACTGTACAAGTCACAAGGTGAGCTGATAAACCACAAGGTGTACTGTACAAGAGCAAATGTGTACTGTACAAGCCCAATGTGCACTGTACAAGCTCCAAGCATACCGTACAACCAAAAGGTGTACTGTACAGCAACAAGGTGGACTGTACAACCCACAATGTTACTGCACAAGGCACAATGTGCACTGTACAAGTTACAATGCGGACTGTACAAACTTAAAGGCATACTGTACAACCACAACGTGTACTGCACAAGCCACAATGTGTACTGTACAAGCTCCAAGCGGACTGTACAAGGCCCAAGGTGTACTGTACAAACCAAAAGGTGAACTGTTACAAGCACAGTGTACTTAAGTCCCAAGTTGTACTGTACAAGCCCAATGTGTACTGCACAAGCTCCAGGCATACTGTACAAGCAAGGTGGACTGTACAAACAATGAGGTGACCGTAAAGCCACAAGGTGTACTGTACAAGACACAAGGTGAACTGTAAAGTTCCAAGGTGGACTGTAACAAACAAACAAGGTGAACATGTACAAGCTCCAATGTGTACTGTTACAGTAAAAGGTGTACTGCATAACCACAAAGGTGTACTGTAAAGCCCAGGTGTACTGTACAAGCCACAAGGTGTACTGTACAAGCCACAAGGGTGTACTGTAAAGTTCCAAGGTGGACTGTACAAACCACAAGTGTACTGCACAAGTCACAAGTGTACTGTACAAGCCACAAGGTTGTACTGCACAAGCCACAAGGTGTACTGTACAAGCCACAAGGTGTTACTGACAAACCGAAAAGGCATACTGTACAATCCACAATGTGACGCACAATCCACAATGATGTACTGTACAAGCTCCAAGGGAGGACTGTACAAGCTCCAGGTGTACTGTACAGATCGTTAAGGTAACTGTACAAGCAATAGGGCACTGTACAAGTTTTCAAGTGTACTGTTACAAGCCCAGTTGTACTGCACAAGCTCCAAGGTTACTGTACCAGCCAAGGGTACTGTAATAAGCAACAAGGCGTACTGTACAAGTCACAGGATGTATATTGTAAAGTTCCAAGGTGGACTGTACAAACCACAAACTGTACTGTACAAGCCACCGCGTGAACTGTACAAGCTACAATGTGTACTGTACAAGCTAAAAGTGTACTGTACAAGCCACAAGGTGTACTGTAAGTTCCAAGTGGACTGTACAAACCACAAGGTGTACTGCACAATCACAAGGTGTACTGTACAAGCCAGAAGGTGTACTGCACAAGCCACAAGGTGTACTGTACAAGCCACAAGGTGTACTGTACAATCTCCAAGGTGTACAGTACAAGCTAAAAGGTGTACTGTACAACCACAAGTGTACTGACAAAACCACAAGGTGTACTGTACAAGCCACAAGCGTACTGTACAAGCCACAAGTGTACTGTACAAGCTACAAGGTGTACTGTACATGACAGGTCGTTGACATTTCGGGCCTGAGAAACAACACTGAAGCAGGTTGCACCACAGCTGTGGCAAAGTACTGGAATGGCTGGAAGAGCTATAAAGGAAGGAATTATAACTCGGCCAGGGTACAGGCACACAATGGCACGCTATTTTCGAAAGGCCCTGGTGAGCTCTTTCACGTCACAACTCGTGCTGGTCGACGGGACACCGGATTAAGATACCATTGGAAGGGACGATGTATTTATTAATGAAACCCCCTCTGTGGCTTAATACACTCGTAATTGGATTGGAATCGTACCAACAAAAAGCAACTCAGAGGTAATGGGCGTTTTAAAGGATTCAACAACAGCGAGGGTTTCACTGTTTTATTATAGTACTGTACTGTACTGTACTTGGTAGAGTACCCACCCTCGAGGTGGGTCGAGTTTGCACATTACTTGCTGAAAAGACGTTTCGGCTGTGTTTGCAAGAAGACTTGTCGATGTGTTACGGTGTGAGCCGAAAAGGTTCTCGATGATCTAAAGGTATAAAGGCGACATTACAATAGTAGTTATGGTCGAAGGGATCGAAAGGGTCTAAAAAGATCGAAGTGGTCTAAATCTCTAAATGGTCATGGGCCCAAGCTGTCCAACATGTCTGAAGTGTGTAAGGGGTCCAGATGGTGTTAAGGTCTAACGGGTCTAAAGGGATCAATGGGACTTAGGGTGGAAAGGTTTCGAAGGTCTGTGGGTCAAAGGTTCTAGGGGTCTAAAGATGATAAATGGTCAAAAGGGTGAAAGGGTCTAAAGGTGTCGAAAGGGTCTTAAAGGTAAAGGGTCTATGTGGTCGAAAGTTCCAAAGGGTCTATATGAGCTTAGGGGTCGAAGGGTTTTAATGGGTCTATATGGTCTACACTCTACAAGTCTTCTGGGTCTTAAATGCCGAAGGGTCCTTTAGGGTATCAAGGTCTTGAGGGCCTTGGGTTTCAAGGGTCTTGGGTCCGATAGTTCTGAGTGCTCTTAAGGTCTTAAGGATCTAACGATCTTCGGGGTCTCAAGAGTCTTGGAGGTCTTAATGGTTTTGAGTCCTATGGATTTTTGGGGTCTTGAGGGTTATTGTGGCTCTTGGGGAACTTAGGGGTGTTTATAGGTGTTAAGGCTCTAATGGTCTGAGGGGCTTCAAGAGTCTTTCGGATATAGAGGGTCTTAGGGGTCTTATGGTCTGAAGGGGTTTAAAGGTATTGAGGGGTCTTATAGGTCTGAAGGATGTAACTGTCTAACAGCATCTAAAACTTAATGAGGGGTCTCAGCAGTTTAAAGGGTCAAAAAGTTGAAAAGGTATGTTCCAATAGATAGCCCTGTTCTTCATTGCATGGCTGCGAGCCACTGGCAGCCCCGGTGGCCTAAAATGTGGCCCTGACATGCAGCCGATAATACACAAATGTGAAAACAGCCCATCTTAATCGGCCATATAATGCTATCAAATTGAACCAATTGCTTAAAAGAGTGTTCACACACAAAGCATAAAAGGAGAATAGCTACATTAGGATATGGTTGCAGTATACAAACAATTACGCTTGCAGCCCAGTTAACCACAACAAAGAAGAATATGTGGAGGCGGGGCCTAATAACAGCCATTATGGAGTCTTGCAGGCAGTGTGGCTGCTCTCACACTGATGTCTTATCGGCAAAAGTGGCCCCTTCTAAACCAATCGTGATGATCACTGCAATAGTACGTGTAGTCAGGATGCAACTAGCGTTCAAACAGTATGTAATTAAGAGACATATATCAACCGAGGCTTCATGCACGGCTTCACGGCTTCACAGAGGATGGCTTCACGGAGAGATGCATTTTTAAAATAATTTTTAGCTTATCTGGAATTTACATTCCAGATAAGGTACTGTCATCTAGCGCCATCCGTCCATCCGTCCGTCTCCCTTTTCGACTTCTCCAGCCAAACCGCTCGGCCCATCCGGCTGAACTTTTGCAGCAACGTTCCTCTCCTGACTGGTAACAGGAATTGCAAAGCTCGTTCCAGTCACATGACTTTAAGCATGTCAAAATGGCCAACTTAGTAAATTTCTTCAAAAATCTTCTTCTCCAGACCCACCTGTCAGAATGCTACCAAATTTTGGTTACAACATTAGGATAGGGTGTAATGTTAAATTGCGGAGGCCATGCCGATGACGTGACCGGAAGTGTGTCAAAATGGCGGTCACGCAAATTCCTTCAAAAATCTTCTTCTCCAGACCCATCTGTCAGAATGCGAAACAAATTGTGGTTGCAATATTATGGTAGGTAGGGATGTTAATTATATTGTTGAAGTCATGTGATCACATGACCAGAAGTGTGTCAAAATGGCTGACTTTGTCAACTTTTGGGAAAATCGCATGAATTCCTTTCAAAATCTTCTTCTCCAGAGCACCCATCAGAATGCTACCAAATTTGGGTTTCAACATTATGACAGGTCATGATGTTAAATTGCAGAGGTCATGAATAAATGCCGATCACATGACCGGAATTGGTCAAAATGGTGGACATAGTAAAATATTTGGAAAAATCGCGTTAATTCCTTCAAAATCTTCCTCACCAAACCCAACAGTCAGAAATCTACCAAATTTGGGTTACAGCATTAAGCCAGGGCCCAGATAAGCTACAGGTCCAGTGATCCTATTTTTTATATATACATATCGACAAAGCATACAGTTCATAACTTGAAATGAGGTTGTGACCTGGAGCTAACAATCCACATACATCTCTCCAGCTCAGCCCCCAGATTCCTTCCATAAACCCCCCCTGCCCCCTCCCCCCCAATGTCATGTCACATTCTGCATATTCACATCTCCCTTTCTTTGAGAACAAAGAGTGGACTACCTTTGCCTTAGGTTGTAATCCGCCCTTCTGCTAGAAGACCTGGCGCCCAACTCTGGCTTTGCACTAAAGCTCTGTAGTCAGTATTTCTTTCTTTTATTTATCACTGAAGATTGACATTTTTAATACTGAGAAACTGAGATATGTGGAAATCATCGATTGAGATATGTCCCAAGGCCCTATGGATCAAGGTCATTCCCTAAGGTCAAGGTCAAACCCAAAATGATGTTTTTTTTTTTACAGATTACAGCAATGCATGCTCTGATATGAGAAGATTCTAGGTATGATAACTGACAGTTTTTAGATACCCAATCGATTGAGACATGTTCAGAGGCCCTTTAAGGTCAAAGGCATACCCTAAAGTCAATAAATATAAATAAATAAAATATATATGGGATATGCTTACATGAATCGTACTTCCCCATTGTCTCGGGTTGCTCACCTGCATTTGATTTTTCATTTATTTTATTTTCTTTTTTTCATTTATTTATATTTTCATTTACGGATGCTTTCGACGGTTCTATGATTTATTTTTTTCCCGTGTGTCAGCTTCGACGTCCGTCGGCATGCAAAATTTAAGCTTTCTTACGTCACCAAAAGGTCCCGATTTTTAATATCAGTTAGGTGATGATGAGTCAGTGGTTAGAAAAAATATATATAATATATATATATATATATATATATAATATATATATATATATGTATACTGTTCGGGTTCTCGGAAAATGCATGATACAACAGATAGTTGTCCGAGTCAGTTATGCCATAATAATACGTGCAGATAGACCCTTCCTTTTGTGTAGTGGGAGGACAAGAGGGAGTGCGTTGCGATGGGTATTAGTATTTTTCCCTTTTATTTTATTCCCACCTTTTCTTTTCTGAGGTAAATCTGCCTCGCTTGCCCCTCGTCTCGCTTACCACAGCATGACAACCCACGGTACCCTCCCCAACAATCACTTCTGAGGCAAAATCGCAACGTGCACTAGAGTAGACTGGCGCTTTGAGCTTCCACCGTCTACCCGAGGCCAGACATGTGCGGCGTGTCACGTACGCTTTCGCACCCAGTGGGCGGGCTATACCGGTGTCTGGCCAAAACCCGGCCCAGGATGGCGGACCACGTGAGGGGTCGGGGCCAGTCGGAATGCCGACTCAGGCGATGACGTCGGATTCGGCATGGCCCCTCCGACCTCCGGGCTCTATAAACACGAAGAAATCCTCCGTGTAGTGGTTGTTGTGTGTGTTCGGTGTGGTCTTATCAGCGGAGTGTTCCTGCTACTTGACTCTGCCCAACATCTCGCCTCGACGCCCGCTCCTTTCCTTGTATCCGCCCACACGACCTCGCTTCCTGCTTTCTCGACCAAGCCTCCTGCCTGGTCCCGCCTACTGCTCCACCCTCGCCCTCTGGACTCCGCCCTTCTCCACTCAAGCTCCTCCTTCAGAACACGATTTCCACACGTGCGGCTTGGACCAGAGACAACGCAACTATTGTCGGGTACCGCACCACGAGCACCCCCTCCCCGAAAAGCCCAGTACCGAAAGCTATACCTCAACTCCCCTCCCTCCCTGGCTGCAAAAGTCCTTTTTTCATTGGGGTTTCTTCTTTTTTGTGTGTGTGTCTGAGTGTGCTGGCGCTGTCTGTTAAGTAAGCCTGTAGAAGATCTTTTATTGTTGTTTACTGTGAATAATCTCGCGTCAAGTCTGCACTGTGTCTGCTTTAGTAAGTTGCTTGTATAATTGTCGCACCCTCCACACCTCTCTCTCCTCTTTCCCTGCATAACATACCAATAAACCTTTGTTGTGCCACATGCTTTCCTCGCTTGCTTAAATAAAAATAATGTTGTAGAAATGCTCCCAGCTCGCCTTTGTCTTTCCCTCATTGATCCAGCATGGTTCGAATCCAGGTTTAGCCGGGTCTTTATTCCCAACGGTCCGTTTCTTTCTAGCCGGTACGTCCTTGGCAGTGTCGCTCGGCTGCATCCGAAAGGTGATTCGATCCGGTAGAGTGATCCGGTTCGGACAAGGCGTACCGAGGCGTGGTTCCCCGGTGGTTAAACCGTGTGGTTAATTAGGTAACCATTACATAAGCGGGAGGACCCTAGGTTACGCGGTTGAGTTATTGGTGTCCACGGTCGGTTAAGCGACCCGCCGCGTCACGGAATTATCCGTGAGCGACGGCATACAATTCCAGGGAGTCTGGGGGGAATCGACGTAGCTCCCCCCACCTAGTGATCTTCTCACCCGACCCCGCCGGCCCGCAACAATACATATACATATTCATACACACACTAGCAGGGTGTGCTTACACATTGTGTAAGCATATGAACCTTGTTTCCCCATTGTCTCAGGTCGCTCCACCTGCATTTGATTTTTCTTTATTTATTTAATTTTTTTTTTTTTCATTTACGGATGCTTTCCAATGGGTCTGTGATTTTTCCTGGCATATCGGCTTCAATGTCCGTCGGCACACAAAATTACCTTGCATTCCCATTGTCTCGGGTCACTACCTGCATTTTTTCATTTATTATATTTTTCATTATCGATGTCTGACGATTCTGTGAATTCTACCAGTGTACTGACCTCGATATCCATCGGCACGCAAAATTTCAGCTATCTACGTCACCCGGAAGTACCAATCTTTAATATCAGTCAGTGAACCAGTGAGTGTGCCTGGTGTGTGGCTTAATGGTTAGGGTGGTGGGCTTGGGATCCAAAGGTCCTCAATTCAAATGCTGCTTGGCTGCTTAATTAACATCAGGTGCGGTTGACTCAGCCTATCATCCTTCCTGAGGTTGGCAAAATGAGTACTGGTATGATTGAGCCATTTGAGTATTCCTCTGTCAGAGTGGTGACCTTTCCAGCATTGTTCCAATAGCCCAGGAGACTGCTTTGGCAACACCAATGTTCTGTACAGAGTATGGTTCCAATGAATGGATGGTGAGTGAATGAGTGAGTGAGTGAGTGAGTGGTTAGAAAGAGCTTCATGTAATAGATGGATATATATATATTGCCTCCAGAAAGTCTGTTCCATCTTTCAAATATTTCACCTTTTGTTGCCTTGCAGCCTGGAATGAAATTGTATAGATCAGACTTTTCCACCTTTATTTACACATCGTAACCCACAAATTCCAAGTGAAAAACAAATTGTACACATTTCAGAAAATTAATTAAACATACAAAACTGGAATATCTTGGTTGGTATAGTGTCCACCCGCTGAGTTAATACTTAGTGGAAGCACCCTTTACTTACAGCATTTACAGCTGTGAGTCTGCTTGAGATAGATCTCTACCAACTTTGCACCCTTGATTGGGAATATTTGCCCATTCTTCTGGACAAACTGTTCAAGCTCAGTCAGTTGTGTGGGGAGCTTGATGGAGAGCAATCTTCAAGTCATGCCACAAAATATTTCATTGGATTTAGGTCCTTAGCCAGCATCCAATGTAGCTTTCGCTGTATTCTTCGGGTCGTTTTCATGCTGAAAGGTGAACTTCCATCCCAATTTCAGCTTTCTTGCAGAGGGCAGCAGGTTTCCTCCCAGATTTTGCTCCATCCATTTTCCCTTCTATCTCGACAAGTGCCCCAGTCTCTACTGATGAGAAACATCCCATAACATGATGCTGCACACCATGCTTCGCAGTTGGGAGGTGTTCTTGGTGATGTGCTGTGTTGGGTTTGCACCAAACATAATATTTTGCATTTAGGCCAAAAAGTTCCATCTTGGTTTCGTCAGACTACAAAACTTTTTGCCACATGGCTTCAGAATCTCCGGAGTGGTTTTTTGCAGATCTCAAACGGGACTCAAGGTGGGATTTTTGAGTAATGGCTTTCTTCTGGCACCCTACCATACAGGCCAGACTTGTGAAGTGCGTGGGATAATTGTTGTACACATGCACACAGTGACCAGTCTTTGCCTAAAGGCCTGTAGCTCTTTCAAAGTGTCATTGGCCTCTTGTGGCCTCTCTGATCAGTCTCCTCCTTGCTTGGTCATCCAGTTTGGAGGGATGGCCTGATCTAGCAGGGTCTTGGTGGTCCATATGTCTTCCACTTCTTATGATTGGCTTCACTGTGCTCCAAAGGATATTCAAGGCCTTTTACATATTTTTTTATACCCGTCCCATGATCTGTGCCTTTCCCCAGTTTATCCCGGACATCTTTGAAGCTTCTTGGTTCTCATGGTTGAGTTTTTGCTGTGAAGTGCACTACCCAGTAGAGGAAACCTACAGGAAGAGCTGATTTTATTCAGAAATAATCAGAATCACTACAATTTAACACAGGTGAGGCTAGTTAACTGGATGTGTGATTTTGAAAGGTGATTGGTACATCTGAACAAGTTTACAATTGCTATTCTAAGGTGGGTGGACACTTATCCACAACAATATTCTAGTTTTGTATTCTTAATTAACTTCTTGAAATTGGTAGAATTCGTTTTTACCCCTCAGCCAAAATTGGCTAAGGGTATTGTCGTCATAGGCGTTGTCCGGCGGGCGTCCGCTCTGTCAACTTTTGGTTTCCGTCAATTTCGAGGAGAACGCCTTGTCCGATTAAATCCATTTTTTCAGTGTGTGTTGGGGCTGGTAGAGGAAGGTTCCTTTCGATAATTATAATATAACATATCCTTTCGATAATATAACAACATCGCACTGATTATAATCAGTGCGATGCGATATCCAATATGGCGGCAGGCAGCCTCTTGAATTTGGGTTTCCGACAATAACTTGAGAACGGCTTGACAGATTGATTTTATTTTCATGGGGGTATAATGGGGTGGTTAGAGGAAGGTTCTTTTCGATATACAGCACATCCGATATCCAATATGGCGGCTAGGGCAGCCATCTTGAATTTGGCGGGCATCCGTCCGTCTGTCAACTTTTGGTTTCCGTCAATTTTGAGAGAACGCCTTGTTGATTAAATCCATTTTTGCAGGGTATGTTGGGGTTGAATAGAGGAAGGTTCTTTCGAAAATGGGCGCGCTGCGATTTCAATGTGGCCTCCATGGCAGCCATCTTGAAATTGGTTTCTGTCGATTTCGAGGAGAACGCCTTGTCCGATTAAATCATATTTTTGCAGTGTGTGTTGGGGTGGGTAGAGGAAGGTTCCTTTCGATAATCAGTGCGATGCGATATCCAATATGGCGGCTAGGGCAGCCATCTTGAATTTGGTTTCCGGACAATAACTTGAGAACGGCTTCACACATTGATTTTATTCTGGCGAGGTATAATGGGGTTGAGTAGAGGAAGGTTCCTTTCCAAAATGGGCATGCTGCGATTTTCACTGTGGCCGCCACGGCAGCCATCTTGAAATTGGTTTCCGTCAATTTCGAGAGAACGCCTAGTCTGATTAATCCATTTTTGCTGGTGTGTTGGGGTTGAGTAGAAGGAGGTTCCTTTCGAAAATGGACGTGCTGCGATTTTCAATATGGTCACCATCTTGAAATTGGTTTTGCGTCAAGGGGCTGAGGGTTCCGCTTTGCGGTGCTATTTTTCACTTTGAAGTTATGGGTTACGATATGTAAATAACGTGGAAAGTCTGATTTAATGCAATTTAATTCCAGGCTGTAAGGCAACAAAAGGTGAAAATTTTGAGTGGGAGTGCACTTTCTATAGGCACTGTGGTGTGTGTGTGTGTGTGTGTGTGTGTGTGTGTGTGTGTGTATGTACATATATATAATTATATATATATATATGTGTATATATATGTATATTATATAATATATTATATATATATATATATATATATATATATATATATATATAATTATATACATGTTGCGGTTGTGGAAATTCACAAAACACCAATTCAGGTTCCCCAAGATCAGTTATTTCGATAAGTAAGTGTTTCAGGTCAGAATTCCCACCGATGTGTAAAGGGAATTATTCGTGTGCTGGGCTGCGAATCTTTGAGGTAGCTGTTATTCTTCTCTATCTTTTATTTTAACAAACATCGCAACGCCATCATTCCAACAAACATCGCAACGCCATCATTTCCTACAAACATCACAACGCCATCATCTCCTACAAACATCGCAACGCCATCATTTCCTACAAACATCACAACGCTCATCTCCTAGCCAAACATCCACCCATCATCCTACAACATCGCAACACCATCATTTCCTACAAACAGCACAACGCCATCATCTCCTACAAACATCACAACGCCATCATCTCCAACAAACATCGCAACGCCATCATTTTACCTAAAACATCAAACGCCATCATTCCTACAAACATCGCAACGCCATCATCTCCTACAAACATCACAACGCCATCATCTCCTACAAACTCACAACGCATCATCTCCAACAACATCACAACGCCATCATCTTCCAACAACATCGCAACGCCATTGTGCATCTCCTACAAACATCACAACACCATCATCTCCTACAAACATCGCAACGCCATCATCTCCTACAAACATCACAACGCCATCATCTCCAACAAACATCGCAACGCCATCATTTCCTACAAACATCACAATGCCATCATCTCCTACAAACATCGCAAGCCATATCTCCTACAACATCGCAACGCATCATTTCCTACAAACAATCCAACGCCATCATTCTCCTACAAACATCGCAACGCCATCGATATTCCTACAAACATCGCAACGCCATCATCTCCTACAAACATCGCCACCCCATCATTTTCCTACAAACATCACAACGCCATCATTTCCTACAACATCACAACGCCATCATTTCCTACAAACATCGCAAACGCCATCATTTCCTACAACCATCACAACGCCATCATCTCCTCACAAACATCGCACGCCATCATCTCCTACAACATCGCAATGCCATCATTCCTACAAACATCACAACGCCATCATCTCCTACAAACATCGCAACGCCATCATCTCCTACAAACATCGCACGCCATCATTTCTACAACATCACAAAAGCCATCATCTCCTACAAACATCGCAACGCATCAATCTCTCAAAAACATCGCAACGCCATCATCTCCTACAAACATCGCAACGCCATCATCTCCTACAAACATCACAACGCCATCATTTCCTACAAACATCACAACGCCACATCTCCTACAAACATCGCAACGCCATCATTTCCTACAAACATCACAACGCCATCATTTCCTACAAACATCGAACGCCATCATCTCCTACAACACTCGCAACGCCATCATCTCCTACAAACATACAACGCCATCATTTCCTAACATCATCGCAACGCCATCATCTCCTACAAACACGCAACGCCATCATCATCCTACAAACATCGCAACGTCCATCATCCTCCTACAAACATCACAACGCCATCATCTCAACAACATCGGCAACGCCATCATTTCCTACAAACATCACAACGCCATCATCTCTACAAACATCGCAACGCCATCATCTCCTACAAAAACATCGCACGCCATTCATTTCCTACAAACATCACAACGCCCATCTTTCTACAAAACATCACAACGCCATCATTTCCTACAAACATCGCAACGCCATCATTTCCTACAAACATCACAACGCCATCATTTCCTTACAAACATCACAACGCCATCATTCCTACAAACATCGCAACGCCATCATCTCCTACAAACATCGCAACCATCATATCCTACAACATCACAACGCCATCAATCTCCTACAACATCGCAACGCCATCATCTCTACAACATCACAACGCCAATCATTTACCTACAAACATCGCAAACGCATCATCTCCTCACAAACATCGCAACGCCATCATATCCTACAACAAACATCACAACCCATCATCTCCTACAAACATCACAACGCCATCATCTCCTACAAACATCACAACGCCATCATATCCTACAAACATCACAATGCCATCATCTCCTACAACATCACAACGCCATCATATCCTACAACATCACAGCCATCATCTCCTACAAACATACAACCCATCCATCTCCTACAAACATCGCAAACGCCATCATTTCCTACAAACACACAAGCCATCATTTCCTACAAACATCACAATGCCATCATCTCCTACAAACATGCGCAACGCCATCATCTCCTACAAACATCACAACGCCATCATTTCCTACAAACATCACAACGCCATCAGATTCCTACAAACATCACAACGCCATCATCTCCTACAAACATCAAACGCCATCATCTCCTACAAAACATACAACGCATCATCTCCTACAAAAACGCCATCATCATCGACAAACAACGCTCCCTCTGCTAAAGCCGCATTGTGCGCCACGGCGCGAGCCGTTTGCATAATCGATCAAAACGAGGTTCCACCCGACACCAACCGTGACGTCGAACATGGGGTTCCAGCGAGGCTTACCAGGGTAAGAGGTCGGAGGTGAAAAGTGGGCGGAGCCCGGCCTCTGGTGAGGGTCGAAAGGTCGGCTCGCCCCGGGCCACTATAAGGGCAGAGCTCGAAAGAGTTCGGCTTATGCGGCAGC
>CM068964.1:76902532-76924198 GCA_035128595.1 Eptatretus atami
CTGTGGTGCGTACCCGACAATAGTTGCGTTGTCTCTGGTCCAAGCCGCACGTGTGGAAATCGTGTTCTGAAGGAGGAGCTTGAGTGGAGAAGGGCGGAGTCCAGAGGGCGAGGGTGGAGCAGTAGGCGGGACCAGGCAGGAGGCTTGGTCGAGAAGCAGGAAGCGAGGTCGTGTGGGCGGATACAAGGAACAGGAGGCGGGCCGTCGAGGCGAGAGTGGGCAGAGTCAAGTAGCAGGAACACTCCGCGTGAAGACACCCACACCGAACACACACAACAACCACTACACGGAGGATTTCTTCGTGTTTTATAGAGCCCGGAGGTCGGGGGAGGGCCATGCCGAATCGACGTCATCGCCTGAGTCGGCATTCCGACTGGCCCCGACCCCTCACGTGGTCCGCCATCCTGGGCCGGGTTTTGGCCAGACACCGGTATAGCCCGCCCACCTGGGTGCGAAAGCGTACGTGACACGCCGCACATGTCTGGCCTCGGGTAGACGGTGGAAGCTCAAAGCGCCAGTCTACTCCATAGTGCACGTTGCGATTTTGCCTCAGAATGATTGTTGGGAGGGTACCGTGGGTTGTCATGCTGTGGTAAGCGAGACGAGGGGCAAGCGAGGCAGATTTACCTCAGAAAAGAAAAGGTGGGAATAAAAAAAAGGGAAAAATACTAATAGCCCGTCGCAACGCACTCCCCTTGTCCTCCCACTACACAAAAGGAAGGGGTCTATCTGCACGTATATTAATGGCATAACTGACTCGGGACAACTATCTGTTGATGCATGCGTTCCGAGAACCGCAACAGTATACATATATATAATATATATATATATATATATATATATATATATATTATATATATATATATTCTTTCTAACCACTGACTCACTCACTCATAACTGATATTAAAAATCGGGACCTTTTGGGTGACGTAGAAAGCTTAAATTTGCATGCCGACGGACGTCGAAGCTGACACACCGGGAAAAAAATAAATCATAGAACCTCGGAAAGCATCCGTAAATGAAAATATAAATAAATGAAAAAAAGAAAATAAAATAAATGAAAAATCAAATGCAGGTGAGCAACCCGAGACAATGGGGAAGTACGATTCATGTAAGCATATCCCATATATATTTATTTATTTATATTTATTGACTTTAGGGTATGCCTTTGACCTTAAAGGGCCTCTGAACATGTCTCAATCGATTGGTATCTAAAAACTGTCAGTTTACATACCTAGATCTTCTCAATCAGAGCATGCATTGCTGTAATCTGTAAAAAAAAAAAACATCATTTTGGGTTTGACCTTGACCTTAGGGAATGACCTTGATCCCATAGGGCTTGGGACATATCTCAATCGATGATTTCCACATATCTCAGTTTCTCAGTATTAAAAATGTCAATCTCTCAGTGATAAATAAAAGAAAGAAATACTGACTACAGAGCTTTAGTGCAAAGCCAGAGTTGGGCCAGGTCTTCTAGCAGAAGGGCGGATTAACACCTAAGGCAAAGGTAGTCCACTCTTTTGTTCTCAAAGAAAGGGAGATGTGATATAATGCAAGATGTGACATGACATTGGGGGGAGGGGGGGCAGGGGGGTTATGGAAGGAATCTGGTGGGCTGAGCTGGAGAGATGTATGTGGAGTTGTTAGCTCCAGGTCACAACCTCATTTCCAAGTTATGAACTGTATGCTTTGTCGATATGTATATATAAAAATAGGATCACTGGACCTGTAGCTTATCTGGGCCCTGGCTTAATGCTGTAACCCAAATTTGGTAGATTTCTGACTGGTGGGTTTGGTAGGAAGATTTTTGAAGGAATTTACGCGATTTTCCAAATATTTTACTATGTCCACCATTTTGACAATTCCGGTCATGTGATCGGCATTTATTCATGACCTCTGCAATTTAACATCATGACCCTGTCATAATGTTGAAACCCAAATTTGTAGCATTCTGATGGGTGCGTCTGGAGAAGAAGATTTTGAAAGGAATTCATGCATTTTCCCAAAAGTGACAAAGTCAGCCATTTTGACACACTTCTGGTCATGTGATCCACATGACTTCCACAATATAATTAACATCCCTACCTACCATAATATTGCAACCCAAATTTGTTCGCATTCTGACAGATGGGTCTGAGAAGAAGATTTTTGAAGGAATTTGCGTGACCGCCATTTTGACACACTTCGGTCACGTCATCGGCATGGCCTCCGCAATTTAACATTACGACCCTATCCTAATGTTGTAACCAAAATTTGGTAGCATTCTGACAGGTGGGTCTGGAGAAGAAGATTTTTGAAGAAATTTACTAAGTTGGCCATTTTGACATGCTTAAAGTCATGTGACTGGAACGAGCTTTGCAATTCCTGTTACCAGTCAGGAGAGGAACGTTGCTGCAAAAGTTCAGCCGGATGGGCCGAGCGGTTGGCTGGAGAAGTCGAAAAGGGAGAGGACGGATGGACGGATGGCGCTAGATGACAGTACCTTATCTGGAATGTAAATTCCAGATAAGCTAAAAATTATTTTAAAAATGCATCTCTCCGTGAAGCCATCCGTCTGTGAAGCCGTGAAGCCGTGCATGAAGCCTCGGTTGATATATGTCTCTTAATTACATACTGTTTGAACGCTAGTTGCATCCTGACTACACGTACTATTGCAGTGATCATCACGATTGGTTTAGAAGGGGGCCACTTTTGCCGATAAGACATCAGTGTGAGAGCAGCCACACTGCCTGCAAGACTCCATAATGGCTGTTATTAGGCCCCGCCTCCACATATTCTTCTTGTTGTGGTTAACTGGGCTGCAAGCGTAATTGTTTGTATACTGCAACCATACCTAATGTAGCTATTCTCCTTTTATGCTTTGTGTTGGAACACTCTTTTAAGCCATTGGTTCAATTTGATAGCATTTATGGCCGATTAAGATGGGCTGTTTTCACATTTGTGTATTATCGGCTGCATGTCAGGGGCCACATTTTAGGCCACCGGGGCTGCCAGTGGCTCGCAGGCCATGCTATGAAGAACAGGCTATGAACGGAGCTATTGGAACATACCTTTTCAACTTTTTGACCCTTAAACTGCTGAGACCCCTCAGACATTTGAAGACCCTTTAGATGCTGTTAGACAGTTACATCCTTCAGACCTATAAGACCCCTCAATACCTTTAAACCCCTTCAGACCATAAAGACCCCTAAGACCCTCTATATCGAAAGACTCTTGAAGCCCCCTCAGACCATTAAGACCCTTAACACCTATAAACACCCTAAGTTCCCCAAGAGCCACAAATACCCTCAAGACCCCAAAAATCCAAGGACCTCAAAACCATTAAGACCTCCAAGACTCTTGAGACCCCGAAGATCGTTAAGATCCTTAAGACCCTTAAGAGCCACTCAGAACTATCGGACCCCAAGCCCTTGAAACCCCAAGGCCCTCAAGACCCTTGATACCCTAAAGGACCCTTCGCATTTAAGACCCAGAAGACCTTGTAGAGTGTAGACCATATAGACCCCATTAAAACCCTTCGACCCCTAAGCTCCTATAGACCCTTTGGAACCTTTCGACCACATAGACCCCTTTTACCTTTAAGACCCTTTCGACACCTTTAGACCCTTTCACCCTTTGACCATTTATCATCTTTAGACCCCTAGAACCTTTGGACCCCACAGACCTTCGAAACCTTTCCACCCCTAAGTCCCATTGACTCCCTTTAGACCGTTAGACCTTAACACCATCTGGACCCCTTACACACTTCAGACATGTTGGACAGCTTGGGCCCATGACCATTTAGAGATTTAGACCACTTCGATCTTTTTAGACCCTTTCGATCCCTTCGACCATAACTACTATTGTAATGTCGCCTTTTATACCTTTAGATCATCGAGAACCTTTTCGGCTCACACCGTACAAACATCGACAAGTCTCTTGCAAAACACAGCCGAAACGTCTTTTTCAGCAAGTAATGTGCAAACTCGACCCACCTCGAGGGTGGGTACTCTACCAGTACAGTCAGTACAGTACAGTACTATAATAAAACAGTGAAACCCTCGCTGTTGTTGAATCCTTTAAAACGCCCAATTACTCTGAGTTGCTTTTTGTTGGTACGATTCCAATCCAATTACAGTGTATTAAGCCACAGAGAGGGTTTTCATTAATAAATACATCGTCCCTCCAATGGTATCTTAATCCAGGTGTCCCGTCGACCAGCACGAGTTGGTGGACGTGAAAGAGCTCACCAGGGCTTTCGAAAATAGCGTGCCATTGTGTGCCTGTACCCTGGCCGAGTTATAATTCCTTCCTTATAGTCTTCCAGCCATCCAGTACTTTGCCACAGCTTGGTGCAACCTGCTCAGTGTTGTTTCTCAGGCCCGGAAATGTCAACGACCTGTCATGTACAGTACACCTTGTAGCTTGTACAGTACACCTTGTGGCTTGTACAGTACGCCTTGTGGCTTGTACAGTACACCTTGTGGTTTGTGCAGTACACCTTGTGGTTGTACAGTACACCTTTTAGCTTGTACTGTACACCTTGGAGATTGTACAGTACACCTTGTGGCTTGTACAGTACACCTTGTGGCTTGTGCAGTACACCTTCTGGCTTGTACAGTACACCTTGTGACTTGTGCAGTACACCTTGTGGTTTGTACAGTCCACCTTGGAACTTTACAGTACACCTTGTGGCTTGTACAGTACACCTTTTAGCTTGTACAGTACACATTGTAGCTTGTACAGTTCACGCGGTGGCTTGTACAGTACAGTTTGTGGTTTGTACAGTCCACCTTGGAACTTTACAATACACCTTGTGACTTGTACAGTACGCCTTGTTGCTTATACAGTACCCCTTGGGCTTGTACAGTATACCTTGGAGCTTGTGCAGTACACATTGGGCTTGTAAGTACACCTTGAAACTTGTACAGTGCACCTATATGCTTGTACAGTTCACCTTACGATCTGTACAGTACACCTTGGAGCTTGTACAGTCCTCCCTTGGAGCTTGTACAGTACACATTGTGGATTGTGCAGTACACATTGTGGATTGTACAGTATGCCTTTCGGTTTGTACAGTACACCTGTGGCTTGTACAGTACACCTTGTGGCTTGTGCAGTACACCTTGTGGCTTGTACAGTACACCTTGTGACTTGTGCAGTACACCTTTGGTTTGTACAGTCCACCTTGGAACTTTACAGTACACCCTTGTGGCTTGTACAGTACACTTGTGGCTTGTACAGTACACCTTGGGCTTGTACAGTACACCTTGTGGTTTATGCAGTACACCTTTTAGCTTGTACAGTACACATTGGAGCTTGTACAGTTCACCTTGTTGTTTGTACAGTCCACCTTGGAACTTTACAGTTCACCTTGTGTATCTTCTATCCGGGTGGAGCAGTAGGCGGGACCAGGCAGGAGGCTTGGTCGAGAAGCAGGAAGCGAGGTCGTGTGGGCGGATACAAGGAACAGGAGGCGGGCCGTCGAGGCGAGATGTGGGCAGAGTCAAGTAGCAGGAACACTCCGCGTGAAGACACCCACACCGAACACACACAACAACCACTACACGGTAGGATTTCTTCGTGTTTTATTAGAGCCCGTGAGGTCGGGGAGGGGCCATGCCGAATCCGACGTCATCGCCTGAGTCGGCATTCCGACTGGCCCCGACCCCTCACGTGGTCCGCCATCCTGGGCCGGGTTTTGGCCAGACACCGGTATAGCCCGCCCACCTGGGTGCGAAAGCGTACGTGACACGCCGCACATGTCTGGCCCTCGGGTAGACGGTGGAAGCTCAAAGCGCCAGTCTACTCCATAGTGCACGTTGCGATTTTGCCTCAGAATGATTGTTGGGAGGGTACCGTGGGTTGTCATGCTGTGGTAAGCGAGACGAGGGGCAAGCGAGGCAGATTTACCTCAGAAAAGAAAAGGTGGGAATAAAATAAAAGGGAAAAATACTAATAGCCCGTCGCAACGCACTCCCCTTGTCCTCCCACTACACAAAAGGAAGGGGTCTATCTGCACGTATATTAATGGCATAACTGACTCGGGACAACTATCTGTTGTATGCATGCGGTTCCGAGAACCGCAACAGTATACATATATATAATATATATATATATATATATATATATATATATAATTATATATATATATATTCTTTCTAACCACTGACTCACTCACTCATAACTGATATTAAAAATCGGGACCTTTTGGTGACGTAGAAAGCTTAAATTTGCATGCCGACGGACGTCGAAGCTGACACACCGGGAAAAAAATAAATCATAGAACCGTCGGAAAGCATCCGTAAATGAAAATATAAATAAATGAAAAAAAGAAAATAAAATAAATGAAAAATCAAATGCAGGTGAGCAACCCGAGACAATGGGGAAGTACGATTCATGTAAGCATATCCCATATATATTTATTTATTTATATTTATTGACTTTAGGGTATGCCTTTGACCTTAAAGGGCCTCTGAACATGTCTCAATCGATTAGGTATCCTAAAAACTGTCAGTTTACATACCTAGATCTTCTCAATCAGAGCATGCATTGCTGTAATCTGTAAAAAAAAAAAAACATCATTTTGGGTTTGACCTTGACCTTAGGGAATGACCTTGATCCCATAGGGCCTTGGGACATATCTCAATCGATGATTTCCCACATATCTCAGTTTCTCAGTATTAAAAATGTCAATCTGTCAGTGATAAATAAAAGAAAGAAATACTGACTACAGAGCTTTAGTGCAAAGCCAGAGTTGGGCCAGGTCTTCTAGCAGAAGGGCGGATTAACACCTAAGGCAAAGGTAGTCCACTCTTTGTTCTCAAAGAAAGGGAGATGTGATATAATGCAAGATGTGACATGACATTGGGGGGAGGGGGGCAGGGGGGGTTTATGGAAGGAATCTGGTGGGCTGAGCTGGAGAGATGTATGTGGAGTTGTTAGCTCCAGGTCACAACCTCATTTCCAAGTTATGAACTGTATGCTTTGTCGATATGTATATATAAAAATAGGATCACTGGACCTGTAGCTTATCTGGGCCCTGGCTTAATGCTGTAACCCAAATTTGGTAGATTTCTGACTGGTGGGTTTGGTGAGGAAGATTTTTGAAGGAATTTACGCGATTTTCCAAATATTTTACTATGTCCACCATTTTGACACAATTCCGGTCATGTGATCGGCATTTATTCATGACCTCTGCAATTTAACATCATGACCCTGTCATAATGTTGAAACCCAAATTTGGTAGCATTCTGATGGGTGCATCTGGAGAAGAAGATTTTGAAAGGAATTCATGCGATTTTCCCAAAAGTTGACAAAGTCAGCCATTTTGACACACTTCTGGTCATGTGATCCACATGACTTCCACAATATAATTAACATCCCTACCCTACCATAATATTGCAACCCAAATTTGTTCGCATTCTGACAGATGGGTCTGGAGAAGAAGATTTTTGAAGGAATTTGCGTGACCGCCATTTTGACACACTTCCGGTCACGTCATCGGCATGGCCTCCGCAATTTAACATTACGACCCTATCCTAATGTTGTAACCAAAATTTGGTAGCATTCTGACAGGTGGGTCTGGAGAAGAAGATTTTTGAAGAAATTTACTAAGTTGGCCATTTTGACATGCTTAAAGTCATGTGACTGGAACGAGCTTTGCAATTCCTGTTACCAGTCAGGAGAGGAACGTTGCTGCAAAAGTTCAGCCGGATGGGCCGAGCGGTTTGGCTGGAGAAGTCGAAAAGGGAGACGGACGGATGGACGGATGGCGCTAGATGACAGTACCTTATCTGGAATGTAAATTCCAGATAAGCTAAAAATTATTTTAAAAATGCATCTCTCCGTGAAGCCATCCGTCTGTGAAGCCGTGAAGCCGTGCATGAAGCCTCGGTTGATATATGTCTCTTAATTACATACTGTTTGAACGCTAGTTGCATCCTGACTACACGTACTATTGCAGTGATCATCACGATTGGTTTAGAAGGGGGCCACTTTTGCCGATAAGACATCAGTGTGAGAGCAGCCACACTGCCTGCAAGACTCCATAATGGCTGTTATTAGGCCCCGCCTCCACATATTCTTCTTTGTTGTGGTTAACTGGGCTGCAAGCGTAATTGTTTGTATACTGCAACCATATCCTAATGTAGCTATTCTCCTTTTATGCTTTGTGTTGGAACACTCTTTTAAGCCATTGGTTCAATTTGATAGCATTTATGGCCGATTAAGATGGGCTGTTTTCACATTTGTGTATTATCGGCTGCATGTCAGGGGCCACATTTTAGGCCACCGGGGCTGCCAGTGGCTCGCAGGCCATGCTATGAAGAACAGGCTATTGGAACAGGAAGGCTATTGGAACATACCTTTTCAACTTTTTGACCCTTTAAACTGCTGAGACCCCTCAGACATTTGAAGACCCTTTAGATGCTGTTAGACAGTTACATCCTTCAGACCTATAAGACCCCTCAATACCTTTAAACCCCTTCAGACCATAAAGACCCCTAAGACCCTCTATATCCGAAAGACTCTTGAAGCCCCCTCAGACCATTAAGACCCTTAACACCTATAAACACCCCTAAGTTCCCCAAGAGCCACAATACCCTCAAGACCCCAAAAGATCCATAGGACCTCAAAACCATTAAGACCTCCAAGACTCTTGAGACCCCGAAGATCGTTAAGATCCTTAAGACCCTTAAGAGCCACTCAGAACTATCGGACCCCAAGACCCTTGAAACCCCAAGGCCCTCAAGACCCTTGATACCCTAAAGGACCCTTCAGCATTTAAGACCCAGAAGACCTTGTAGAGTGTAGACCATATAGACCCCATTAAAACCCTTCGACCCCTAAGCTCCTATAGACCCTTTGGAACCTTTCGACCACATAGACCCCTTTTACCTTTAAGACCCTTTCGACACCTTTAGACCCTTTCACCCTTTTGACCATTTATCATCTTTAGACCCCTAGAACCTTTGGACCCCACAGACCTTCGAAACCTTTCCACCCCTAAGTCCCATTGACTCCCTTTAGACCCGTTAGACCTTAACACCATCTGGACCCCTTACACACTTCAGACATGTTGGACAGCTTGGGCCCATGACCATTTAGAGATTTAGACCACTTCGATCTTTTTAGACCCTTTCGATCCCTTCGACCATAACTACTATTGTAATGTCGCCTTTATACCTTTAGATCATCGAGAACCTTTTCGGCTCACACCGTACAAACATCGACAAGTCATCTTGCAAAACACAGCCGAAACGTCTTTTTCAGCAAGTAATGTGCAAACTCGACCCACCTCGAGGGTGGGTACTCTACCAGTACAGTACAGTACAGTACAGTACTATAATAAAACAGTGAAACCCTCGCTGTTGTTGAATCCTTTAAAACGCCCAATTACCTCTGAGTTGCTTTTTGTTGGTACGATTCCAATCCCAATTACAGTGTATTAAGCCACAGAGAGGGTGTTTCATTAATAAATACATCGTCCCTCCAATGGTATCTTAATCCAGGTGTCCCGTCGACCAGCACGAGTTGGTGGACGTGAAAGAGCTCACCAGGGCCTTTCGAAAATAGCGTGCCATTGTGTGCCTGTACCCTGGCCGAGTTATAATTCCTTCCTTATAGTCTTCCAGCCATCCAGTACTTTGCCACAGCTTGGTGCAACCTGCTCAGTGTTGTTTCTCAGGCCCGGAAATGTCAACGACCTGTCATGTACAGTACACCTTGTAGCTTGTACAGTACACCTTGTGGCTTGTACAGTACGCCTTGTGGCTTGTACAGTACACCTTGTGGTTTGTGCAGTACACCTTGTGGTTTGTACAGTACACCTTTTAGCTTGTACTGTACACCTTGGAGATTGTACAGTACACCTTGTGGCTTGTACAGTACACCTTGTGGCTTGTGCAGTACACCTTCTGGCTTGTACAGTACACCTTGTGACTTGTGCAGTACACCTTGTGGTTTGTACAGTCCACCTTGGAACTTTACAGTACACCTTGTGGCTTGTACAGTACACCTTTTAGCTTGTACAGTACACATTGTAGCTTGTACAGTTCACGCGGTGGCTTGTACAGTACAGTTTGTGGTTTGTACAGTCCACCTTGGAACTTTACAATACACCTTGTGACTTGTACAGTACGCCTTGTTGCTTATACAGTACCCCTTGGGCTTGTACAGTATACCTTGGAGCTTGTGCAGTACACATTGGGCTTGTACAGTACACCTTGAAACTTGTACAGTGCACCTATATGCTTGTACAGTTCACCTTACGATCTGTACAGTACACCTTGGAGCTTGTACAGTCCTCCCTTGGAGCTTGTACAGTACACATTGTGGATTGTGCAGTACACATTGTGGATTGTACAGTATGCCTTTCGGTTTGTACAGTACACCTTGTGGCTTGTACAGTACACCTTGTGGCTTGTGCAGTACACCTTGTGGCTTGTACAGTACACCTTGTGACTTGTGCAGTACACCTTGTGGTTTGTACAGTCCACCTTGGAACTTTACAGTACACCCTTGTGGCTTGTACAGTACACCTTGTGGCTTGTACAGTACACCTTGTGGCTTGTACAGTACACCTTGTGGTTTATGCAGTACACCTTTTAGCTTGTACAGTACACATTGGAGCTTGTACAGTTCACCTTGTTGTTTGTACAGTCCACCTTGGAACTTTACAGTTCACCTTGTGTCTTGTACAGTACACCTTGTGGCTTTACAGTACACCTCATTGTTTGTACAGTCCACCTTGGGCTTGTACAGTATGCCTTGGAGCTTGTGCAGTACACATTGGGCTTGTACAGTACACCTTGGGACTTTACAGTACACCTGTGCTTGTACAGTTCACCTTTTGGTTTGTACAGTACACCTTGGGCCTTGTACAGTCCGCCTTGGAGCTTGTACAGTACACATTGTGGCTTGTGCAGTACACGTTGTGGGTTGTACAGTATGCCTTTAAGTTTGTACAGTCCGCATTGTAACTTGTACAGTGCACATTGTGCCTTGTGCAGTACACATTGTGGGTTGTACAGTCCACCTTGTTGCTTGTACAGTACACCTTTTGGTTTGTACGGTATGCCTTGGAGCTTGTACAGTGCACATTGGGCTTGTACAGTACACATTTGCTCTTGTACAGTACACCTTGTGGTTTATACAGCTCACCTTGTGACTTGTACAGTCCACCTTGGAGCTTTACAGTGCACCTTGGGCTTGTACAGTACACAATGGAGCTTTGTCGTACACCTTGGAGCTTGTACAGTACACCTTGGAGCTTGTACAGTACACATTGGAGCTTTACAGTCCGCCTTGGAGCTTGTACAGTATGCATTGGAGCTTGTACAGTATGCATTGGAGCTTGTACAGTCCACCTTGTCGTTTGTACAGTTCGCCTTGTTGCTTGTACAGCTCACCTTTTAGCTTGTACAGCTTGTATAGTACGCCTTTTCGCTTGTACAGTACACCTTTGTAGCTTGTACAGTACACCTATTGCTATCCTGTACAGTATGCCTATTCCTATCCTCTACAGTATACCTATTACTATCCTGTACAGTACACATTGGAGCTTGTACAGTACACCTTGTAGTTTGTACATTACATCTTGTGCCTTGTACAGCAACCTTTTAGCTTGTAGAGTATCCCTTTAAACTTGTACAGTACACCTTGTTTCTTGTACAGTGTACCTTGTGGCTTGTACAGTACACCTGTTGCTATCCTGTACAGTACACCTACAGGAGAACGGCCATTATACATAGGAGACATTGTTGTTGTTTTAGATTAATTGCAGAAACATTATCGCGGAAAAATAGACAAATCAACACGGTATATGGGATATGAACCCGAGATCCGAGAATCACAAGTTATGTGCTCGGATGGGAAGGTCGTGAACATGGCACGGAACGGAATTAAATTAAATAAACACTGTACTTGAAGAATAAAAGATTGCAAGGTAAAGATAAAACTTTAAACACTGCAGCGAGAGAAAAAGAAGGTGTTTTGCCCGAATAAAAAGACAATCCTTGCAAAAAAAAAGAAAAGGATCTTCGCAGCCGTGTGGGGAAAGAAGACCACGTGGGACGAGCCCTTTAAACTTGCCCGTGACTCGGTCACGTTTCTTTGTTTACGTCGGCACGGCGCGACGTCACGGCGCGTCCAGATCCCTTGGTGACGGAGCGAGCCGACCAATCATAGTTCGCCTTCACGATGACGTCTCACTCAGAGGCGTGTCCAGCGAATGAGCTGTCGCCATGCTCTGGGTATTTAATCCAAACGCAACGTGTTGGCGTTTCATTCATGGAGCAAGCACAGTGTCTGTCTCACTTGTTCACATAGAAAGGGCAGGAAAATAACAGGAACATAATCCTTCGAGCCATGTCGTCTCAAGTGTCTCGAGTGCGGCGGACCGCGTCGCCACCTCAGCAGAACCGCCCGCAGCCGCTACGCGCCACGGTGCCCTTCCAGCTGAGGCACGGCGCGGCGAGCCCAGGGCGGCCGAGCGCCGCGCCGGGCCCACAGAAACTCGCCGCGTCTCCGTCTCCCACACCGGAGCACCGGACTCGTCATTCACGACGATCTCCCGAGCTGCGCGGTTCGCCCGAGCGTCGGAGCCCCAACTCGCCCGTGTGCAAAGGTGCTTGTCCAGGCGTGAGTGTGTGTGTGTGAGTGAGTGTGTGTGTGTGAGTGAGTGAGTGTGTGACTGAGTGTGACTGAGTGTGCGCGACACGCCGACGTCCTGTCATGGTTACACAATCACCTTCGTGCCGAGTATCGTGAGCCGTGTACGAGCCCCGCGTGGTCGTAAACGTTAATTGCAGAACGAGGAATTGAATGAATAAACTCCACGTTCACTAGGCCCTCGTACATCACTCGGTCCATGCGTTGCGTCCGTGACATGAGGCTCTTGCTGCCACCACGTCCGAGCAGAACGCGAACAAAGGGTTGCTGCAGCGCAGGATGTCTGCTTGTCTGTCTCTGCTTGTCTGTCTCTGCGTGTCTGTCTCTGCGTGTCTGTCTCTGCGTGTCTGTCTCTGCGTGTCTGTCTCTGCGTTGTCTGTCTTCTGCGCTGTTCTGTCTCTGCGTGTCTGTCTCTGCGTGTCTGTCTCTGCGTGTCTGTCTCTTGCGTGTCTGTCTCTGCGTGTCTGTCTCTGCGTGTCTGTCTCTGCGTGTCTGTCTGCTGCGTTGTCTGTCTCTGCGTGTCTGTCTCTTGTCTCTCTGTCTCTGCGTGTCTGTCTCTGTGTTCTCTGTCTCGTCTCTGTGTCTCTCTGTTCGGTGCCTTTTCCTGAGCTGCCATTCCCCATCCTGGCTCACTGCCTCTTGGCTGATCGCCTGCCTCGTTCCCTGAACTCCTAAAGCAGAACTGTTGTGCTTTGTACAACGATCTGTATTCTCTTGTCTTTCAATCCTAACGGTTGTTTGTTCCCCTTTTATAGCACCATTGTGTGCCCTCTCTAGCTCGTACAGGCCAATGGATGCAGACGTGTGTGGTACAAAGTGATCCACGGACTTGTTTGGGGGGTTTTTTCCGATAATTATCCCCTTTTAGCCCCCACTTGTTTGTTTGTTTTTGTTTTTGTTACCAGGTGGTCTTTACACCAAGTGTTCTTTAGCTCTCAGCCCAACCCATCATACCACCCCACAATCCATAACTAAACGCATACCCCACATCTCTCTTGCACCTCCCCCTCCAACCCCCTTTCCTTCCCACCTTCCACTTTCTAGCTTCACATACTCTGCCTCCATCACCCTCTCCCCCTGCACCTCTTCATCCCTATAAGCAATGGGCACGAAGTGGATATGCCAATAAGTAAACCGATGGGTTTGACCAAGGACGGTGAGCTTCGCGACGGTGGACGGTGAGTTGAGATGGAGAAAGGCTTCGCGTGGACGAGCAAGCATGTACCTTTCTTTGTGTGCTGGCTCATTCGTCTGATGAGGGTCACACAGAATCGGGTGGAATGTGCCATTGGGGGTGGACAGCCACAGTATGGGCTGGGCGGTCATTGTAGGAGAAGATGCGTTGCAGAGCAGCCATGGAGGTCGGATAAAAGTACCCACCCAAGATGAGCAGATGATGTGCCGCATGAATTGACAGTTGTGACATCCACTTGCTGGTTTTATGGCCTGCGGAGGCCAAAGTGAGGGTGAATAATGGGAGCTGGTTGTGCGGTGTGAGCTGCGGTTAACACTTGCTGTTGGCTGTGGGTAAGGAAGGAGGTGGCTATGCAGATGCATCGTGCAAGTGTAGACGTGAACATGTCCTCCTTTGACCTGTCTATAGCAGACTGTACAGGATTGAGGATGACCAGTCCAACTGCAGGCCAAGCACTGCTCGGTGTTCTTGATGAGGACAGAGATGAAATCTCAGATTGGTGTTGAGTGGTTTTAAAATGGCTTGCTGGATCGACCAAGGATCCTGTTTGTCTTCTACAGAATGAGATCTGGGAATGGTGTCTATGTTTAATAAGGTCTGAGTACATTAGAGTAGAGGTGATTGAAGGCAGGCTAGTTTGAGTCTCTTGTGTAGTTGTGCTTTATTGTGTCCAACTTTAAATATGAATAAGCCATTCCAGACTCCTGTGCATTGGAATAAAGCTTCTTCTTTTAGGGTCTCAAAAAGGTACTGACCCTTGAAAAATCACCCTCTTGCTGAGGCTTTATGAGTGGTGCATTGTCTGCTGCTATTGGAAGTCGCACCAAAACCCTTCTCTTGGGATTACGCTTGCCGGAAGCTGATATTCCGCGATAAATTGGATCTGGTTCACCACACTGCCATGTTTGGAGTGTGCTCTACTGCGCTGCCTGCATGGGTGTGAGGCTTGTTCTTATGGACCTGCACCCGCATGCCTGTGGGTTGAGTAGCAACATCATGCTGTGGCCTGTGCATGTTCCCTGTGAAAATGTACAACCTTTACACCCAAAGCTCTTCAAACCATGTCGATGCCTCAGGCCATATAATAGTACGATAGTGCATGGAAAGGGCAGATTTTTCATGGAGTTTTTTTTTCCAGCCTTGGGATGCGAGGAGAAGCTGCATTTCGGGTGTTAACCCTTCTTCGGAGCAGAAGATGAGTTTATTCCTGAAACGTCCCCCTTGTCCTTGCTTTCCACAGAGGTCAGCATCCCTCCTGTTGATTTCACCCATTGTTCTACCTGCCCGCTAACGCGGATCGACCCTATCCTTCACAAGCAAGACTAGTTGTTCATTTTGTATGACCACTGAAAGGAACTCTGCATGTCGTAATGGAAGGTCTACATATTATGTACGCATTGTATATCGAGTTTGGAAAGAAGGCATAAAGGAGGAAAAGAATACCGAATGGGAGAGGGCATTGTCAAAATACGTCTCCATGTTTTTCTTTTGTTGTATGTAGATTTTTCAACATGTTTATTTGGCCCGTGACAGCGGTGTTCTTGTTAACCCTAAGTATGAGCAAAGTTCTGCTACACGGACCCTGAGATCTTTACTCGATCGACGTGATTGTAGTTCTGTGGTCAAAAATGGCAAATGATGTCCCCTTAATGACACTGGGCCCACTTGTCAAAGTCCATGCATTTTCAGAGCTAGTGACAGTCATCCATCCATCTTGTACCTTGAAGCATGGATAAAGCCTGCAAGGAATTGTGTATTGTCGGTAGTGTTTTATGCATGTGCCTCCAGGCTTTCGATTTAACGTGCCTGCTTTTTAAGTGTACATGCATGAGCATACAAATTGATTGAGTGTGCGTAGAAAAGCTCGTTGACAAATGACCCCGAGCAGTTAAGCTTTACAAACCTTCACGTGGGGTTGCTCGAGGTTCTTTCGAAATTGAAAATGCACAAAATAGCAGCACCGCTCGGTGCGACGTAGTGTGCGTAACCGTGGGACAGCTGTGGGTTTTCAGTCTCGGGCAGCCACCGAGGGCAGTTGTACGAGGACTGTTTGGGAGGACACAAAGCTTCAAATGCTTTTCTTCCCTCGTAGCCACTCCACCCCCCCCCCCACATCTCTGTGCTCCTTGAGCCTTCCGAGGAATATTTTGCATCATCCCGCAACAGCTGTTGTGACCAGAGCATGTAAATGACAACGTGGTGATCCACAGTCTGAGACGGTTGGCCGGTTTAGTGTTCCCAACTGAGAATTTAGTTTAGGATTCTGACATCTTGGGTTCAAATCCCAAATACTGTGTTGATTTGTCTGTTGTCCACAATGTCCTTGTAATTCAAGTCAAAGTACACTTGTGTTTCTCAAATACTTGCCCTGTGTGTTTGGTTAATGCTACTGAGCCACGAGTCTTCAATCCCTGTTCAAAAAAAACCAACAAACAACTTAAAAAAAAGTATAAAAAAGCCTTACTGGTCGTGCACATTGAGAGCAGTTGATAAAAGTTTCATCTTCCTGACCTTTTACTGGTGTTATGCGGAACATCTGTATGGGTGGTTTAACCTATTGAAAAACAAACTTGCCATTTAGCAGTTTTATTATATACAAATTCATTCATGTGAAAAGTTTTTCCACCTATTTAGACCTTTTTTTTTGTTTTTTTTTCTTCCTTTCTATCATCCAAGCAGGGAAACTTGGTTAAATACGTTGATAAATCAACTGGGTTATCCCACATGATCCAGGTTTTGTAAAAGGTTCCAAAGTTCAGATTCCTCTTTAGAATCCCATCAAACAAATATCCGTATCAGCCTCAAACATTGTTTGAAAATGCCATTAACACCAAAGCTGTACTGACCTCGAAAGGTTACCTTCATGTGCTCGTCTCAACTTGCGCCACCCCCACCCCTCCTCGCCGATGTGGGATAGCCTGGTATACTTCTTCGGAGCTCGAGGTAACACTGACATTTACTGTAGGATGCACATCACAGCGGTGAAATGGCATGGCTTGTGGTTTCCTGCAGTTTGTGTTGTGGACAAGCTAAGCAAAACATGATAGCATGTTGTCGACCGGGTCACAGTGCTGCGTGATTTCCTTTGGGCCATCGCAGTCTCCCAGGCAACATTGCAGACATCACAACAGCATCCAGCACGTCCAGTGGACTCAAACATTTTTATAATGAACACCCTCGACAATGCATTCCTTCGGTTCCCTATTCGGCATGTCAATTTGCCCGTGGTGCAGAATCTCTCAAACCAGTTTTCGGCAGTTATTGATTGTTCCGCTAAAACTCTTTTATCCTCCTGATAATTCCGCATCGGGCAATTTCTTCCCTTAGTCTATATACCATACCACAGATAAGACGGTCTCTTTTTGTACTGCTTTTGTTGCCATCTTGTCCAGTGAAGAATATCTGCAACTCCATCAAAGTCGATGGAGTTGGTACATTTACCCCTTTGAGCCTGGAATGCTGTACATTCAAACTCGTTTGGTCCACTATGATGCTAAAATGGGTGTGATGTCCTGGGGACAGGCCGTCATTGTCACCATTCTGTAAACCCAGCACTGGACGGATTCATAATGGGCCAATGCACAGGATAAATTTCCTTATTGGGTGGTTTTTCATGATGTCCACTGATTTGTTGTTTATCTTAATTTATTTCATTTTCCTAAACCCCTTTTTCGAGAAAATATTGGTGGTTCTCCGGTGCTGAAGGATGGGCCACCGCCGCGACTGAATTACTGCACCTTTCTGCTTGGCATCAACAATCCTGCTAATCTCATCTTTCGGGAGTGATGTGTTTATTGGACACTTTGGAATGTAAATTGTATTTTCTTTAATCTCTCCGTATATTAAAGCACCTAATGCTGTCTTCACAAGCCTGTATAACCTTTTATTGCACACGAGCAGGAAGGGAGGGCAATGTCAAGCGATCTTTTGTCGAGATGAAATTTTGGAACTGTTCGCGTGAGAATTATGAAATCGGGACGTGCACAAAATTAAATAAGGCTTCAAGCCTGTTGGTAAATAATCTCTGCTAGTCAAGTGTAATGTGTTAATGAATAATCTCTTGTTTTGAAATGAAGGCTCCACAAACGAGTACAGCTGTCCAGCTTGGCAAGTTCCGACGTTTTATGTCAGGTCTGACGTTTCAGCGAATCAAGGTGGCTTCAGCCGAGACAGATGCAGGCTACTCCGTGTGGTCAAAATATACCTGAGCCTTGCCGCCTGGGTAGCTATAATTATCCAAGTTGGCAGTGCCTTCCTTTTTGAAGACTTGATTCCCAAATACAACCAGTTTTTTTTGCAGATATTAGTTCTGCTAATAAGATACTTCACTACGATTACTATTTTTAAAAGGGCCCCAATTCTTCCCACCTTCTTGTGGGGTTGGCCGTAGAAGGTTTCCAGCCAGTCTTTCACGGTCCAGTTGATCAGTGTTGACGTTTCGATTGAAGATGATTTGTTGGGCAGGCATTTATAAAAATTTTTTTTGAGGGTGCTGGAGATGACTCGCCTCCTCTTCGTGAAAGGCACTGTGGGATCTTTAACATACATCAACAAATACGAGCAGGCGGGGCACCCGGCTTAACATCCTTCAGAGGGACAGCACACTTTGAGATGCAATGCCCTCCTTTTGAAGTGTCAGTTTTACAGTTTATCGTTTGGTCCGGAATCAAATCCAGATAAAACAGCTTGAAGGTTAGCACCTCTGCACCATCTGGTCTGCCATTGAAAATAAGGTATTGCTGTTGGTTGTTTGGTGTTCCCATTGGATCACTTAGCTGGGATCCCAGTTGAAATCCCATAAACTATTTTCCAGACAAAAAAAAATTCCTTTACAGGAGGGAGGCTCATGCAAGGTAGTGACAGTGGGGCAAACGTCAAGGGAATGAATGAGGAGAAGGAAGAGGAGGAACACTGAAGCGAGCAAGTGAGAGGGTTGGTTTGGTTAAGGTCAATATTTGGGGTTAATGGAGATCATTGGTCATAAAATTGTGGTTGACAAAAGATGACTGTGCATTGTCCTTATAATTGATGTAAAACTACGTAGTTTTATCTAGAGCTCCATGTAATTTATGTTAAAACGCATTTATTTACCTCCACCACCGAAGGTAAAGGAGATTATATTTTCACCCCTGTCTGTGTGTCTGTCTCTGTGTTTGTTTGTCTGTTTGTGTACAGGATATCTCAAAAAGTTGTGAACGGATCCGGATGAAATTTTGTGGACCGATTGGGTGTGTGACGAGGACGAACTGATTAGATTTTGGTGAAGATCCGGATCCAACGGCTAGAATTTTTAAGTGATTCTTCACCATTGAGAGATTGGGCCAAAAAGGATGTATAGCATGATATCTCAAAGTTGTGGACGGATTCGGATGAAATTTTGTGGACAGGTTGGGTGTGACGAGGAAGAAATGATTCAATTTTGGTGAAGATCCGGATCTGATAAATTTTTAAATGATTCTTCACCATACGGAGCTAAAATGATATATCACATGATATCTCAAAAAGTTTTGGACGGATTCGGACGAAACTTGGTAGACACGTTGGGTGTGTCGCAAGGACGAATTGTTTCGATTTTGGTGAAGATTCGAATCCGGATCTGGATACGAGAATTATTTAATTTTCAAAGTGATTGTTCACCATTGAGAGATTAAGGCCAAAAACAATATAGTACTGTATAGCGTGATAATTCAAAAATGTATTGGGTCCGATATGTTTTCGTTTATCAGGCATTACGTGGTGGAGGTATGCGCTCTACCAAGTGCCCTTCTAGTCTCCTTACATCCTCATCCTATATGTGGTATCTCTAAGTTCCTCCCCCAGTTGTACATCATTGTTAAAACTAGAATGGCACTCGGTAGAGCACATACTTCCGCCACTGAACAGTTTACGTTTTTTATTCCACTGATAGGCCAGATCTGAATCCAGACCTGAACCAAAGTGTAATCTGTTTGTTCTTGTCACCTACCCAACTCATCCACCAAGGTTTGTCATAACTCGTTCACAACCTTTTTAAATATGATGCTTTTTTCGTTTTTGTCCCACTCTCTCAATATCGAAGAATCACTTGAAAAATTGGAGTATCCTGATCTTCAGTAAAATCAAATCGATTCTTCCTTATGAAACACGCAACCTGTCTACCAGGTTTCGTCCGAATCCGTCCACGTCTTTGAGATATCTTGCTCACAAACAGGCGGACAGGAGTGAAAACTTAACCTCTTCAGCAACTGAGGTAATAAGGGGAAAATGCCACGTATTTATTATTATATTTTCATTAATTTTATCTACTTTAGTGTGAATGAACTACTCCTGTAATTAAAGTATATATATATTGTTGTGGTTCCCACCCGCTCGGCGTGCAGACGACCGCTTTTAGCTAATCGCGGCCGCGCCCCCACTGGACGGGCAATCCTAGTCGCAGCTTTCGGATCAACGCCAAAATCCAGCTACGGGTGTGTTTTTAACCACACCGTAAATCAGCCAACTCTTCTGTCCACGTGCGACAGGGTCTGATTGTCGATTTACCTAAGTATGCGCGCAGACCGAAATGCCGGGGATTTACACCTCGACGGGACCCGTACGGATACAGGCCGCTGTACGCAGCTCGTGCCATTTGCGATTTGCCGAGCGGTTGTATATCGCCAAGCCCCGTCGGATCCGATTACTTTATCGGCTATTTAAAAGCCAGCTAATATTCCGTACGTAATTACAGAGCTCAATGGAGGAAGGGGACGCAACAGCAGGTGAACATTCAAACAATGACATTTATTTGTCACGTATGCAGTCAATGAAGCAATGCAGATATACAAGCACATATGCAATGAATGAGGGTAGGGACAAGACACGAGCAAACAAAGACCCACAGCTGTATCTATTGATTAATGTACATGCACTTAACAGTTTCTACTTAGCGGACACGGCGCCACAACTTTCATACAAAGAAAACCCCAGGAAAGGAAAGGGCAGAACAGGACCCGTAGGCCTTTAATGTTCGCGGAGCTTTGGAGACCGAAGGAGCTCTGTGAGACCGGGCTGGTTACCTGCCACCCTCGTTGGTTCGTCACCACCCGACTGGACTCCACCAGCTCCTGACTCCAGACTCAACTGCTGGGCGACTCCTCTCTCCACTGCTGGTCGGCATCTCCTCTCCTCGTCGGCGTCTCTCTCCCCACCTCAACTCTCCTCGTCGGCGTCTCCTCTCCCCACCTCAACTCTCCTCGTCGGCGTCTCCTCCCCACCTCAACTCTCCTCGTCGGCGTCTCCACGCGCCCTTTTATCGCCACGAAGCTTCGCCCCTAAGGGGGGCCGCGGTGGGTTTTTTCCACCCGAAATCAGCGCCCTCCTTACTTCACCTTTGACCCTTTACCCAGGCTGGATCCACCCCTCCTCCTTTCCGGCACGCGGGTGGGGGGGGGGGGGGGGAGAAAGAAAGATGGAGTTGTTGTCTTTTTTTGTTTGTCGAGAATCCATCGCGTTGGTTGGCGGAGATGTTATTCGTTGGGGAGGCCGTTTTGGTTGGCGTTTTGGAGAAGGTGGTTGTGGTTGTTGAAGTCGTGGTGTGGTTGGCGTTTTGGAGAAGGTGGTGAGGAGATGCTTGTTCGTTTGTGGGGATGTGGTTGGCGCATGTGGGTCTGGGATGGCGTGGTTGTTGAGATGCGGGTGTGGTTTGTTGAGATACGGTTGTTCCAAAATAAAGATAGCAAAAGAATAATACTACCTCAAAGATCACAGCCGGTTACACGAATAATACCCTTTTAGACATCGGTGGGGAAATCTAATCTGAACACACACTTATCGACATAACTGATCTCTGGGAAACC
>CM068964.1:76956639-76968410 GCA_035128595.1 Eptatretus atami
ACACAGGAACATCAAGGTCTCTGGAGATGGACTTGTAGTCTTGAAGTTGTCCATGCTTGGCTACAATCTTGTTGTCTGACCTCAGACAATTCTCTGATTTTTCTTTCTTTTCTCCATGCTCATTTGGTACACACAGTGACACAAAACAGCACGACACTTTTTTTTTCCTCTATTCAAACTGCTTGAATGAGTGATTTTTATATTGCAGGCACCTGCGACTCACCATAGGTGAGTTCAATTCCAAAGTAAAGGAGAATCACCTGCTTAAAATGTAATTATTTCTAAAAGGTGCCAATAATATTGTCTGGGCCATTTTAAGATTTCTGTGTGAAATAAGCTAAGATTTAGAAGAAAAAAAATTTCAGCTTTTTTGGTTTTATTCCATGGCCAACCAAAGAAATACATTTGTGGATACCAAAATATTTTTTAATTTCAACAATTTTTCTGGAAGAAATGATGCATTATTTGAAAAAAGTGCAAGGGTGCCAATATTTTTGGCCACAACTGTATGTTGTATGGCCTGCATACCCTGGTGTTTCCATTCTTATTTTTTTGTCTACTATATCTCAATTCTTTCACCTAGAGCAGGGGTCGGGAACGTGTGGCTCGCGAGCCAGGTGTGGCTCTTTTGATTGCATCTGGCTCGCAGATAAAATTGGAGTTTGAAACTTTGAAAGCCCAATATTTCTTGCGGAAGCTTTACCTATAGTTTGAATGGTGTCGTGCTTCATTCACGTGCAGGGCTAAAACTTGGCAGAAGGAGAGAAGAAAAAACGCCTCCGAATTGGCTGAAGCGGTTTTTGTTTCGTCCAGTCATGCGGCCGAGGCGACTAGTGATTTCGGTTCCTCCAATGACATGCCGCCGCCGAGACGCGTAGCGGAATTCATCTCGACCAATCACGCGCCACCGCTGAGGCGACAGCATCCCAGAGTCGGCCGGCCGCGCCGCACCTCTCGAGTAAATAAGCCCGTGCGCAGGCCAGCCAGACTCACTATTTGCCAAGCCTCAGTTGGGTCAACATCTCCCTCCTCTCATTTGCTCAAAGCTAACCCTTCGACGAAGAAGATGGCGAAAAGAAAAAAAGATGAGTATCGTACATTTCAGGCGAATGGCCGAAGAATTCGCCTTTGTGAGAGAAGCAGGTTCTGTGGTGTGTCTAATTTGCAATGACAAATTGCATCGATGAAACGGTCGAATATAAAGCGGCACTTCGACACACGCCATGCTACCTTTGCATCAAAATACCCTGCGGGAGACAGCAGAAAGAAAGCGTGCCAAGAGCTACTGAGCAGGGTGCAAGCCAGCCAGCAGCAACTCTGCGTATGGACCTGGCAAGGTGACTATAATTCCGCTAGCTTTGCTGGATCTTTAGCAATAGTGAGGAACGGAAAACCATTCACAGATGGCGAGTATGCTAAACGTTCATGCTGGATGTAGCCAATGAACTCTTTGATGATCTTCCGAACAAAGCAAGATAATCAAACGGATACAAGACATGCCTCTGTCGGCAAGAACTGTTCATGATCGTACCATCATGATGGCAAACCAAGTGGAGGAAACACAAGTGAAGGACAAAAATACAGCGCCGTTCTTTTCCCTGGCTTTGGATGAGTCAACAGACGTAGCCATTTGTCGCAGTTCAGTGTGATTGCAAGATATGCTGCTGGTGATACACTGCGCGAAGAAAGTCTTGCTGTTCTGCCAATAAAAGGGTCCACAAGAGGTGAGTATTTATTCAAGTCTTTCATGGAGTCGCTCAAGAAAAAAAATCTACCTATGGATAAACTTATCTTGGTGTGTACTGATGGTGCTCCGTGTATGTGGGGAAAAACAAAGGATTTGTGGCGCTTCTCCGTGAACATGAAATAGACCCATCCTAAGTTTCCATTGCATTCTACACCAGGAGACTTTGTGCTCAGAGTTGTGATGGGCAGCTTGGCGAAGTGATGTCGCTGGTCATTCGTGTGATCAACTTTATTGTTGCCCGAGCCTTAAATGGTCGCCAGTTTAAAACATGCTGGATGAAGTTTGAAATAACTATCACGGTCTGCTTTTGCACAGCAATGTGCGTTGGTTGTCAAGAGGAAGGTGCTTAGCCGTTTTGCGGCTTGCCTGAACGAAATCCGGATTTTCCTTGAAATGAAAGGATTGAGCATCCTGAGCTAGCCGAAACTGAGTGGCTCCTCAAGTTTTACTATCTCGTGATATGACTGAACATCTGAACCAGCTCAACGTGAAAATGCAAGGCATTGGAAATGCAGTGTTATCCCTTCAACAAGCCGTGTTTGCTTTTGAAAACAAGCTGGAGCTCTTTATCATGGATCTTGAAACAGGTCGTTTACTACATTTTGAAAAACTGAGACAATTTAAAGATGCATGCACAGCAAGTGAGCCCACTCAAAACTTTGATCTCCACCAGTTAGCTGGCTTCACATCCAGTCTCCTACAGTCATTCAAAGCATGCTTTGGAGAATTTCGTGAGCACACTCGTCTTTTTAAGTTCATCACCCATCCAAACGAGTGTTCACTGAACACAGCCGACCTGAGTTACATTCCTGGTGTCTCCGTCAGAGATTTTGAAGCAGAAGTGGCTGACCTGAAGGCCTCAGACATGTGGGTGAATAAGTTCAAGTCACTGAATGAAGATTTGGAAAGAATCGCACGACAGAAAGCGGAGTTGGCGAGCAAGCACATGTGGACAGAAATGAAAAAACTTCAACCCGAAGACCAGCTGATTATCAAAACTTGGAACGCGCTCCTGTCGCATACCACACAACTGCGCGTGTGAGTATTGCTGTATTGACCTTGTTTGGATCTACGTATGCATGTGAGCAGTCATTCTCACATCTTAAAAACATCAATTCCAACCTACGATCACGTCTAACGGATGAAAGCCTCAACGCTTGCATGGAGCTTAACCTCACCAAGTACCAACCAGACTACAAAGCCATCAGCAAATCCATGCAGCACCAGAATCCCATTAATGGTGAGTATTATAACAACATTATTTAAAAGAATAAATTCAGAGGCTTATTATACTCACTATTAGTTGAATTCAGTCTTAAAATATATTATATGGCTCTCACTGAAATAGATTCCAAATATTTTGCTTTCATGGCTCTCCGAGTCAAAAACGTTCCGACCCCGACCTTAGAGCATCAATACTTAAGCAGATTTTGGGCGTTGTGCACAAAAACTAGTACATACCATGAAGTACTCGTTTTTTTTTGTTTTTTTTTCCAAACTGCATGGATGGAATGAACTGCCAAACAATGTCGTTGAAATTTGGTACACAGCCCCCTTTAAGGCAGTGATCTCACAGTACCTGTACTTGGTATAAATCATAATTACTTTTTTTTGGAATTCAAAAATATGGATACCATAGCCTTTACAGCTGAGACTGAGCCTCAGCGTTTGCCTGATTGAGGGGAATATGGATGGATTTGGATTCAAAAGAATGAACCCTCATTTCACGCCAACTTAAAATGTCTTGATGAAAACCGACATAAGGTCTCACCATCTGCATATTGCAGTCACGTGATGCCCCTTGCCCTCTTGGGAGATTACTTAACACCGAGCACATAGTCCACAACGGACGACTCTCGTTGAACCGTCAGACCTCTGCCTTGCCTGCTTGTTCGCCATACTAGTTTGTGGTGCTTCGATTTTTGAATATACGTATTTCCCATGACCTTGTGCCAGTTACTTTGCAAATTGAAATTGTTCTAGCAATGCTTTTTTAAGGTTCGACTGCAAAACCTAAACCAACATTTGGCTAACCTGCATAAGTCTTGAAGAGCAATAGATAAGTTGGTTTTATTGCAAGTGTTTGACTTGTAATGTTGTGGTGTCTTGTTCAAATGTAGAGTTGATTTGCCCATTGTCTCCTAATGTCTTTGGCCCCCCATGTGATATATTTAGGAGGTCTTCCATGAGCTTGGGACACCATAGAAGAACAAACAAACAAACTTGAAGTATGAAATGTGTTTTTTTTTCTCCATCAATGGTTGACTGCCTTGGTCTTTGTGACCAGGTTTGACTGCTTACCATCACTTGATTGTTTTATTTTCTTTCCTTGCAGACAATGAAAGACCTATTTGTATTTGAGGGTTTAATAGCATTTTTTTCCCCCCATGTGCTTTGACCACTAGTCCATGCTTTGCTCTCCGATGTTGCACCCCGGCCATAGAAATATATGGGATGGGGGTGGATGGCAGGGTCGTCGGAGCCTGGGTCAGGGCTGGGTCAGCTACCCGTATGCCAACGAGGTGTATCGAATGAAAACAGCTGGCCCGTCATGACAGCGTACCGGCTTGACGCAATACACATGTTGTTTCAATTGGGTTGAGATTTGTCTGAACGTGCACATTCACAGAGTACATTCAAAAGCTGGTCTTCAATGAGGACTTTGCGTATCTGAAATTAGGTTGCCATTAACAGTTATCTGCTTCCGCATGGCTAACACAACCACTTGCTCGTCAACAATGACCACCAGCTTTTGGTGCTTTTGTAGTTATACCCACATCATGTACAATGAGCCAGTTACTTTGTTGAGCATTTTAGCCCCTCATAATCCAATGAGCAGAGCTGGATTTTCTGTTTGGTGATGCACAACAGCAGCGGCTCAGACGTGCAGGCTTTGGGCCTTTGGCACAAGTGTCCAATGCTGCATTCCACATGCCAGCACTTGGGAGTGGCTGCTGAAAACAATGGTTCAAGTCTTCGTTTGTTATTTGCCACTTTTAAACTTTTTTCTCTCTGCATGAACACTTAGATAAAATCAACTTTTCCAATGTAGACTGTCCTTTAACAGTTCTTTCCACAAAGATTGTTGTGCATGGCTTTGAACTGAATTGCTGCAAACAGTGTTTGCATATTGTTTGAAAATATTTTCTTTATTTCTTTATTTTTTTCATAATCTATTGTAAAAAATACCTCTATTGGCACTTCGAGGTGGTGCATACTTTCACCGAGCTTGGAAAGTTTTTATTTATTTATTTTTTTGAAATGAGGAAACTTTTTTTTTTTCATTGGTCGACATTGCATCGCCGTAATTTGGGCAAAACCATGTTAAGTCTCGGTTTTTAAAGACTTGCAAGTATTCTTTTTGAACAATCGGACATCTTTGAAATGTCTTTATTTTATTTTATTTTATTTTGCTTCGTCAAAGCTAACAACAACCCAAAAACCCCGAGTGCTTTCGACTTGACAGACTCCAATGGTTACAGATGAGTTGCACGTGTTCCTACCAAACAGAAGCATGTTTTTTTGGCTCCAAAAAAGCCTTTCATGCAATGAGAAGCTTAATATAAAGATCAGTTCCTTACTGGTGCAAGTCCACTTTTAAAACTTTTTGAGAAATGTAAAACAGATGAAGAATCCAAGCAATTATGGTTAATTTACTCCAGCAACTGTCTTACCATGGGTTTTTGGTCCTATTTATGAGAGAAAATGTAGCGCTAATACCCCAGAAAGTAAAAAAGGGCAACTTAAATTGACAGGACGTTGATTGGGGTATGTTAACCATCATGGGAAGCAAGGAGGAGCTGATGTTTCTGACATTAACCCTTCTGAGTAGAAGTGTGTGTGTCTCTGTCTCTGTCTCTGTCTCTGTCTCTGTCTCTGTCTCTGTCTCTGTCTCTTGCTACTGTTCCTTTTGTTCTGTTGTGTCCTGATCCATTCAGTATTCTAGCCCTTTCATGTGTCTTGACTGTTTACAAAAAAGAGGGTTAAATGCCTGAAACGTCAGCTTCCCATGGTGGTTAGCATAGTACCTCAATCAGCATCTTGTTGACTTCATTGTTCTACCTCTCTGCTGACAGAGTGACATTATCCTTCACCTGCAAGAATAGTTCATTAATCATGGTTACTTGATCATGAGCTCTGTGGAGCATGGACTCTCACGTCTAACTTGCTGTTTACTGTAATATCGATTTGTATGAGAGAAAAATTATTCCTCATGATGGGGTGCATCCATTGCTTTTGTTTCAAAGATTACATTTGCGATTCAAAGGTTTCCTTTTGTACACAGATTGATTTGCGAGCAACTTTCACCCTGTCGTTTACGATGGTCATCTTGCATCGGCTTGGAAATTGGCCAACATCACTGCATTACATAAAAAGGTGTCAAAACGGATGCTCTTAACTACAGACCAATTACTTCATTCCAATCACCAAGGTCATGGAATCCATCATTGCAGTTGACATAAAATCATTGCTTTTCTGCAACAGCCTAATCTCAGATCATGAATTTGGATTCAGACCTGGTCACACTACCTTGGATATGCTGCTTCTACTCTCCAAACAATGGATGGAAACCCTCGATATCAGACATGAGATACGGGCCGCCTCTCTGGACATGTATGCTTGGTGTTGGCTTAATGGTTAGGGTGGAGGGCTTTGGATCCGAGGTTCCTGAGTTCAAATCCCCCTCAGCTGTTGAATTAATACCAGGTTGGATTAACTCGGCTTGTCATCCTTCCGAGGTCAGCAAAATGAGTGCCAGCATGCTGGTATACTGTGTCGGAGTGGCGACCCATCCAGGATTGTGCCCAATAGCCAAGGAGACTGCTTACCGTAAGCAGCACCAATGCTCTGCACAGAGTATGGTCCCAATCTCCTCCTCCTTCTCTGGACATATCTTGAGCTTTTGATGCAGTCTGGTGCCCTGCCTTGTTCTCCAAACTGACTTTCTCCACTCTCATAGCAGGTAACCTGTGAAATTGGATAGATAGTTTTCAAATTGGCTATTTCGGCTCAGGTGACAGCTGGAGCAGGTGACATCCATTGGGGGACGTGGGGCTTGATTTGTTTAAGGTAAATTGTCTTTAAGGTAGGCCTGTTGTGTTTTTGGAAGCCATTATTTCCCCTCACCAGGACATCAGAGTGAGGAGACTGGAAAGAAATACCCACTATCCATGGAATTGTATATAAAAATTGTACATTTTTGGAATTTTGTTTGCAACTAAGGGGGGTAGCACGGTAAGGAGGTTAGGTAAGTTAGCTACAGCTCGCTTCCCACACCCCCTCCTGGTTTATTTTGTCATGGTTAATTAGGGGTGAGTGTAAGTGTTAAGGCTGGAGCTGTTGCCCCTGCATTGAACAGTATCTCCCACCCATTTTAAATTGAGTGGCACTGATGGGTCATCTGACAAAATTACACCACACTTTCAAAATGGCTGCCCCGCTAGATGTGCGTATGAAGCAGAGAACAGTTGTTGAATTTCTTACTGTTGTTAGATTCCTCCATTGGATATCCATAGGCGTTTAATGAATGTGTCTGGCAACTCTACCATTGATACGAGCACCGTTAGACATTTGGCAAAGCATTTCCAGAGCGGGGAAGCAGATTGCAGACATCCTCACAAGCCTAAAAGTAGTTGTCCTACAAGCACAGTGACTTCAGGAGAACAAGATTCGGATTGAAACGCTCATTAAAGTGCATAGCAGTTTATGGTGACTGGCAAAATAATTTTTACATTTGCCATATGTGTATGCATATTCCCTGTAATTGTCATTATCCCCCGCCAACCAACGAAGTTGGCGGGGGATATAGAAATGCGTTCCGTCCGTCCGTCACATTTCGTTTCCGGAGCTTAACTACAAATCCCCTCAAGATATATTTATGAAATTTGGTACACATATCAAGCAAGTGGTGAACTGGTGCCTTTTGATATTTTCTAATTGATAGGTCACATGGTTTGGCAGCCATGTTGGATTCAAGAAAAATATTAAATAATGTTTTCTCTGGAATCGCATAACCTACCGAAGCGAAAATTTGCAACTATCATCTTCCATCATGTCTGCATACATAGTAAAATTTATGACGTCACAAGTCGCATGGTTTGGCGGCCATCTTGGATAGAAAAACACACCTCATCCGATTAACACGAAACTTCACACACGTATTCCACTGGAGGATTGGAGGCAGAATGTAAATTTATGATGTCATAGGTCACATGGTTCGTCAGCCATCTTGGATTGAAAATTGATAAATTTTAAAAAATCTTCTTCTCCAGAATGGCTGGACAGATTGAGGCAAAATTTCACATACACTTTCCCCAAGACATCCTTTCAGAAGTTTGTTAATTTCTTATTGATAGGTCACATAGTTTGGCGGCCATATTGAATTTACCCTAAAACCTTCAAACATCTTCTTCTCCAGAACGGCTGGTCAGATCACGGGGAAACTTCACATACATATTGCACACGCTTAGGGAATATAAGTTTGTTAATCCTCATTTACTATGGCGGGGGATATCGAAGACTTTGTCTTCAATGGATGCTAGTTGCAATTGTAATTATCTTATTGAGATGTGTGTCGGTGTGTATATATTGCTATCCTTTTGTAGCCAAGCTCCACCATGAGCCTTTGATCCTTGGGCAAACGGAATCTAGACCTTTGGGCATGTGTTTTCTTGTTAATCCATTGGTGCAAAGGAAAAACATTGTTAAACTAGAAGCTTGTTTGATGAGGTTTATCATTCAATACATTTTCCTGATATAGTAAGGTATGCTGATTGGGCCGGCCATGTTGGACAACAAAGCCGAGGCATGCCACCCTGTTTCTACATTCCAGCTAGATGGCTGCACTCAGCAGGAAAAGTCACGGCACCATCAACGTAAAGCTATTTTTATGTGCCATAATAAAGCCGGCCTTGCATAAACTGCCAAAGAAACTCGACTGGCTTCAGAGCAAATGCTCGCAGACATGAAGCTTCATCACCATTTGTATCGTCTTCATCTTCGGTGATGCAAAGATGTACTCTTTTGTTGTGTGCTTGGACTGCGAGGTACCTTTCGCAGCCATTTTTCTTTTCATTTTGTCAAAGTCCTAAATGCTGCCCTCCCCTCTCTTCTTTGAAGTTGACTCAGCTGAGGTTGAGGGGCCCTGGCAGCCTCTTCTGGCATTGGTAATTTGGCTTGGTGACATGTGCAACGGTTTGCTCAGGGTGTGGAAAGTTGTGATACATGTTTTCTTTCCTATTTCTTGAATTGTTTTTAGTCTTCCATAATCGGAGTGAATGAGTGATGTGGGCACAGTGTCTTGTCCAGTGCAACATTGTCACGTCACTACGATCACATTGAGGTTCGGACTATCAGTTGCGTCATAGAGCAGCACCACCACAACTAAAGCCTGGCGTTGACTTGGCGGTTAGAGTGGTGGCTTGGGATCCTAGGGTTCTGAGTTCGAGCTCTGGTTTCCGCTGAATTAACACCAGGGGGTTGACTCAGCCTGTCATCCTTCCGAGGTCGGCGAAATGAGTACCAGTGTACTGGTAATAGGGGCCCCTAACCAATGATGCAACCAGCAGCCAAAAAATAAAAAAGGCAGCACATGATTGGAACCACCACAACTCGTTTGAAAGTGGGTGTTCGATCTCTTTGTTTATTCCTCTTCCTTCTTCCTTCTTTCAGGCATCTTGTTTGCACTTTGTTCACCCATGGTAAAATGAAGTCTCTTTTACATGAAAGGATTGTTGAGTTTTTCTCTTTTCCTTCATGTTATTTTGCGATCACCGATTATGTGCGTACATTTGTAGTTTAGTGTAATATATTGCAAGAAAAAAAATACACGTGTAGTTGGAGTACAGTTGGTCTCTGTGGTTCCAGGAGTACAATGATTAGAGACGCTCAATTAGTATTTCAGAATTTGTGGGTTTAAGTTTGCCTGAATGAAAGGCCCTAGAATTAGGATTTGGGTTCTGAACTTGTGGAAACTGAGCTGGTATCAAAGTACCTAGACATTCTTGGTAAAGATGAAGCCAACTAGCCAATGACCTTCAGAGAGGGAAAAATTTGCGTGCCCCACTTGGTATGGCCTACACTTGATAGTCAGTCCACACTTTTGTGTTGGACTTATCCTCATTATTTAGTGTGGATTTTTCCCATCTTCACCATCTCATTCCGCTTCATTTGAAAGGCTATGTCGTGTGCAAGCATTGGAATCTCCAACGAGCACTTGTAAACGCCGTTTTGACTGCACAGGATGATGATGTTAGGTCTATTGAGACAAAAAAAAAAACACTCCACTTTTCACCCAGCCCCTTCCCCCTTCTCTTTTGCCATTACCTCACTAATTAATTGCCACTGCAGTAACTTTAAAAACTCTCAAGGGTTCCAAACTATGATTCCTAAGACTCCAAATTTGGAAGGATACATAGCCCCCCCCCGCCAGAACCCCAGAAACGTTTTTGTTTCAGATTTCCTTTGAGGGATAAAACTTCTTTGGGCATGTCCTGCATGTCTTTGGGGTAGTTCACACCCATGGCCTGGTCAGACAATAGGCAACATCGTTGCCAGCTCGTGTGTAGGCATCAGCTGAGGGTGGAGATCGTCGAGGCTCTGCACAGACGTGCAAATCTCACCGTTGGTTAAAGCTGCAAATCCTCCCTTTCCAGAGTCCTTGTGAAATGTAATGGTAGCTGAGTGCCAATATTCTTTTGTTATAATTTATTACCTTGACATCGCAAAGCATTGATGGAATTTCTCGTGTCCTTTCGTTGCCTCACATTTTGTTGGTGATTCGCTGATCAGAATGCTTCCCATTGTGATGTTGACACTTTAACTGCCTCAACCTTGTTGTTCCCATGGTTGTTGCTGTTCAGCCAACAACAAATGTGCTACAAGAATGGCCTGATTTTTCTCGCTTATATGAGCAAAAGATAAATAGCCTCCTCAGACCCATTCCACTAAAGGCCAGGCAGCTGAGAGAGCGAGACCGACTTGTGTTCCTTTTGGCTCTCAGTTTCTCTGGACACAAAGCTCACTCTCATAGCCTCCGAAGGCTGTGTTTGAGAAGGGGGCCTTACTGGGTGGTGCTAAGGGTCTCGCCACCCCTCCCCCAAGCAGCCAGAGCTCCCCATCGGTGGCAAGGCTTTTATGCACCGACTGACGGCAAGTGAATGGATTAGGACCCGCCTGGCGGGGACTGGGTGGTCCTGTGAGGCCACATTTTATTATTGGGCCTATGCCTCGCAGTAGGAACACTTTTCTGCCTTTCACGGCTCTGGCGCCAGCCTGCGAGACCTTCCATTGCCCCCATCATCCTGTTTCTCCTTCTCTGGGAAGTCATTTGAGGCTTGGAGCTTTATCTTGGCCTAGAGAAGAGGAAAGGGTGTGCAGAGGGGGACTAAGCGGTCCATGCCGTGGCCTTGTGTGACATTAAGGCGAGAAACTAGGGCACAATGACTTGTTGGAGTCCGATTGTCCATGGCCTCGACGTTCCGTGTCGCAGATAGCCTTACTGGAATGTGAGAGCTCCCCTCCAGCTTTTTTCATCTTTCTTTGTCATTTGGTGTTCGTTAGCATTCCGAAGAAAAAAAAAAGAAGGAAGTTTCAATGTTTGCTGGATGTTAAAAATGCCACATGTTTGTGGGTTGCAGCACCTTCACGGCTTAACAATGAATGCCCAGTGCAAGTTTAAAGTGGTCATGGTTCGTGCGGAGACTGCCTCGATGCAGACAGCCAATATGTGCATGAGAAGTCTTCCATTGGCCTTATGTGTGGATGGTGAAGCCACATATCAATAGGTGTTTCATAAGGTGTGCACTGGTGTAGCATATAAGCAGTGCCTCCAAAGGCATGTGACATGAAACTTGTAAGATGTTTGAACTTTTTCTTTCTCTACTTTATACATATTTCATTATTTATTTTGTTCCCATCTATGTATTCCTGTCCTGTCTTCCATTAGCTCTTTCTGCTTCTTCATTCTTATCCTGGCTGTCATGTATTCTTCATTATCATTATTTCTCTTGTCTGTTTTTTTTTT
>CM068964.1:76970877-77006026 GCA_035128595.1 Eptatretus atami
TCTAAGGCTCGTGGCAGAGCTTGTGTATCACATGCAGGATAAGGATGTTAGAAGAGATTGTTTTATTTCCTCCACCACCGAAGGTGGAAGGAAGTTGTTTTCACCTCTGCCTGTTTGTCAATCACTTGCAGGTCACAATTTTAAACAGATCTTCACAAAACTTCATGAAATGGTAGAGTTAGTCATGAGCAAGAAGCCTATTGATTTTGAAGTGAAAGGGTCAACAACTTTGTAAAATTTCTGAAATCCTCAATTTTCATCAGATTCACTTGAAATTTGAAGAGGATTTGCATTCCAGGTCACTGCATTCAACCACCAACTGTTTTTGAGGTCAAATTTGTTTTTTTTCGTAATTTTGCAATTGTCGTGCTTTGCCTGACATCTTTCTTGTCTGTTTGTGTCCAGGATATCTTAAAAAAGAACAAAAAAAAGTGGATGGATTCGGACAAAACTTGGTGGACAGGTTGAGTGTGCGACGGGAACAAATTGATATCCACATCCGGATCCGCTAATTTTTTAATTTCAAAATGATTCTTCACTATTGAGAGATGAGGCCAAAAACGATACATAGCATGATATTTCAAAAATGTATTGGGCCCGATATGTTCTCGTGGATCAGGCATTACGTTGCGGAGGTATGCACTCTTCCGAGTACCCTTCCAGTTTGAATATGAATTACAATCGTCGGGAGAAAAACAAGTCATCAGTTTGTAGGATTTGAACCCAGGATTCCACTCTTTTTTTTTTTTTGAGCAATGTTCTCAAGATGGGAACACCAGACAGGCTTCAACAAATGCTACAAGAAGTGTGAAATGACCCTTATTTCTGAGGATTAGTTACAGGTACATGTATATCAGACATAAATCAATTTTGCTCTAAAACTTGGTGTTGCTTCTCCCCAACCTTCTCCTCTAGTCCAGTAACTGTTTAATCCAGGCCATTCCTCAAGAAGATGACACACAAGAAAAGTATGAACAAACAAGTTACTTATACTTTGACTATGCATAGCTAAGCAGGTAATGAAGTGCGAGACTTGCAGAAGATTTGCGAGTCGTGACCGTCTACACTGGCCGATAAGTTGAACAATGAATTTTATCAACTGAAAACGGTGAGGCCGACTCTTTGATCATTACCCCTTCATCAGAACAAAAGAGCACTTAAGGTTTTTTTTTTATTATTATTATTATTTTTTTGCTCTGATGGGTCCTTTTGATCGGATGAAGGACAAATGCTGAAAATGTCAGTAGCATCTCTTTTCCCACTGTTGAACTGCTCTTGTTTGCTTTACTTTGAAAGCCATTGTTAAGCAGACATCCATTGCTGGAAGGATTCAAATCGGGCACTTGATATATCAGAAATAGTTTGTGGGGCCTTTTTTAAAATTGTTTTTGTTGTTGTTGTTTAACAGCCCCTTGACCTTTTAAAATTTCAGCTAACTACAAATTTGAAATTCCATCTGCTTGTGTGAAATTTACAAATACAGCTGTGTTTCTTTAAGTCTGTTTCAGCCCAAGACAAATAGAAAACTAAAGCAAATGTGATTAAATGAGACAATATTTCTGCAGTTAAAGTGGTAACAGCTCTGCCAACTATACACTTGTAAACTTCCTGTGCATGCTGCCACATATGGCATATAAAATAGTGGAGTAAAAGCTCTTAATGTTGCTTGTCAGGGCTGTGCCTGCCAAGTGGATGAGGGAGTGTGAGTGAGGGAGCGAGGAGGGGGGAGTTTTGGGGTCTTGGAGTGAGTAAGGCTTGGTGGTGAATGGAGTGGTGTAAAGGTATGGGAAGGATGAGTGCAATTGAACCATCTCTACAAAGAAGTTCCATAATTGGGAGAAAGGAACAAAAGAGTGGAGGTGGGTGGGAAGCCAGGATTTTGGGAGTTGAACCAAGAGGGGTTTTACTGCAAGAACACATGCATCCTAAAGGACTGAAAGGGATGGAGCTGGACAGCTAGACTGGCAGAGAAGCCGTTAAAAAAAAATAAAAATAAAAGTTGCTTGTGTATATTTTTTTACGATGGATCCACTCGGGATCAATAGAAAAATACCACTCTGTCATGTGGGTGACAGCAACAGCCAATCAGCCTTGTGCTTCAGCCCCATTATGGGAAATACCAATAGTGTTGATAGTTTGATTCCCAGAGATGGAGGGGGATGTTGGGGCCCACAGCCCTAAGGCGGAAGCAGTACTCCATTGACGTATGGACAAAGGCTTTGTATGCTGTAAGTGGTTCTGATAGGTTTTTTTTGTTGTTTTTTTTTCATTGAAATTCTTGGTGCGATGAAGGCTGCCCAGTCTGCCGCTGTTTTTTGATCTAGCTTTGCGATATGGTCAGCCCAGGAAAGCTCTGGAGGTCATTACTGATGGTGATGCTTACAAGTTTAAGAGACAGAACTTCTTCCAGTGGCTAATCCTGGATGAAAGTGGTATGCTGAGATTGGCCAGGATTTAGACATTCCACTTGTCAGATTAGCACCTAATCAATTCCAAATCAGCAGAGTGATGCTGCTGTTATCTGCCTGTCAGTGGGATGGGGTGATGTGTACACAATGCGGAGTCATCTGCAAAAAGGAAGTGAGGATTCTGAGAAGAAATTGAGCAAGTACAAAAAATTCTCAAGAGGGTTGAAATAAGTGCTGGCAAGATGGGGCTAACAATTAATGCTAGTAAAACTCAAGTGATGGCATTCAACCAGTCAAAAAAGGTCTCAATCCTATCGAACAATGGAATAAAACTTGATAGTCAATGGCTTCATGTCTTGTTTCCTGGGTGCAGTTCATACAACTGCTCAGGATATCAAACAAAAGAAAGCTGTCACATGGAGAACTTTGAACAAACTTTTAAGAATATGGAAGTCAAAACTTTGTTGGTGTATCAAGGAACGACTGTTCATGACCATGTTACCAGTAACAGTTGAGTCTGTCCTGCTTTATCCAAGTGAAGCATGAACCCTCACTCTGACCCACAAGAAGGGACTTGATGGATGCTATGCTCCACTTCTCTGCTCTGTTTTAAATGTCCATTGGTCTGAAAAATTATGGCAAATTAAAGAGGGCCATTGAGCTCTTTGAGGCTGTTGGTTAAATGCAGATCTCAGGTTTGCTGGGCACTGCTACCGCCAAAAAAAAAACGAACCTGTTTCCAATCTTGTACTCTGGACACTTAAACATAGAAGGCCGAAGCAAGCAGACCAGCTCTCAACTTCAACATGTTGAAGGATATGTGCCTGGAGATAAGGTATTGACGGCAATCTTTGATCAAGAGAAATGGAAGGTGTGAGGATCAATGTCATCCGAGTTTGGCCTGACAATCCTACTTGAGAAAGATTATTCAATACTGCATAGGAGAGGTCGTTAATGTAGATTTGGAACAATACTGACTACCAGACACTGCCGTGGGAGGAGAGAGAGAAGGGGAAGAGGGTTCCATTAATACCAATGTGTTGACTGCACGAGTGGCGGAGGTCAGCCAGGTATGCAAAGGTGACCTTGTATGTATGCTCCAGGTGGCGAGCCGAGCAGGATGCCAGACCGTGTCGAATGCTTGAGTCTTGGGGTACTTCGAAGGTCATGGTCCTGACCACTACTAATTTACTCGGGGAGGAACAGCAGCTTGTCCATTGTTGACTGACAAAATCCAAATTGATGGCCAGAGATCAGGCAGTTTGAACAGATGAAAGTCTGGATGTCAGTAGTAATGATGGATTATTTGGCTTTGCTTATAATTACCTCTGGCACCGAAGGTGGATGGAGGTTGTTTTCACCCCTGTCTGTCTGTTTTTGTTTGTGAACAAAATATCTCAAAAAGTTGTGAACGGATTTGGACGAAACTTGATGGATGAGTTGGTTAGGTGACAAGAACAAGCTGATTAAATTTTAGTTCGGGCAAGAATCCAGATCCAGCCTATCAGTGGGATACAAAACGTAAACTAATCAGCCTGGCGGAGGTACGCGCTCTACCGAGTGCCATTCTAGTTGTTGTAAATAAGTTTGCTGGTCTGTAGTTTGTGGGATCTCTTTTTACACCATTATTTTTAATGGGATTTTACTGGTCGATAGACTTTGAGGCAAACACCGAGTTGAGACATTTTCCTTATCCCAGTCTGCAGTGATGTTGTTTGAGGTGAGGCGATATAGAGGGGCATAATCTAGAGATGGACTTAACAAGGCACTACAAACCTTGAGGAAAACCCTTCCCTTGGTTTGGATGTGTATCTATTCATAACTCTCCATGGTAAGCTGCACTTGGTATTGTTCCAACACATTTGAGTTTATGCAGCAGCATACTCATCTCTAAAAGTGACTGTTGGTGTTTTGGGGAGACAAGATGAGCAATGGAGTGTCATCAACCATCAATAGGTTTATAAAGAGTGTGCTTACTGCCATGGGAAACAATGTGTAGCTGATGTTTCAAGCTTTATCACTTCATCAGAGCAAAATAGTTGAGGGCCATTGTAATATTATCGAACCAATTTCTCCTACTGGCAGGAGAATATGAAGTATGATGGTTGTACCAAAAGTCATGAGCATCAGTGGATTCCACAAGTTTGTGCCGAATCTAGTAAAACGAGTTATTAGCAACATCTATCCATCTATCTACTCCAATATAAACACAAGCTCAGCACATGCACATCATTGGTGTTCCCACAATCAACTGATGTTTCACCAATGTGCAATGATTGAATTCCTTGTGAAGGTGAACAACTCGGCTGCAAAATATCTATGGCCGATTGAGTTGGGTGTTTGGAGATGCCTGCATGGGAGCTCGTAATATCAGAAGGTGGGGGAAACGGGGACATCGCCGATCAGCCACGCTGTGGTCGGCCGAGAGGTGCCGTGACTGAACACAACGAGCAGCAAGTTGATGCGCTCATCAGTGAGGACTGAAGGGTGATGGTTAGGGAGATTGCAGCGCAGCTTGGCAGGGGACACCATGCTGCACGGAGATGATCGTGACCTTGGGATATCGGAAAGCTTGTTCCCATTGGGTTCCCCATTTGCTTACCGAGGAACACAAAAAACACACACACGGATGTCATCAACGACATGCTGCTGAGGGTGATTATTTCTTGTTCCGTATCGTGACTGGTGTTGAAAGCTCATTCTACTATTTTGACCCAGAAACCAAGCAGCAAAGCATGGATATGGCACCACTCCACATCTACGTAAAAGAAGGCCAAAAGACTACCCTCTGCCGTCAATTATGGGACCGGTCTTCTTGGCTGCAGAGGGATGCATACTGGTTGGTTTCCTGTTTAAAGGGGAAACCATCAACATAGCTCGTTATGTTCAGATGCTTATGAAACTGAAATGTGTACTTCGAGAAAAGCGTCTTATGAAAAAAGGCTGTCATCTTTCAACATGACGAGACTAAACCTCACACTGCGCATCTGACATTGTCGGAAATTTCAAAAATGTCTGAGAAGTGCTCCCCCACCACCAAATCAGCTTGGATTTGGCCCCCTTGGACAACTATCTGTTCAGGCCCTTGAAAGGTTGCAGGAGAGGCCAGCACTGAAAATGACAAGGCAGTTCAGATAGCCGTACGTAGCAGGTTGCGAAGTGTTGGAACGGACTTCGCCTGCAGTTGGATTTTTAAGCTCGTGCAGTGTTGGCAGATATGCTTGGATCGTTCTGGGGATTTTGTAGAAAAGTAATGTATGTCCGGTTACCATTGGCAATGTCGGTTTTCTTACATGTACCTTTGTTTTACTGTACAATAAATGTGCTCATGACTTTTGGTTGGGCCCTCGTACATCATTTTGGTTGGGCCCCCCCCCCCCAAATATGGATTCTCTGCTTGTACTTTCTGTATTTTTTGTGCTGAAGAGAAAGAGGACGTCAGATCCTTATTAATACCACAGGCTGGTTCAACAATACTGGATGGTCATGCATGTATTAATATACTGACAGTTGATCATGTCCTGGTCATCGAGGTCATGGAGGTTATTGATTTTTGAATGTGTGATGAGCTTGGACCAGTTGGTGAAATGGTGAAGTGCACTTTACAAATTCCTTCACCAAACATGGTAAAAGGGCATTCTGGAAGATGATGAAAATGTGTTACAATTCTCCATACGATTTTTCCCTCTCTCCCTCTCTCCTCTCTCCCTCTCTCCTCTCTCCTCTCTCCTCTCTCTATTTAGTCAGAGGGTGAATATCTGTTCAACTGCTGTGTGGTCCAAGACATGCCTAATGTAAACCAAACATGAGTAGGTTTTAAAAAGCCTGTTTGTTAGCCTTTGTACTGTAATTTAAAGTTTCTTGGTTAATGGTTGTTTTTTTTTTTTGGCAGGGTATGGTCAGGTTCATCTTTATTTGTTCCTGTTGAGACAGTAAAGGGAATGTGGGGTGTGTGTCGTGGGTGTGGTTGAGGAGGGTAAAATGAGTGTTGTTCGCTTCAAAAATGAAGGTGCTGTGCTGTATGAAATTTCCTGATTGAGCCATGCATGTACAGTGAAAGGGAGACAAAGATTAAGGGGTCACTTTAACTTGCTTTTTCAGGGCAGTTTGCTTGTGAATGCAACACACCGTGTTCGTTAACACCAGAATGCCATGTCGGAGGGGCATTAGTCTGTGAGAGATTGAACTTTGCCTCGTCAGCTTGGAGGCTCCATCAATCACATCTTTCCTGACTTCATCAATGTGTGAACCCTACCCTGTGTGATAAATTGGTTCTCTTCATAATCCTAAACAAGTTAAAATAATGCTCCCATGCAAGTTTCTCTTTTTCACTGTAAGCTAACTTGACCTGGATACTATTTCTTTGTAATCCAGGCGAGCATACCATCGAGGTTGCTTTGTGCCTTATTATGAGTAGGAGGTAATTTCCACACACTTGTTGGCTGTGACTGATGCTTGGCACGTGGACATTAATATGTTTTTCTTGGTTAAAGTAAAGTTTGTCGTAAGTTTGTTTGTGTGTTCACTTATTTTTGTGACCTATTTAAAAAGAAAAAAAATATCTTGTATTTGAAAACCAGCTTGGCCTTATTGTGTTCTGAAAAATATTTTCAGCAAAAGATGATGGGCACATTGAGATTTACTTATCAGTTAGTAATTTTGGAACAAATAAAGGTGGATAAGATTTTAAAACGGCATTTTAAACATCAGCCTCCATTAGAATATGTTGCTGATGAACAATACCTATTGTCATTGTTCCTAACTAGTACGTGCCCGTTAAAAAAAAAAAAAAAATTAATAATAAATATTCAAGCCGCGAGCAAGAAACAACAACCACACAGGCCGTTTCTTCGCTCTCGCGTGCCCGTACGTGCGTGGCCCGGAAGTTCGCATATGCAGTTACGATTATTCGCAATTTAGTTTTAATGGCAATTATTCAATTAGCGCCAACGTATTTTGCCTTTTCGCAATGTCATCGCAAGGAAAAAAAAGAGAAGAGAAGAGAGAGAAAAAATTTTTTACTTCCTGGTTCGGAGCATACCAGCTCACTGATGTTACCGAATTTATGCACCGTCAATATGAAAACGATCATAACTTGGGGCATTGTGTTTATCTATAAATGCGCATAAGAAATCGAGAAATTATTAGAATACACGAAGTCATCACTCTCCGGAAGCCCTACATTGTAACCCGTAATGGGGAACGCGGCTGAGGTTCCCTTCCCCCATCGGCCACGCCCACGCAACAACGTGTCTTGTCATTCGTTGGTAAATAAATGGCCATAACTTGGAGGCACTTGTCCGATTAATATTGTTACGGCTGTGGAAATTCGCAACCACCATTCAGGTCCCGTAGGTGAGGTATTTCTGAAGTACATGTGTAGTTAGCCCCAAACCCGTTGTTTAGAGGGAATTAATGTGATTCATTCGGGCTGCGACACTTTGAGTCAGTCGTTTTTTCGTTCTTTCTTTATTTTTGAACCAACCACGTCAACCACAACCACGCCATCCCACCACACGCGCCGACCGCACTGCGGCGCGCCGCCTCCGCCATCTGTGCGACTGCATCTTCGCATCCGCCATTTTTCTCCGCGCTCGTGTGGGGGAGGTGCGATCCGAGCCGGGGGTCAAAGGTGAGAAAAGTGGGGGCCTCTTATTGGGGGAATAATTCCCTGGCCCCGAGCCAAGACTGACTTTCCTCGCCACCCGCACGGCGCGGGGAGGGGGAACGAGAGGGCACGCCCTTTTCGGGAACCCTCTCGAAGGGGGTGGAGCCGAAAACGGTGGCGGAGTGGAGGGCGAGCCCCGCGCTATAAAGACGGACACGGCCGGGTGCAAGAAGCTCTCGTCTTTTCCCCTTCGTCGTGGAACTGGTGGGGTGGAGCTGTGAGGAGTCGTCGGTTGGTTGGTTGCTCCCTCGTCTCGGGTTGAAGAGTCATCGCTGGGTCGAGCCCGAGGAGCTCGTTGAAGTCGAGCTGTCGTCGTTGAGTCGGGTCGAGTCGGCAGTGGAGGACGGCGAAGGAGACGGAGCTCGGAGTTGAGGTCGTGGGAGGAGGACTCGACGGCCCACCAGGGAAGTCACCCGTTTCTTTTCTTTGGGTTTTTGGGCAAATGACTGTGGGAGGCGCCTGTCTTGTAAAGTAGAACTGTTATAAGTGTTGCCGAGTGTTCGCGTTATTCGGTAGTATCTCTGCGTCACTGTTTCTTTTGTTTCATTGCTTTATGTGCATTTGTGATTACTGTATGGCTGTATATGTGTGCTATCCGTGTGTGTGAAACAAATTGCTTTGTGTTGAATTGTTCCCCGTTTCGCTGCATCCTTTCCTTTGTTGGGTCTCCATCTTGCTTCACGTAAAGGGTTCGAGTGGGCGTAATACGCCCGATAATTAATTGGAACCGTCGAGGCCGACGATAAACCGCTCGGTTATCCCGATAGCACGGAACGGACCGCTTAAGCGGTTCGTGTCCGAAGTCGACCTGCGGCGAGGTGCGATCGCCCGTTTTACCATCCGCGTGGGTACTTAGGTAGGTCGAGTTTGGCGAACAACCCTATCCCACGCGGTTGGCCAATTGGCACGATCGTGGTGAGGCGAAAGGCCACCCGTGACTGGCTCCCGGCGTTAGTCCGAGAGGGTCATGACAGAATTGTCCGTCCGGTGGGCGAGACGTGCCGCGATTCGAGTCACGTGGCCGTTCGCACGCTGGCGGGCGTGAATTCGCAACAATATCAAACCTTGAAAAGGCACATCCTCAGGTCCCCAGCAATATATCTGGCAAGTTTCAATTAGATCGGACCAGTGGTTGTCGAGAAACTGCGGTGACAGACAGACACACACACACACACAGATTGCTGGAATTATAGATAGATGCCATCAAGTTTGTATATTCGTGATCGTAGATGTGCTGTTTTTTATTTTTAATTTTGTTTGTTTATTGGTCGGGCGGTGGTGGAAAGAGAAGTCGATGGCACATCGGTGTACTGGCTTATTTTATATTATATATTTATATATATATATATATATATATATATATATTATATATATATATTGTTGTAGATTTCCTGCCCGTCGGCGTGCGAAGACGCGTCTAACCAATAGCGGTCGCTTCGCCCACCGAACGGACAATCCAGTCGCGGCTTTCCGGATCAACGCCGGAAACCAGCACGGGTGTGATTTTAACCACACCACAACCTTGTCCGCACTCTACCGCGCTACAGGGTCCGATCGCCAAATCTTCGATTTACCTCATTATTCACGTGGGTAGGTTACTGAGAGATTGTACCTCAACGGGACCACTTGGAAACGAGCCTCTTAGGCAGCTCGCTTCCTTTTGGGATAACCGAGCGGGGTATTATCGCGCAGTCCCGTTGGACCCGATCACTTTACCGGCTATTTAAAAACCAACTATATTCGAGTGCAAGATGGGGCAGTTCAATGAGGGAATGGACGCAACGAACAGGTTTACATTCACACAAGGACATTTATTATAATAAAGCACGTATGCAATTAAACAAGGCAAAACACGTATGCATTATACAAGCAACAAAAGCACGACAAAAGAACTACAACCGTCTACTTATATTGTACAGTCACTTGCACTTAACAGCAGTTCCTACTTATTAGACGGGCCCACGGACACACGTACACACACACACACACCCAAGAAATGGTGGCAGAGGCCTTTAATAACGAGCTCCAGCTCGGAGACAGGTGAGCTGAAACCCAGAACCTATCTCGAACCCCTCCACCTCGTGTGGTCTTCAAGTTGTTCGGACCGGGCTCCAGCGAGAGCGAGCTGGATCCAATCGCGGTGAGCTGCGATCCTTCCCGAGCTCCCGCGAATCCTCCGCGCTTGTCAACCGTGCTGGTGAGACGAGGCACCGATCCTTCCCGTCGATGCGTCGCTTCCCCGAGGAACCACCTCAAGAAGAGGTCGATGAGTCGCACCAAGCCGGGAACCAAAATGGAGAACAAAGAGCTCCACAAACCAAGAAGAAGAAGCCACCACTCACAGCTCGAGCCGAGCGACCGGCTTAACTTTCTTCCAAACAGGGCAGCTTGAAGCAAAAAGCTCTCCCGAGCCAAGCAGAAGCCGAAGCTCACGGAACCATCAAAGCAAAAAGCCTCCAAAAAGCCTCCTCCCGAGCCAGGCCTCAGCCGAAGTCACTGAGCCAGCCGAAGCAAAAAGCTTCCGAAGGCCTCAACCCTAACCCGCCAAACAGGACCCGAAGGTCTGCTGAACGGCTACTTCTACTCCTTCTCCAACTCTGCCCACGAACAAAAGAAAAGATCTCCTCTTATCCTTCTCCCCTTCCCCCGCTCCCGGCGGGACTCATGACTCATGCCTCGTGCTCCATCCCCGCTCAGCCACTGGTGGGAGGGAGTTGTTGACATGAGTCACGGGACGGCAGGGTGGTTCTTCCTCTTCGCAGAAGAGGGGAGGGATGTCTCCATTGTTCGTTCCTAACTATTAAATCGATCCGCAGCGCATCTAATCGATTTCTGAACATTTAAACAATGAAAGGTGAGCTATCTAGGGAACAAGCACTTATTGACATAGCTGACTAAAGGAACCTGTATGTTGTGTGCAATCGAATTCCCAAATTCGTAACAATAATATATATATACATACATGTATACACACACCACGACTTCTCTCTCCTTTCAAAACAGTTTTTTTTTCTGGCAATGTGGTGAGTGGCTTACAGTTCCTGCCGAGCAAATCTGTTGCATAACCTTTTTTTTGTTGAGGAAGTCAAACTACTTATCAAAATATCACCTGATAAAGTCCTTGACCAGGTGAGCTGGCATGGCTTGGGAATGCAAACTGAAGGCTAATTGCAAACTTTCCTTTAGAACCTAAAGTGATCCTTTATAGAGGTAGCGCTATGTTCGACCTCATTAGAATGTCGAGGAACAATAAAAAAAAATTCATTCTTTCATCCAACCTTAAGTACATGGATTTTGTTTAATTTGAATGTTACTTGATTTACTATAATATGATCTAATTTCGAGGTTCACTCAGCAGGAAATTGATTAGTTTTTCTTTTCATGTTTTTTATTTTATTTTAATTTTTTTAATAGGGGGGGATAGTGTATTCTGTCCTGTCTGTCTGTGTGATGGCTGGATGGAGACGATCCCTTAAGGTGTTGTACATAAATCCACCAAACTTGGTAGTTATGATCACCACTTGGCAGTTAGGTTCAAAAGCAGTATCATATTTGACTCCGCCCCCTGGGGGGGCGTCAAAAGGTTGACCACCAAAAAAATTAAATTCAGGGCACATTTTTAAACATTTTAAAATTAACTTTTGTATATGCAATCAACATTGCGGGATGCATGAAATATGTAACGATGTTTTGGATTTGACCCCTGGTTCATGCCCCAGTGGGTGGGGATTTAGGGTCACAGAGGTGAAAACAGATTTTTTTTAATATATATTTATTTATTTTAAGTAAAATTTAATGTTGGATCATTGCTGTTGGAACTTTTTGCCATCTTTCAACTTTGCTTTCGGTGGGAAGCGTGGTGATTTGTGATGGCATGCCATCGACTTTGCACTCGTTTTACTTTGAACTGCTCTCCATTACTGGCTGATTGTTTTTGTTTTATAATTTTGTATCCTTTTATTTTGAGCTGCTCTCCATTACTGGCAACTGTCTCGGTGGCGAATTATGTGGACTTTCTTGAGTCCTGTGCCGTTACCAAAATGAAGCTTTGCTTTCAGTCAAAATATTTCTCACATGTTTGCTACATGTTCTCCTCGTGTCATTTTGGGTACCATCTTGAATTCCAAAATACTTTTATGTGGTATAAAATGTTTCTCTTTCAAAGTTTTCGTCATTGCCATGTTACATTGTTACATGGCGATGGTTAAAAAGCAAAAGCTGAACGCCCATGATCTTCAATTTTAACACGTTTTGACTGTCATTTAGGCAATTAAATATGAAGTAAAGCCCAGAACTTGACATGTGACCAGGTTGTGGGAAGAGTTCCTCATGGCAAACGAACAAAATTTATATTCCTCTCTTCCACAGATAAATGCCTTTTAAAATGTATTGAATCCAGCGTCAGCCATTGTCCATTTGAACGCTTGTGCTCCCCACTTGTTATGCATGCCTGGTGGAAGCCTGATCGCATGGTCTAGGTGCCATTGCACGAAGCCTGATCACATGGTGTGCATTTCTAACAGAGGCTTGACAGCATGTCCTCTATATGTTTCCTGTGTGCGGTTCAGATAGCAAAGATGCGGCAACAGCTGCAACGCACCAAGCAGGGAGGGAAACATGGCACCGACCGGGAGCCACCGCAGTCGCCTATGCACCGAGCCCCACCACCTAGTGTCCAGCAGCAGGTAAGCTGCAACAGGTCTGCCCTTGCTGTCACACCTCATCTGTATTAAATCTCTTGCAACAGGCCTTTACATTGTTGTATAAACCCTCTGTAAGCACTCTTTCATCAGAGGGGATCGGTGTTAAAGTTCAAAATTTTCACGTTTGAAATGAACAATGAATTAAGTTGCACAACACAAATGTGATATGCATTAACTGTTGGCTACGATTTATGCACTAAACAAATACGACATCAAATGAATGAAGAAGGATGCATGACTAATGTGGGTGAACATGAATGAATAATGCTTAATGTGTGTCGTCATCACTTTGCTGTTCTTCGTGCCTATTTAATGAAGTTGATTGCTCGAAAAATGAAGTGTTAATCCAGCTGAATCGATTTTGAGATTTTGTTCATGCCTCTCGTGTTCGATGTAATATAATTTTTTTTCCTTCTAATACATTGCGTGAGCATCACCTTCGATGGTTGGATTGATCACCTTTGAGGGCAAGTTTGTTTCCGAGCCATTCAATTCATGTTTATTTGAGGAATGCTTTCCAATGTCAGCTTCTTTGGTTAATTTTCAGTTTTCTCAACATCAGAAGTCAAAAAAAAAAAGGTTCCAAACCTAACATTTCTTGTCTGTTCTAAGTACTGTACCTGCTTGCAGATGCCTGTTGTGGGGCAGCAGGTATATATATATATATATATATATATATATATATATATATATATATATATATATATATATATATATATATATATATATATATATATATATACACAAGTTGGTTTGAACAGGTTTTGAATGTGATTACTCAGTTTTCCACAACTATATAGAAAAGAATGTAATTTCTTTTCAAATTCGCAATTTGTCGGCATTGCCCCTCCATTTTGAACAAGGGTTCTTATTGGCTACTGATATGTTCATTTCAATCGGCTCGATTTATCCCAAACAGGATCCCATATAAAGGTGTCCAACGTCACTCCTTTCCACAAAGACTGGATCGACTCAAATAATGACTGGTTGGCCTGCTTCCAACCATAAGCAAAATAATTTAATCCATAATTTCTGATGGCATTGAAAACCCGATATGCTAATCCACCGATTTACTTCTGGGAATCATCCCTTAGGCTTAGAAGATCAGGACATTGAACTCTTAGGCCTCTGCATGGGGTACATGAGTTTATTTTTGTTTTTTTTTAAAAGCAGACCACATTTTGAAGCTGGCCGACAAAGCCAAGCAGACTGGGCCATTAATCGTCAGGTCGAGCACTTCATCGGAACCTTTGAACTCCTTACAGCTTGTTAAATATTTAGTTTTAGTACAGTGGAGTTTTGATCTTACTTGTGAGACAATGTTCCTGTTTCCAGACTTGTGGATCTTCTAATATTTTTTGCACCATTCATCAAAAGCCAAAAGCATGGGACTTGCTGCTCTATTATTGTAGATGGGTTCGAAACCTTTTGGTTTTTCTCACCTCGCATCTGATCTTGTACATTGTTTCAGCTCTTCTTCTCCTCTCTGTTCAGCACAAGGCTGCGGGGTAACATCAGTTGAGGGTGCGGCTGTACCACCGATTGATGCAATGCCATCTGCTGGTTAGAGCAGGAATTTGTAATTTATTCATGGTGCTTGCGATAGCTCGCTGACTCATGACAGACACCTTGGGATATTTAACGTCCACCAACGAATGCTGCCAGACGGAACGTCCGTTTAACCTCCATCCGAGGGATGGCACACACATTGATGAATCGCCCTATCTGTGAAACGCGGATGTCAGTTTATAGCTGGGTCAGGATTTGAACAGCTTAGAGGTGAGTGTGCATACCTCCGAGGCCATCCTGTTAGCCCACTCTTCTCATATCCTACCAGGACAAATGCATTCTGCTAACTTGCTTCTGAACATTTCAAAGCCAAAACACTGCACTTTTTTTTCCTGCATGTGGAGTTGCTTATATATTATTCTCTCTCATGCTTGAAACTTTAATGTCACTGGTATCACATTTCATTTCCTGTCCTTATCCGTTGTCTTTTTTTATTGAAGTTATTTTTCTGGATGCAGGCCTGTTCAGTCCTCTGTCCGGTCCGTTTTATGAATTTATTTTACTCTTGCTAACCCTGTCTTGTATACTTACTTGCCTTTTCCTCCGAATCATGCTTTGCACACATGCCAAACATCCATGTTCCCAACCACCATTCTCCACTGTTTGTAATCTCAGCATCTGTCATTTTGCTTTTCCTGAGCCTCAATCAACTCTGTGCTGAAAAATATAACAATAAATGGTAACAATAACAAACGAGAAGGGCACTCGGAAGAGCGCACACCTCCGCCACATAACGCCTGATCCACGAGAACATATCGGGCCCAATACATTTTTGAAATATCATGCAATGCAGGACTGTATCGTTTTTTGCCCTCTACTCTCAATGGTGAAGAATCACTTTAAGAATTAAATAATGCTTGTATCCAGATTCGGATTTGGATATTCACCAAAATTGAATCAATTCTTCCTTGTCACACACCGAACATGTCCACCAAGGTTCGTCTGAATCCGTCCACAACTTTTTGAGATATCGTGCTACATATTGCTTTTTGCCCTATCACTCAATGGTGAAGAATCATTGAAAAAATTCTCAGATACAGATCTTCACCAAAATCTAATCATTTAGTCCTTGTCACATACCCAACTTGTCCACAAAATTTGGTCCAAATCTGTCCACAACTTTTGGAGATATTTTTTTCACAAACAAACAAACAGACAAGAAGAAGATGTCATGCAGAGCACGATATTTGCAAAATCCATGAAACAAATTGGACCTCAAAAATAATTGGTGGTTGAATTCAATGACCAAATATGCAACTCTTCAAATTTCAAGTGAATCAGATGAAAATTGAGGATTTTAGAAATAACACCGAAGTTGTTGACCTTTGGCCTATGTTGACCCTTTGACCTCAAAAACAATAGGCTTCTTCCTTATGACAAACTCTAACATGTGGTGAAGCGTCGTGAAGATTGGTTTAACATTGTGATCTGTAGGTGACAGACAGAATGAATAACAAAATCGACTAACCAATATGCTTGAAAAATCTTCGATTTTGCAAGTAATAGAGAGAGGGGTGAAAACATAACCTCCTTCACTTTTGGTGGCAGAGGTAAAAACAGGCTCAACTCGATGAAAACTGCCCCAAGGGGGGTTGTAGATCATTGTTCACACAACTTCATTCAGATTACCATAGCAATACGTACCTGTCAACTGAAGCCTTTGCTTTTCGTGGAATAACCCTCAATCATTCCTGCCAAGGTGTTTCAAAGGTTTATGTTGGCTCTCATATGAGCCTCGACAATGGATACAAAACAAAAAAAAAAATCATAAAAAAGGGTGAGCAGCATAAAAGTACAAGACTTAATTATTGCAATAAAAAACGTTTTGATGAATCCTCATCTTTCTGGGATGTATATTATACACCTGATGAGTTGTACAACATTCCCCTGTTTGTTGTTGCTCTAACAAAGAAGAAAAAAAGTTGAAAATAGAACTTTTTATTGTCATACATATTTTTTCAAATTTTTATTGTAAATAAAGTAACTTTGAGACCGGGCGTAGTGGCGTGCGCCTGCAATCCGGCTACTCGGAGGCTTGGGTTGGAGGATCGCTTGAGGACGGGAGCCCTGCTCTGCGCTATGAGAGGGTGTAGGGCAGCCCGGAATCATGGCGAAACACAATCCTTATCCCTGTGTCGTAAGAGGCGACCAGGGTTGCGTCAGGAAGGGCATCCGGCGTAAAACCTATGCCAAATCAGTATGCGGATCATAACGGATGATCCGCTGTGGCGACCCCTAACGGGAGCAGTCGAAAGAAGAACAACAACATAAAGTAACTTTGAGACCTGCGTAAAGCAATTATGCCTGGTGTTGGCTTAATGGTTAGGGTGGTGGGCTTGGGATCCCAAGGTCCTGAGTTCAAATCCTGCTTTTCTGTTGAATTTATACCAGGTGAGGTTGACTCAGCCTGTCATCTTTCTGAGGTCGGCAAAATGAGTACCAGCTTACTGGGATGATTGAGCCATTCGAGTATCCTGTGACGGAGTGACGACCCATCCAGGATTGTTCCCAATAGCCCATGAGGCTGCTTCGGCACCACCGACACTCTGTACAGAGAATGGTCCCGATGGATGTATGGATGGATGGATAAAACAATTGATATTCCAGATGCACCTGCAAGAGCTCACAGGTGTTCTCTCATCCAAATTGCTGCATTGTTTCAAAATCCTTGACTCCAGATTCCTTAATTAATTAATTATTCCTGCTCTCTTTGTTTTGTTACCCTGGTCAGAGGAGAGGGTATTGCATTTAAGTCCATTTGTCTGTCTGTCTGTCTGTCTGTCTGTCTGTTTGCACAGAATATGAATCGGTGTATTGATTATATTAGACCCCTATACAGTACATCTTAAGACCCTTTAGAATCCTAAGACTCTTTAATACCCCAGACACTTAGGAAACCTCAGATGCTATACACCCTGTTAGACTCTTTCAAAGCCCTAGACCCTTTAGACCCCATTTCAGCTTTTAGAACCCAAAGACCCCTTAAACTCTTTTCTATCCTTTAGGCCTTTAGACCTTCACACCTTTCAGACTTTTTAATACCCTTTGACCCTTAGACCCTTTTGAGACATTTTAAGATGCTTTAGCCTCTAGATAATTCTGACCATTTAGACCTTAAATTATACCCTTTAGACCCCTTTGACTTTTCATGTAGTAAATCCTTCCATTTATTTGCTACACAAAATACACCACACAAAACCAGTCTTGGCAAGGGTCTGCAATCCGATTGCTCTTTCTAGTTGATTTTTTTTTTGCTGTGTTGCTGTAAGTGGTTACTATTAGACCACTTGTTGAGAGCTGTGGGCCATGTTGACGAGGGAAAGCAATGGCTTTCAACCAGTCGTTTTACCAGAGCGCCTTTACCATGCATGTGTGACTGACTCATCTGGGTGTTTTTTTTTTCTGCTTGCATTTTCCTCCCACACCCACGTCTCGTACCCACCTACTGTTACGGATTCACATTGATCATGTTGACTTTGCATCCCCGAGGCAAGGGAGAGAATAGCTATTATCAGACTTGTGTTGTTGTTGTAAGGAAAATTTTTGAATGGTATTTCTGAATGTCCTGATTGCAACCTTGATTTTGGTATTTTGAATGTGAGATGGCTTCCAGCAGGTCTCCCCCTGCTACGCACCCCACCAACTCTCATCTTCGATGTTCTTCCTTTCACTTATTTGGCATTGAAAGCTCAAAAAAAATGTCATCGAGCATTGTGTGCCGATGCTTGTGCATGTCTTGGTATGTTAACAACTTTTTCACCAGTTTATCCAGTGGTTTGAGGCCATGTATGAGGTAATATCCAAGAATATTTGGAATATGGGTCTTATTGACCCGAACACTCATCTTTAGGTGTGGATCAAACCTCCATTCCATAATCCCACTTTTCTTTCATCTATGGAATCCGCTCCTTGTGACGTCTCGTGCTCTTCTCTCTCTCTCTCTCTCTCTCTTCTCTCTCTCTCTCTCTCTCTCTCTCTCTCTCTCTCTCTCTCTCTCTCTCTCTCTCTCTCTCTCGTCTTCTTCGTCCTTTGAGACCGCTGTCCCTATGGCCACATTCACAGTATCTCCCACACCCCTTCCTGAGCTTTCTTAACTTGCTGGTCCCCAACCTTTCATCTTGCCAGTCACTCCTTCTCATCTGTGATGTAGTAGTCCAGTCTTTTTATTTTTTTTTTTTTTATTTTTCTCCACTTCTGCTGTGCCCTCCTGTAAACTCACAAGTTTCTATTGTTTGTTTTGTCATTCTATCATCCTTGAGTTCTGGAAAAATGTAGCAAAAGGTTCACTTCATGACAACCACCATCACATCTTAGGAAATTTCTGGAAGTTTTAACTAATAAATGTGGGATAACTGAAGATGGGGACATTATTTGAGACTGCACTGCATTCTTTGTTTTGGAGTAAGAGAGGAATGAGATTTGGGGTTTAAATGGGTCGAGTTAAACTCAGAACATGATTGTTGGCTTTGGTAAATCCCAATTAAAATGGGTCCAGTTAAAATTGGGATGAGACCTCTGGCTTTAAATGGATCCATCCATTAAGCTTTTCCCTTTTTTTTATCTGCAGTGTTGAGGCTTGTGGAGGAGGTAGAATGCAGAACAACAAGAACAGTATAAAGAGGGAGGGTTGTTGGAGGAGGACACCAATAGCGGGGTTGTGGGACAAAAAAGAGGACTTGGAGGGATAAATGATGTGAAGAAGAATGAGAGCAAGGGGAGGACATGGGGTGAACAAGATGGATACAGCAGTAAACTGTCACAGAAGTGGAAGGATACTCTACCGTAGCTGGTAGAGCGATTCGGTTCAGCCAGACGTAAAGAAAAATCTATGGAAAGAGCAGAGGGTACAAGACCAGAAAGAAGGTGGTAGAAGACATAAACCACCACCCTTTCTGTTATGTAAAAGTGATAGGCTCAGAGACATACAGCAGCTTAATCGTGGTAGAAGCTTTAACTGAATCCATTTGAATTGGTCCAGTTGCACTCGGACATGACAGTTTGCTTTGTTAGATCTTGCTCTGCTTTACTGTTTGCTCATGTGCGTTTTCACTGGAGTAAAGAGCCTGTGTTTTGGATTTCATGTTTGGCAGCAAGGCTGTGAATATTGCCAAAAAAGTGGCAGGCAGAGAAAGTGTGCACTATCATATGGTTTCTGCTCTCATTTTTTGGCCTAGCTGCAAAAGATTGCTTTCTTTATCTGCCAGATTCCCTGGAACTTGGAGAGTTAATAAGGAGGTATTGTCTTCGACCTTTGTAAATTTTCACAACATTTTGGGAGCAAAAAAAGGGAATGGTTGCATCATTGGATCGATGTGAGGTTCTGTGCATTTGGCTGAAGGAAACGGGCAAAACCGCATGTTGGTTAGTGATTTTGCAAGATTATAATATTTTGTACAATATGTATGAAGAGTTTAGTTCTAGGGTGTTTATGAGAGACAAGATCTGGATTAAAATTATTTAATGAAACCTGTTGAAGCTCAGAGTGGAGCTCAGAGGTCGGATACTTGCCTGTGGGTTGTTTCGTCTGTGTTGTATTGCCAGGCTATCATGCTGTTGATGGGCTGTGTGTTGCATCGCTCATAGATGTTAAGTCTGGTGTCCCATGAGCTGGCATTTTCTTGTGGGCATTTAAAGATCCCACAGTCCCTTGAGAACACAAGTAGGCCATTGTTTGCTGGTACTCTGACCATATTGTGCAGATCCCTGGCTCATCCTACAGGAGCCAGCATCAACTTTTCTGTGCTTTTGCGCTCTGCTTTTTGCACAAAACAGCACTATTATGGAAACATTTTAAATACAGCTGTGTTAAAACTTAGGTTCATTTCTCATCACCCTGGCTCCCACCTTTTGAATAACGACAACATAAAAATACATTTTTTTTAAAATTGTTTTCCCTTTATACAAGTCTGGTAGTTTTATAGAGCCGTGACCTGTCCCGTGTTATTTCTCAGCTTCGAAAATGGTCACAACTTGTCATGGTTGCCATTGCTCTGTCGAGGCGTTGGGACTTGCAAGATAAAGGAATGGTTGTACGCAACCGTAATAGCCGAGGGTCGATAAATGTATAATTTATTTCAAATGCAACAATAAATGTTTTGATCAATGCAATAATCACTTGAAGGATTGTTTAAACATTTAGGAAGAAAGCTCCACCTTTTCAACAATGGAAAGTCCATAAAATCTTCTCCTGGTGCTTTGTCGGCTGGTGGTTCACCCTGGGCGTGTCCTCCGTCACAGGCATCACAAACAAGTGTGCACAATCTCTTGTTTGAGAGCTTCCATACTGCCATGCAGTTGAGATTAAAGGAAATGATTAACTATGGAAAACAGTATGAAAACCTTCGGAGTTCCTACAAATGACTACAAATAATTTCCTTTTTCTTTACCCCCCTTGGGAAAGTTTGGCTGAAAATGGCAGAAAGATTTAACCAAACACATGAGCTTCTCTCTCAGGGTGGTAAGTTGGAAAATGAGCTCAAATTATGTTTGCCTTTCCTTTTTCTGTCTTTGCATATGGTTGGAATAATATGGCCTAGGTCATCGTCATCATGATGAGGCCCACAAGCTCACAGGTGCAATCTATGACTGGTAATCAGTATGGCATGTGTGCATGTTGACAAAATATCTCGAGGCCAATGCTAATGAGACCCTGAATTTAGGTCTGACCTTGGCCAAGGATGCAACCGTTTCATTTTGGTGTTGGTCAAAGGTGAAGGGTCGCATCTTGATGTCAATTTTGTGCAAATACATTTAAACTGTGCAGAATGAACTTCAAGTCTTGTTCCAAGATGGCCTGCTGCTTTATTGTGGAGATGGTGTGGGAGTCTTCTAGGAAGTCTGGATGATTATCAAAGGTCATGTTTTGGTAAAAAAAAAATGGTTAGCCTTTTGAAAGGTCATGCCTGCGAAACAATTGAATGAATTGGCACAAAACTTTGTGAACATATTTGTACATTAGGTATAGATGTTCCTGGAACTGAGGCTTTTGTTAATTTGGGTTGAAGTGCAACATCTCAGTTGCTGGTAAAAACACATCACATTGCTTATTCTGCATCAGCTGCACAGCTGCACCCCCAGCAAATGATGCTACCTACCCACAGCCATGTGCTGGATACGAAAAAGAAGGCTATTTCTGAAATTCCCACGTTACATTTGTATGCACTAAGAGCTGTTGTCGCGTCTGTACTTGTCTCTGTTTATCTGTTGAGCAAAATAACTTAAAATAATTAACCAATGGTATCGAGCACTGCAGAGTCGGGGGTTTTATTTATTTTATTTTATTCATGTTCTTATTGTTTTTTTTTTGTTTTTTTATTAGTTTTTTACTAAGGCTAATGTGATGTAGCTTACACATGTGCACTACCGGTCAAAAGTTTTAGAACACCGCCATTTTTCCAGTTTTTACTGAAATTTAAGCATTTCAAGTCCAGTGAATAACCTGAATTGGTACAAAGCCAAGTGGTAAACTGCCAGAGGTTAACAAAAAAAAGTTTAGGTGACCAAAAACTGAAAAAAATGTAAATTTCAGAGTTGTTAAAAAAGGCCCTTTTCAGGGAACAAGTAATGGGTTAGCACTGCAGGCTGTTGTGCAGCAATGGAAGTAAATTAAGCCTTGAAAGTTGATGCAATCAATTCCTCCAGGTGTCAACTTTTGTTGATTAGTTACAAACCCTCTGTCTGTATAAAAGCAGTGTTGGAACAGACTGTGTTGCTACACCCTCTGAAGCATTATTTGGACAATATTGCAATGCAGGAAGTAGTAGATTGCTTTCATAATGGGAGAAAAAGACAAGTACAAAGGAAGACAGACAGACCATCTATCCATCCATTGGGACCATACTCTCTGCAGAGCGTTGGTGCTGCCTAGCAGTCTCCTTGGCTATTGGTACAATCCTGGACGGGTCGCCACTCTGACACAGGATACCAGCATGCTGGCACTCATTTTGCCAACCTTGGAAGGATGAAGTCAAGTTAACCCCACCTGGTATTAATTCAACAGCTGAGTGGGATTTGAACTCAGGACTAGGATCCCAAGCCCACCACTAACCATTAAACCAGCACCAGGCATAGACAGACCATGATAACCTTTAAAGTGCAGGTCTTTCTTCAGAGAAATTGCAAAGTAAGCCAAGGTGTCAGTGAGTACAGTTTCCTGCACCATCAAAAGGCATTTGGAAACTGGAGGAAACTCTGATGGAAGAGGTCTGGCAGACCCAAAGCCACAACACATCAGACGAAAAGTTTCTGAGAGTCAACAGCTTGCGTGATAGGCGGCTCACAGGACAGCAGCTTCAAGCACAGCTTAACACTGGTCGAAGTAAGGAAGTCTAGTTTCAACTGTGAAGAGAAGACTTCGAGCTGCAGGTTTGACAGGTCGAGTGGCAGTAAGAAAGCCATTGCTAAGATGACAAAATAAGAAAGAGGCTTGCCTGGGCCATGAAGCACCACCAGTGGACTACTGAATTATATTTCAATTATATATAGGGGAGAGAATTATATATTTTGAATTAAAAAAAAGTTCGATAGTTCCTCAGCCTTTTGATTAATGACACTAATATTCAAGTTCACATATGCATAAATTTAAAAAAAAACAATTACCAGACATTTGAATACAAATATACTTCTTCTGGAAGCAGTCGGAGTTGATACATCTTCTTCTTCTTCCTAAATATCCCCATATTTTATATTCGGGGCAAACTTAGCCCAGAAACATCAATGGCACATTCCACGAGCATCTAATTCCACTTCTAAGGTAACACTTTTACAATATGTGTCTTTGCCAGTAACCTACTACAGGGTGTTTACAAAGTCCTGTTACATCCTCAGCAGCACCTGATAAATTAATATAATGAACACACAGGTATAATGTTTTCGATGACTACACAAAACTTTTAGTGTCATAACAATTAAAACATGAACAAATATATATATACTGTTGCGAATTCGCGCCCGTCGGCGTGCGATCGGCCACGTGACTCGAATCGCGACGCCTCGCCCACCGGACGGACAATTCAGTCGTGACCCTCCCGGCTAACGCCGGGATCCAGTCACGGGTGGACCTTTCGGCCTCACCACAACCAGTCCGCATTCTACCCGCGCGGAATAGGGTGAATCGCCGAAAGTCGATATACCTAAGTACCCGCACGGGTAACCTACCGAGGGGTTGTACCTCGCACAGGCCGACTTCGGACACGATCCGCTTAAGCGGCTCGTTCGGGCTAACGGGATAACCGAGCGGTGTTATCGTCGCCTTGACGGTTCAGATTAATTATCGGGCGTCCCGCGCCACGACGAACCCTTTACGTGAAACAAGATGGAGACCCAACGAAGGAAGGACGCAGCGAAACGGGGGAAGAATTCAAACAGACAAGCATTTTATTTACACGCACACATAGAGCACACATATAGCAAACAGTATGAAATCAGCAAAATGCACATATATCACATAGAAAACAAACCACAATGCAGAGCTACCGAATACGCGACACACGGACCACTTACACAATTCTACTTCACGAGAAAACCCAAAAGAAATGGAAGTCGCTACTTCCCTGAGGTGTTGAGTCCTCGGCCACCGTCACTCGCCGTGGTCCGCGAGCTCTCTTGGTGCCGAAACCCGGGAAGCAAGCAGAGAGAATCGACGACGAAGAGACGAGCAGAAAGAACTCCAAGCAGAAGGGAGCAGAGCAGAAACGACGACCAAGGAGAAGAGAAGCGAGCAGAGCAGAAACGACGACCAAGGAGAAGAGAAGCGAGCAGAGCAGAAACGACGACCAAGGAAAGAGAGCAGAGCAGAATCACGACGACGAGAAGAGAGAAGCCTCAGCCGCCTCCGCTCTTATACCCGGCGCACGCCCCGTTCTCGGCTCCACCTTCCTTCGAGGCGCTTCGAGAAGGGGGGCGTTCCCTCTCGTTCCCTCCCACCTCCGGCTTGTGGGGGACGAGGCGAAGCCGTTCTGGCGCCGGGCCAAGGAAGGAAAAATAGCGGGAAAACGCGCGTCCTCGCTGTGGGGACTTCTCCCTTCCCACTCGCGCTCGACGGTTCCCCACGCGGAAACCGTCGTACGTAGACCGCTGAGGATGGCGTTCGTTGCTGTGGGTAGCGTGGTTGAGATGGTGGCGTGGTTGTGAGGGTGGCGGTGCTGGCGTTGTTGGAGTGGTGGCTTGGTTGGCGCTGTTGTTGTTGGCGTCGTTGGCGTTGAAGTGTGGTTGGCGTTGTTGGCGTTGAAGTGTGGTTGGTTCGAAAATAAAGCAGAACAGAAAAACGCCTAACTCAAAGTATCGCAGCCCGAATGAATCACATTAATTCCCTCTAAACAGTGGGTTTGGGCTAACTACACATGTACTTCAGAAATACTCATATCTACGGGACCTGAATGATGTTTGCGAATTTCCACAGCCGTAACACTACCCCCTCCCCTTTTACAGACTCGTCCCGAGTCGTCAAATTATCGTGTGCCATCATGTGTAGTTCTCCCCTAGTACGTTTTACCTACGGATCCTGAGTGCGACATTCATGGTATTCGTGTCCCCAAAATAATAACCTGAGGGCTGAGTAACTAACTAAACAAACTCACTCATTCAGACGACTTAACTAAAATTGCCGGCGCTAAGACATACATGCCGGGGGCACACTCATATTTACATTACACAATACACAACTTAGCCTTAACCTTATAAATTTTACAACTACTCCATGGCCCAGGATCAATGGACTCTGCAGAAAAAGGTAAGAGTCAAAGAAAACCGGTGCACGGGCCGCCACTGCAGGCCCGTGTTGCAGCTGCCAACAGGACAGTTCCTGCAGCTTGCAAACTGTTGCTTGCGGATCCTGGCGCGCATGGAAATGAACAGGGGGGCAAATCAAGACTGGACAGAACGGGGCTGGTGAACATGAGCAGTGGGCATGGGCCAAAGCAAAGGCAGGCAGGGCATGACAAGGCCGCTGTAGCAAACCCAGCCGGCAGATGGACTGGCCGGCACAGGCCTTGAAGCAACAGCTGCAGACGAAGTAGTTGGCCGGCACAGGCCTCGAAGTAACACAGCCGTCGGACGATCCGACCGGCACAGGCTTGCAGCAAAACAACAGCTGCCGATGAAGTTGGCCGGCCTCTTGCCGTGCAGTGCAGGTTGGTGGAGGGAGTGCGGTGGTGCTGGCCACTCGCAGAAGGCGGGCTCGACCTACCTACACGGTCTCCCTCCCACCTATTGCCTTTGCCTGTCACTGTCCATACCACCCTTAATTTGTAAAACCCAATTTAGCCCCCATTATTTTTTTTTGTTGTTTTTATTTTCACCCTCTTCCCCACTATAAATCGTCCCTAACCCTTTTATCGTCCTTGTTCGGCTAACCTATCGTCCCTAGCCTACTCCAACCCCTACGTTCCCTTCCCGGAGGGGAATGAGGGAGGGCTAGCGTCCTGTGTCGAGGCCACAACCAAGCCTCAAGATGGCCTCCCCAGAGTTCAGCGATCTCTAACCAGAGTGGGTCCAGCGGCCACAACGAGAGCGAAGGATGGATGGTGCGAAGGGGTACACTTCCTAATCTACCCTATCCATTTAACTATTAAACTACCCCGGGGCTTTCAACAAGCGCCTCTCGCTAATCTATTGGTTCTAAAAACCCAGATTCCCGTCGCCTGTGTTGGTGTTCTTCAATTTCGGGCTCGCCCTCAATTTTCCCTCGTGCCCTTGCACGGTTTCGTGGCTGGACGCGTGGCTCCCCCTGGCAGGCACGACCCTCTGCGAATCCACTACGATGGCACCCCGGGCACTACACTGCCTCCGAGCCTACCAGCTCCCTAAACACGGGGGAGTGCCCCCCATGGCAACTCCCTGAAACGCACACATGGCAGGCTGGCGCCCCGGGCCCCTTTCCGAGGGTCACCCATGCCCACGACACTGCCACGCGGCTAACGGCGCTCCGGGCCCCCGCACCAAGCGGGCGCACCGTGCCCAACGCTAACCCGGCCCCCATGGGCCCTTGGCCTACCACGGCCGACTAGCCGGTGCCCGGGGTACCACTCAGCGATACTCACCTTTCGCAGCCACGCTCCCAGCCCGTCAACAGGGCTCCTGCACCCTCCAAACGGGTTTCGAGCCTACTTCCCCACCAACAGCAAAACGACCTCCATTTTGTCAATTTGACTAACCCAGCTAACTCACTCTACACTGACCGGGTCCCTTGGGCGGGAGTCACTCCTCCCCCCAATCACTCATCGCACCATGCATTCCACATTCGCTCCACTCACACAGACCCGCTGGCCTCACTCACCAAGCACATGTTTCCATTCATTTCTCTTCAACTCACACCGCTGAATCCTGCCATCCTTCTAACTACCTCCCCTACCTAACTCGTGCTCCCACGTCGTCCTTACACTACAGCACGTTCCTTTTAACACTACGTAGCTAAGCTACGTCCCTCTACACACTCACTGTCTGTCACTGTCCTCAAATCATCAAAAATCATTTTCCCACCTAAATCTGCCTGCAATCCCTCTACCTAATCCATTCCACGGGCCCCATGAGGACTTACACCTGCCCCATGAAGCCGGTCTAACTAAAGGCCCAGTCACACCTTGACGTTTTAGCCAGCGATGGCAACGTATTAAAATGTATGTAAAACGCTGGCTTACGTTGAACTTTGATGTTTTTTTTAAAAGATTCGGACGTATTCATAACGACTTGGTCTTATGTATAACGTATTAGTAATGGACACAGAACGTTTCGTTGTGTTATAGCTAACTTATACCAACGAATGCTGAACCTGTTGTCGCCTACACAACCTATGCCCAACGATAGTCTAACTTATGCATAGCGTGCTGCACGTATCGCCGACGATGACGTGACGTAGCCTATTAAAAGGCTGACGCACAACGATTCAAATCATAACCGCCGCAGAAATGGAAGTGTCAACATCGCAGTCACACCTTGGCGATCTTGCCAGCGTATGCCGACCTAAGAAAAATGTGTCTAAAACGCTGGCGCACGTCGAATACGGTATGGGTAGTTTTGGTATACGTGAATAGAACGCTAAAGTACGCTATCATACGTCGTAGTAAGTGGAGTACGTCAAGTAATTTTAAACATGTTCAAAATTTTACGACGTACTTGGCGTATGACACACGTTCCGCATGCGATGGGAATAAGTTGTACACACGATATGCGGACGCTTACACACGTCGACAAAGGCTACTTGTAAGCTACTCATAAGTCGAAACACGTCGCGGTAATGTCTTTTTTACGCGAAACTTATGTCTAACTTATGTTTGACGTGCTTTGAACCAATTATTTACGTAGTCCCAACGCACATTGACGTATGTAGACGTATTCCATTGACGTCTTCCGGTCGACAAAAAAACTAAATGAACGTGTTTCTAACTTACAACTGCCATATAATGACATGTTCCCAGCTTTATGGGGAATTGGTATATAAAAATGGTCTTCACAAGGGGGAACCCATCAGTGTTTTCGACTCCTTTTTGAGTCGATGTCCATGTCAGCAGTAACAGTATCAGTATCAGTATCAGTATTAGTAGTAGTTTGTTCATGTTGGCAGTAGTAGGTGAGTGTGATGGGGAGGGTGTGGGTGATGATGGATCCTCCTTGCGTCCGCGTGTCCACGGGTAGGAGACATCTTTGCACCATTGTTCCGAAGTTCTTCGCGCTAATTTTTTTGGGGGTTTTTTCAACAATGAGCTATGGCTTGTTTTTACGTTTTAGGTGTATTCATAACGAGTTGGAGAAATGCTCAAGTACTAATAATGTACATAGAGCGCTTCGATACCTTATAGATACGGTATACCAACGAATAATTATCGTGTAGCCGGCGTTCACAACGTATGCCCAACGATAGCCTAACTTATCCATATCGTGCGGCAGTTTATCTTTGCCGGTGACGTGGGGTTTGCTATTCATAGGCTGCCACTCAAAGATTGAAATGGCTGCAACTCCACTATTGAAAGTAGACGCTTGCGCTCAACAATTGGATTTTTTTACACTCAACGACTTTAAACGGTGCCACTCAACTATTTTAATTGTTTACAATGAACGATTTAAATTGCTGTCACTCGCTTTGTTTTTTGACGCTGGCGCTCTGAAATTTGAAGCGTTTCTATTCAACGTGCTAAATCGCTCAAACTCCACTATTGAAAATAGACGCTTGCGCCAACAATCGCAATTGTTTACACTTAACGTGTTCTTATCGGTGCAAATCAACTGGTGTTTATTCGGTGCAAATCTTATGGTGCAAATCAAATCCCGATCCATGGTGTCACCCAGTACCTTCTCCTCCGTTCACGTCTTCTTCTCTCGGTTCTATTGGCACGCAACTGGTGCAGTGCCAAATCGATGAGGGTATGCTGATGTTGGAGGACAGGTAGATATTGTAGTGTCATCGTTGCCGATACTCATCTCTCGTAATGTCATGGACATGTACTCGCTATGTAGTCTGCAACACTGACGGGTTCCTCTGTGAAACCCCTTTTTATTTACCAATTCCCCTAATCGTGCCATTACATCATTATCTGGTATCTGTAGGTTTGGGAACTCGTTCGTTAAGTTCTGTAGTCGTCCGATAAACGTCAAATACGTCTACATACGCCAGTATGCGGCGGAGGTGGCGTTAACACAGGTGCAAAGCACGTCACTCATAGGTTAGATAAAAGCCTCTTTTGCCCTAAACAATAACTCGGCATGATTCGACGTATAAGTAACTTTCAAGCAAGGAGTGTCGAAGTGTGTCAACGATCGCGTAGCGTTTTAGCAACATGTCACTGATAGGTTATAAATTAAGTTTCAGGCACGCTAAGCATTATACCGATGTCTTTCAGCCTATGAGTAACTTAAAAGTAACGTGTGTCGACGTGTGTCAACGATCGCATAACGTGCCTACAACTTATGGCCAGCGTAGTGGAACGTGTGAGTCATACGCGGCATACGTCGTGAAATTTCAAGCATGCAAAAATTTGAGGACAACCGAAAAGTAAAACGTTTAAAGCCAGCGTGCAACGACGTATGGTAGTGTTTTCCAGCGTGCTCTCATGTTATCAAAACTTACCCATAACGTATTCAACGTGTGCCAGCGTTTTAGACAATTTTTAAAATCGGCATACGTTGGCTAAAACGTCAAGGTGTGACTGGGCCTTAACACTAACCCTTCCCCCTAACTAGTGTCATCCTGTGCCCAGGAAGGGGGTCTTTCACCCCTTACCGGGAAATCCTGTTCACCCGACAAGCGAGGCTTGCTATTGTTAATTTGTTTTTTCCAATTATGCGCAGCACCAGCGCGGCAACTCACAGCTCGCGCACTTTGCACCTTGCCCGTGACGTCATGCAGCTGCACGTGTACCTCATCCCTCTTGGACGGTACCATCCGGCAGGGATTCACCCTCCTGCCGGATTCCAACCCTACGTGCAGCCATGACGTCACCCGCTGCGCACCCCAAAACAAACCTCGCACTCCGAGGGGCTCCCCACGCGAACACATGTGCTCTGCCCGTTGGAGCCTAACACAAGCTCGCGTGGAGAACCCGTCCGGTCCAAATCCGTAAACCAGCCTACACTTGTCCGTCCGCGGGATCGGCACATCCACCGCGTGCGTTTCCGGACCGGGCTTCACTCCCGCAAGCGAGCACGTGGGGGTCTCGTGCGCTGCACGGCACGGACGCGCGCTCGCTGCTGGGTGAACCGGCGCGGTCCCCACAACAGCTACGGCGCTACCCGGCTTGTGTCCTCTGTCGCCGTCGTCTCCGTCGCCATTCGACCCACGCACACCTGCGTGTTTACGACGCACAGACTCCACTCCAACACACTCACATTCACACCGGGAGACGCGGCTGCATGCTCGCGCATGCCCACGACATCTCCCTTACACACCGCGACCTAACACACACTGTCTCCCTCACATACCGCATTCTCAACACCGTGCTTCGCACACGCCGTGCCGTTTCTTGGTGCACACGCCGCTCCACCTCACCGTGGTCTTTCACCCGCACCCGTGGTCCTCCACACACGGTGCCTCATCCACCTGCGGTGCCCTTTCACACACGGCACGCTGGAAGCACGCACTCCGGCACACATGCCCCACACCACTCACCTGGGGACACACTCACACCTTGCGTGCCGCAAAGCACGCATGTCCGCACACTCGCAAACACACACCCTGCACAACCACACTGGGGACCGTGTCCCCAAGGGTTCCCGGGGCCTCTATACCCCCAAGCTGCCAGTGCACCCATCACAGCACTCGTTCCTTCAACTCCGCTTGCACGACCGAACCACCTGGTCGTGATTCGCCTCAAGGGGGCATACTCCCCTCCCCTCGTTCCTGGGCAGCCATCAGCTGCTCGCACCGGGTTCTACCAGTCCGCGAGCTCCCCCATTATCCTCCACTACCTCTGTGTGTGTGCGTTCTGTTCCTTTAACCCGTCATTATCGTGCAGTCTCTCCTCTATTTTTTCTGTCTCCCGCGTCTCTATACATTTATTAGTTTCTGTTGTCTCCTTGTGTCTATTAGACTCTGCTTCTTTCTGGCGTCTTTCCTTATCTTTACGTAGGTCAACCTTGCTTTCTCCTTAACTCGCTCCCGTCCTTCCCTCTGTTTCACTCCTTGCTCTTTCAGGATCTCCGCATACCTCATCCTTGCTTTCCGTCTTAATTGTTCTTTTCTCTCCCCCAATTCCTTTACTCGTGTCTTATACATTTATTAGTTTCTGTTTTTCTTCTGGAGTTTTTCCATTTCTCTGGACTTCATTTTATTCTCTCCTTCAGTTCATTAATTTCAAACTCGTATAGTTTTTTGTTTTCTCTCCACAGTTTCTCCTGCTCCTCACTTTCCAATCTCATCGTTTCTTTCAATTGGCTCATTTCCTTCCTGTGTTTCATTCGCTGTTCTCTCATTACCCTTCTCGTTTCCTCTCCTGTCCTTCCTTCTCCAGTTTCATGGTTTGCTTCATTTGGTTAATCTCCTTCTTGTGTTTCATTTGCTGCTGTCTCATTACTCTTCCTTGTTTCTTCTCCTGCCCTTCTTCTGCAGTTTCGTGGTTTTCTTCTCATGTGGTTAATTTCCATTCTGTGTTTCATTCGCTGTTCTTTGTCTATCTCTCACACTCCAGCCTCGCCTTTTCTTTCAATTGGTCAACCTCGGCTTCATGTTCTTTTTGTTTTCTTCCCATTGTTCCTCGTTCTTCCTCTCCCATCTCGTTGTGTCCTTCAATCCCTGATTTCTCCTTCCTGCTTCATTCGTTGCTCCTTCAACTTCTCTCGTTTCCAACTTATTTTTTCGTTTTGTCGTTCAATTTCAAATTCATACTCTTTCAGTTTTTTATTCCACTGTCTTTGTTCCTCGTTCTGTAATCTCGTTATTTCTTTCAACTGACAGATTTCTTTCTCCGTCTCATTCCTTCTTCTTCCAGTACTCTTTCTTGTTCCTCAATTTAACACTCTCAGTTCGTTTTGTAGTTCCGTCTCTTTGTTTTGGTGTTTCTGTAACTCAGTTTTCTTCTCTAATTCTTTTCCTCATCTCCGCACCCTCCGCACCTTGCTTTGGCTTCTAACTGTTTCCGGCTTGCCCTTGTGTTTGTCTATCCGTCTTTCCAGCTCCTCTGTCTCCGTTTTTCCTCCAGTCCAGCTTTATCAACTCTCTTCGTCATGTCTTGAAGTCTTTTCTCTCACACTCCACCATTTTTATTTCCTTCGTGCACGTCTCCGTCACCCAATTAATTTTTCCTCTCGGTTACCGTCTTTTTTCGTCACCTCCACACTTCTCGCCAACACGTCTCCCGAATTATTTTCTCCTCACCCGCCTTCACCGCGGGCCTGACAACCGTTGCACCCCCTCCCAGCTCGTTCGCTCCCACACGTGGCGTCGCCATTACGCACTTCGCTGTTGTAGCCTTCATGCCCGCCTGCAGGCTTCGGCCCATTTGCTGCGTTTCACCCCGCATTTCTTTTATTTCTTCCTTCATTCCTTGCGCATTTGTTTCCATATTCGTTTTCATTTCGTTTGTGTTTGTTTCCATTCTGAGTGCGTTTCCATCCATTTTTTCGTTCATTCGTTATTCATACCTTCCATTTTTGTTTGTGTTTGTTTCCATCTGCTTGTTCACTCCTTTTATTTCGTTTTTCATTTCGTTTGTTATTCTCTGCACGAGCTCCATAACATGCCATATTGTCACCTGTCCTGGCCACTCCCACTGACTACATCTGGTGGTGGAGTTGTAATAAAAAACGACCAGATGAACGGCATCGATGCTTTCCCAACCTTGTGGTACGGGTAAAGATGTGTCTTCCTCACGGGTGTCCTGGACCATGGTTTCTACATTACTACACATATTTATTACCCCGCCTCCCGCTCGCCTTGAGACGCCATCTTATTCCACGTAAGGGGTTAATTTAGTCGCTCGTAATTTGGAGGGAATCGGGGGTCGCTCTTCTCACCCTGGACCGATTCCCTATGAATTTAGCTGGAGACAGGAGGGTTTGTTTTCCCGCTCTCTGACACAGTGTTGCGAATTCGCGCCCGTCGGCGTGCGATCGGCCACGTGACTCGAGATCGCGACCGCCTCGCCCACGGACGGACAATTCAGTCGTGACCCTCCCGGCTAACGCCGGGATCCAGTCACGGTGGACGCTTTCGGCCTCACCACAACCCAGTCGCATTCTACCGCGCGGAATAGGGTGAATCGCCGAAAGTCGATATACCTAAGTACCCGCACGGGTAACTACCGAGGGGTTGTACCTCGCCACAGGCCGACTTCGGACACGATCCGCTTAAGGCGGCTCGTTCCGGGGCTAACGGGATAACCGAGCGGTGTTATCGTCGGCCTTGACGGTTCAGATTAATTATCGGCGCCCGCGCCCACGACGAACCCTTTACGTGAAACAAGATGGAGACCAACGAAGGAAGGACGCAGCGAAACGGGGGAAGAATTCAACAGACAAGCTTTTTATTTACACGCACACATAGAGCACACATATAGCAACAGTATGAAAATAGCAAAATGCACATATATCACATAGAAAACAAAACCCACAATGCAGAGCTACCACCGAATACGCGACAACACGGACCACTTACACAATTCTACTTCACGAGACACGGCGCCACACACCACGTTCACACAAAACCCAAAAGAAATGGAAGTCGCTACTTCCCTGAGGTGTTGAGTCCTCGGCCACCGTCACTCGCCATGGTCTGCGAGCTCTCTTGGTGCCGAAACCCGGGAAGCGAGCAGAGAGAATCGACGACGAAGAGACGAGCAGAAGAACCTCCAAGCAGAAGGGAGCAGAGCAGAAACGGACGACCAAGGAGAAGAGAAGCGAGCAGAGCAGAAACGACGACCAAGGAGAAGAGAGCAGAGAGAATCAACGACGAGAAGAGAGAAGCCTCAGCCGCCTCCGCCTCTTATACGCCCGGCGCCACGCCCGTTCTCGGCTCACCTTCCTTCGAGGCGCTTCGAGAAGGGGGGCGTTCCTCTCGTTCCTCCCACCTCCGGCTTGTGGGGGACGAGGCGAAGCCGTTCTGGCGGGGCAAAGGAAAAATGCGGGAAAACGCGCGTCCTCGCTGTGGGGACTTCTCCTTCCCCACTCGCGCTCGACGGTTCCCCACGCGGAAACCGTCGTACGTAGACCGCTGAGAATGGCGTTCGTTGCTGTGGGTAGCGTGGTTGAGATGGTGGCGTGGTTGTGAGGGTGCGGTGCTGGCGTTGTTGGAGTGGTGGCTTGGTTGGCGTTGTTGTTGTTGGCGTCGTTGGCGTTGAAGTGTGGTTGGCGTTGTTGGCGTTGAAGTGTGGTTGGTTCGAAAATAAGCAGAACAGAAAAACGCCTAACTCAAAGTATCGAGCCCGAATGAATCACATTAATTCCCTCTAAACAGTGGGTTTGGGCTAACTACACATGTACTTCAGAATACCTCATCTACGGGACCTGAATGATGTTTGCGAATTTCCACAGCGTAACAATACATACATGTATAAACAGCCTTTTTCCAGCCATTTTTCCCTGCTGAGCAGGGGTTAGCTTTTTGCGTGCTCCATGCAATCATGGTTCCCTTCTTGAGGCAAATGTTTTATGAATGGATGCCCTTCCTGACACCAACCCTGGTCGCCTCTTTCGACACACAGGGATGTGGTTACACCTATTCTACCGGGGCATACACCGGGACCAGTGCACTGGTACTCGTTTCACGCACTCGGAAGGATGACAGGCTGAGTCAACCCCCTGGTGTTAATTCAGTGGCCACTGGGGCTCGAACTCAGGACCCTAGGATCCCAGTCAGCCACCCGAACCACTAAGCCAACCCAAGGCTTTGAATATATATATATATATATATATATATTAATATAGTGGGCTGGGGGTCGGTGGCGAGAGCGACGCTAGGTGGGGAAGTTTACGCCGTCTCCCACCAGACTCCCCGGAATTTATAGGCCGTCGCTCCGGATAACTCCGAAGCCGGCGGGTTCGATTAATCACCGTGAAACGCCAATATCTCGACCGCGTGGCGTAGGGTTATTGTCCAGATCCAATATACCTAAGTAACCACGCAGTGTTGGCTATCGGGGATTCACGCCGTCGGAACGTCTGGCTGAACGAGGATCGCTCTACCAGCTACGGTAGAGTATCAACTTCCACCTACCAACTCCGGCTTGGACGCAGTCGAGCGGGCCTGCCCAGGACGTTCCGGCTATGATGTACTGATTACCGAGGATGACACCCCATCTGAACTCAGACCCGGACCATGCTGGACCAAATAAAGAAAGGACGGAAACCAGCTGGGAACATTTCTAATAATTTATTTACAG
>CM068964.1:77006530-77024746 GCA_035128595.1 Eptatretus atami
AACCACCCCTCGTAACCACCTCTTCGTAGCAGCAAAAACCCTTCGTCCACAGAACTCCTCTTGCACTGAACTCACCAACAACGCCTCGGAGAGTGCTCTGGAATTTATGGACCTCCCTCAGTGGGGAGGGGCCTTGGTCAACACCTCTAATTTGGTCTAACACCTTGGTCAACACCTTGCTGTTCGCCTCTAATTGGCCAAGATCCTACGGGCACAGCCTTCCTGGGTGGATTTCGGCCATGCAGCGGAGAAAGCCGCCCCTCCCCTCCATGCGTACCCATACTCGTCAAAAAGAAAGTTACAAGTTTGTGGAAGCCGAGAAGGAACTGCCAGAGATTCTGCCTCGACAGCGAGTCGCCGGTTTGGCGAGTGAAGCGCTTGTTCAGTGGTGTTGTGGGTTTGTTTGTTGGATGTCTTAGATGGTTTGTTGGATGGTCTAAGATGGTTTGTTGGATGGTTCGTTGGATGTAAAGATTAAATAACCGACCAAAACGGACATCGCAACGCACACCTTTGATTCTCCCACGAGACAAAAGGAAGGGACCTGTCTCACATGTACTTAACGGAATAACTGACTCTTGGACATCTGTATGTTGAATGCATATGGCTTCCAGATCCGTAACAATATATATATATATATATGTATGTATATTTTATATATATATATGTATACTGTATATGTATATATATGGATGTATGTGTGTATATATATATATATATATATATATATATATATATATATTTATATAAGCCTGGTGTTGGCGTAGTAGTTAGGGTAGCGGCTTGGGATCCAAAAGGTCCTGAGTTCAAGCCCCGTTGGCCGCTTGAATTAATACACACCAGGAGGTTGACTGAGCCTGTCATCCTTCCGAGGTCGGCGAAATGAGTACCAGTGTACTGGCCTGGTGTATGCCCCGGTTAGAATAGGTGTACCATATCCTGTGTTGTAAGAGGCGACCAGGGTTGCGTCAGGAAGGGCATCCGGCGTAAAACCTGTGCCAAATCATAACGGATGATCCGCTGCGGCGACCCCCAACGGGAGCAGCCGAAAGAAGAAGAATAAGAATATATATTTATATATATTAGCCTGGTGTTGGTAGTGGTTAGGGTAGCGGCTTGGGATCCAAAAGGTCCTGAGTTCAAGCCCCGTTGGCCACTTGAATTAATACACACCAGGAGGTTGACTCAGCCTGTCATCCTTCCGAGGTCGGCGAAGTGAGTACCAGTGTACTGGGCCCGGTGTATGCCGCGGTTAGAATAGGTTGTACCATATCCCTATGTCGTAAGAGGCGACCAGGGTTGCGTCAGGAAGGGCATCCGGCGTAAAAACCTGTGCCAAATCATTATGCGGATCATAACGGATGATCCGCTGTGGCGACCCCTAACGGGAGCAGCTGAAAGAAGAAGAATATATAATATATATACACTTGTTCTTGAAATTGGGCTAAGTGGAGATGAAATTATACTGTTACGGCCAAATATAATTTAAAACTCAACACGGAAATATAATAAAACTTTATAGGATTTTAAATAAATATCACTGAAGTGTCGGTAATGAAAGGTATTTGGTTTGAAATCATGATTTTGAATTCAAGGAATTGGAAGATAAATTTTACCAGAGAATTATTAATCAGTGCTTCAGAAATGATGTAAAAAAAAAAAAAGAAGAAAAAAAATCAGTTGTGTTTTAAATGTAGCACAAAATAAAACAAGGGCTCAGAGACAACACGAATAACTGGAGGGGAGCACTCGTAGAGTGCAAAACCCTCCGCCGCCAATACTGCTGGGTGGTCACTTAAGTGAACCTGATATCCTATTCATTGTAGGTCAAAACGGATCAGACTCTACTGAACCACGATTGAATAAACTAAACTAGATCGACGCACATGTAGAAATGGCAAAAAAATAAAATCGAAATTTTTTGGAAAAAAAAAGGTGCAAAATTTGTTTTTTTTTTGTCTAACAAATTTTTTTGGGTGGGGGTTGGAAATCACTTAAACATGTAGAAATGCAAAAACAAAAATTCAAATATTTTTTTTCAAAATGGCCGCCATAGCGCCATATTGGACTTTGGACCAAGTCCAAAATCTAATGGCATGATCCTTGGACCATACTAATCCCCCACCGGTTTCGTCGAAATCCGTCCAGGAGTTTTTCCGTAATACTGTTCACAAACAAACAGACGGGTGAAAACAGTAACCTCCGTCCATCTGTGATGGCGGAGGTTAATAAATTTTGAACTGGAACATGCATGTGTCTGAAGAAGTTGAAATGAATGTGGATTGTGATCCCTTTTGAGAGCCCGTATTACACCTAAGTGGATTCCCTAAGTCACTTTATGATGGAGAAATAGTTTATTTTGTATGAGCTATAGAGAAATACGATCTCTCATCTTGTCCTTCTCCTCTTCCCTTTAATAAGCAGTGAGGGACAATGGCTCCAAGCTTCTGTGCTGCCTTGACCACGATACTCCTCTAATCCTCTCCAAAAATCTTAAGTTGGGCTATAATCTAAACGATTTCCTTTTGGAAGTTGCCTTCAGCCTTGTAGCACTGAACCGTTTGACATGGATAGGCCCATTTTTGGTACCTAAATCACTCACTTCCTGCATGTTGGAGCAATTCTTCTGCCTCTCATAGCAGTCGAGGCCGTCTGTGAGCTGTAGCTCACGCTGGCACGCAGCAGTCATGGACACGAAGAACCAACCACGTCGAGGAGGCCTGCGTGCATGTCTGGCCGAGCCAGAACAGGAAAGGCTCGATTGGATGCGTGTCCAAACGGTGCTTGTGCTCGCACTTGAGATTCTTGCCCCTTGAGTTGTAATTTGTTCCAAATAAAAACAAGGGACTTATTATTCAGCATTTTAAATCACAACACTTCCCTCTCTATTTGAAAGTTCATATATCTGGAAGAATCCTTTTGAAAATATCAGGCGATGATGATATGTGCAAGGTGTCCTGAATTGGCCCCAGTTGATTTTCTTCTCAGATTGTATCTGTTCCTCACTGGGAATAGTTTTGTCTACTCTCGGCTTTGGGTTGTTCTTTTGGTACCTCATTCACTTTTTAATCCGATGTGATGCATGGTGTGATCCTTGTAAAGATAATGGTGTATGTTATTATGCCTTTTCTTTTGCATGCTTTCATGGATAATTTTTCTTTTACTTAAAAACAAAAAAGAAAACATCATTATCTCTGCTTTAAGCACCTGTCTGTATCATGATGGAATGTGGTGTAGTTTGATTGCAGGTTGAATTTTTTTTTTTTAATCCATCCCTTCCTGCTTTGTGAGACAGGCTTCACTTGGCAAACCTGTGGGAATTGCCCTGTGCGGGCTGGCAAGCATTTCCAAGGCGGTGCTACCTCGACTGCGTGGCAGTATGGAAGCTCTCAACCAGGAGATTGAACACACGCTTGTTCGTGACGCTTGTGATGGGGACACACTCAGGGTGAGAAGCTGCTTCATTTGGCTTGACTGCATGCTGTGGCAATTGTTCATGTTGTTTTGTGCAATGGTCTTTTGAATGTGTTATGAGCTTGTGCATGTATGTATGGAGAGGGCATTGAGGGACATTGGTTTACTATTAATGTGGATTACAAGGTCTTTACTGAATAATGGACAAATAAACATCGCATTCAAAACTGAAAGCACCAACTAGTACCACTGCCCAGCGGACAAGGCTCGTTTCTGATGTTTCAACCACCGAGTGGTCTTCATCGAGGAATGTGGAGGTACCGTGTATCCTTCCTAAGGGAGGAGGTGTGGGGGGGTGAGGGGGGGCATCACTTGACTGAAGCAAGCAGATGGTGAGACCCAATAATGCTTTCATCATCACATTTTAATTTTTTTTCACGATTAACACACTGTGCAGTATTTGAACATTATCTGCCAACACCAGTTGTGCTTCAATGAGAATGGATTTGATGGAGGTGAATTGTTGTGGGGTTGAGGTGGAATTATTTATTTCAGTATATTTGTATCCAAAGTATATTTGTGGTGAACATCACCAAATTTATTTTATTTTTGGGGGTGGGGGGTTAGGATTGAAAGACTTATTCCAAGTGTTTGATCAGCTTGTGATTTTTATCAAGATCTCAATAGAGGGAAGGAACTGCTATCTGAAGGATGAGTGACGTTGTGGCAGATGATAGGTTGGGGGCCTAGAACACTGCCTTGAGGCATTCAAGCCTTGACAGGGAGAGGAGACAAAAGGATTCCGTTGAGAGCCATATGTTGGCTATAAGGGTGGAGGAAGACAGTAATCCTCCAGTGGAGTTGGCGATTGATGCCATTGGCAGAGAGTTTGGAGAGCAAGGTGAGATGCCAGTAGTAGGTGGTGGTCTATTGTTCCGGAACATCCTCTTGCTTCTCTACTGTTCTGTCTCTTGGCATCCGTTTTGTCAGGTATTGTCCTCACTGTACATCATTTCTGATTATTCCCATTGGAAGTTGCATGTTATTGGTCGATATTTGTGAGTTAGTTGGGTTTCTTCAGATTTTGGAATGAGCAAGGTGTTTCTTTCTCTGAGCCACTCAACCATTACCTTTTCCACTTGGATAAGTTCATTGAATGCTCAAGCGTAGTGATAGTGGAGAGCATCCAATTGCTTTAGCCAGAAGTTTGGAATTCCATCCGGGCCAGGGTTTTTTGAATTTGGCGTTTTTTCGAGTTGTTAAAATTTTTATTTTGTTTTTAATTCATCATCACTGGGGTGTTTTTGCTGTTTTGTTTTCCTTTAATTGCTGCGTTTCCTTTTCCAATTTTCAGATACATTCTGCCTCCTTGTGTTCTTTTGGATCTTCATAAACGACTTTCCAAAAATCTTTACTTATCTTTTTCAGGAGACTTTCAAGGGAGACTTTCAGGAGACTGTTTCCATGATGGTGTTTGGTTTTTGTTTGTGGTTCCTGGTCTATTCTTGCGGCATCGTTTGCTGTTTACTTTTTCTTGAATGAGTAGTGCTACTGCAAAGCACAGTATTGATTTCATTCAAGGGCGATGATTTTGGTATAATTTTACAAATTCCTCAGTTGGTTCGATCTCCCAACTCACATTTTTGTCTGTTTGGTGTTTTCTATTTGATAGTTGTGTTTTTTTTCTTCTCTAAGTGGTGTCAATCTCCTTTTACTTTTTGGCTGTTTCTTCTTCCAATCTGTGCTGCTTTTCATCATCATCGTCTTCCTCCACTCCTCCATTCTGCCATTCTCCCTTCCTCTTCCTTCTCATCATCATCCACTGTTCCCAGTTTCATCCCATCCACCTGTGTAGGTGTCACTTGTCACCTCGTCCATGTCAGTGGGCCATGTTCTCCATGTCTAAAGGATGTTTTTCTTTTCCTCTACATTCCAGCTTTCTTTGTTGAAGTTTCTTTTCTGGACCTTTATTTTTGATATTTCTGAGACGGGAAGCACTTTTACAGCTTTTTGCCCCGTCTCTGTGCGAAGATATTTCATCACATTTGAGGAAGTGGTCTTTATTTTCTCCAGCGCATGTGTGGCGGCAGACACAAGGCTTCACCGCTCAAGGGGTGTGTGTCGCTTTGTTCTCAAAATTTCTATTTATTTGTTTTTAAAAATTTTTTATACACTGGATTCGTCTTTCCCCGATGTCCCACCCCTGGTGCTCTAATAAGGATTTCTCCCTCTGGGATTTGCCCTATGGGTCATTTGCCAGCCCAACCAGGGTGAGAGCAGCATCATATAGCTGAGAGCTTAACTCCCTCTTGCCCCCATAGCCCACAAAACCAGTGACATCCGCCACCAGCATCATGGCACAAAAATCATCTGGGGCTCCAGGCAGTCCATCGGAGACGTGACCAATTGCGGATCACTGCCCCGAGCCGGGTGTGCCTCACAGCGACCCACGCCTCCACGTCACATCGAGCCCCTCCTATCCGGTCACATTATTATTGTTAATATTATTTTGTAATAACTTTAGTATCATTATTATGCTATTACAGTAACACCTCACTTAATGCTGCACTGTCAAATGCCAAATTGTTAGGTATTTGTCCTGGAGAGACTTTTTACGAAAAACAAATATGAATGAAGAAAATCCATAACACCCAACGCTCACTGGGTAAACTAACCCGCCACCATTGTACTGTCTGCACACGCTCTGAGCCAATCAGCGCTGTATACTCCACCTTCGTTTTGTAACAGGACAAGCACCATCCCACTGCTGCCATGTAAGAGTAGTTTGGGTGATGGCAATTATTATTTTTATTAATGTTTGTACACATTTTATGTTTATCTAAATATTTACTGATATTTGTTCTATTATTTCAAAAGAATTTAATTGTAACAATATGTTTATCATCTTTATTATTACCTCTGCCATTGAAGGTGAAGGAGGTTGTTTTCACCCCTCTCTGTTGGGATTAGCTAGATATCCGTTATTGTCGGGTCTTCCGTGTGTGTGTGTGTGTGTGTGGCAACGCGAGGCTCCACAGCACAAACCAGCAAACTGATTTCGATGAAACTTGGCGAACAGGTGCCATATGGGCTGGGAGTGTGCGCGTTTGAGTTTCGTTGCTATGCAGCGGTTGAAAAACCGCGTTTTAAGAACCCAAACGGTAACTGACGTAGCGCGGCTTCTATGGTAGGTAGAGCGACCGGACCAACTCCTGCTATTCCTTGCATTCCCCATCTAGTTATCGCGACAGCATAACGTTCCTCTATCTCTCATAGTTTCCGAATGGCAGCCCTCCGAAAGCGGAAAAGTGGTGAACCAGGGAATATGTTAAGTGATTCGCTAGATATCCGTTATAAATTAATATCTTCAAGGCGAAATGGTTAGACGTAAACGAAAGCGTCTTGGCATGGTGATAGAACATGGTTGGTAGAACATTTTTTTTGTCATTTACACTTTCCTCCATCTCCACTCTGAGGAGTGCCAGTTGGCAAAATACGCAATAGGAAAAATCTTGCCAGGCAGAGGAACAATTGTATGTGAACCAATACGTCTTGGCAATGAATCTTCGTCGGTGGATCGGTCAGAATGAAAAGCATCGTATCCAGCGCTTCGATCCTAGCGAATCTCTCGTCGCCTACCGGCTTGTCTGTCTGTTTGTCTGTCTGTGTGCAGGATATCTGAAAAAGTTGTGGATGGATCAGGATGAAATTTTGTGGACAGGTTTGGTGTGTGACAAGGACAAACTGATTCGAATTTGGTGAAGATCTGGATCCGGATCCAACTACTAGAATTTTTTTAAGTGATTCGTCATCATTGAGAGATGGGGCTAAACTCGTATTTTGCACGATATCTCAAAAAGTTGTGGATGGATTTGGATGAAACTTGGTGGAAAGGTTTGGTGTAGGACCACGACAAATTGATTCGATTTTGGTGAAGATCTGAATCCGGATTTGTTTTTTTTTGTATACCTTGTCTAGGCTTGTATGAGAGCAAACACACAACGCACAGCAAGGGGGGGGGGCATAGACGAGGGGTGGGAGTGGAAGACAGAACAGTGGGGAACAGAGACATAAGGAGATCTGTGGAAGGGAGAGGGATGGGGTGGGGAACATGGGGTATACAGATGCGACATTACAGGGACTTTCAGGAAGGAAAGCAGGGAATTTGAAGGAGGTGAGCTTGGGGTGGATTAATGGGAGTAGAAAAGATCGAGGATTTGGATGGGGGATGATATGGATCTGTATACGAGAATTATTTAAGTTTTTTTAAGTGATTCTTCACCATTGAGAGATCGGGCCAAAAACGATGTAATTCTGTATAGCATGATATTTCAAAAATGTATTGGGCCTGATATATTCTCGTGGATCAGGCATTACACGGTGGAGGTAAGTGCTCTACCGAGTGCCCTTCTAGTTTTCTATTGCGTTGAGAAGTATTACTATATTTCCTTACCTCCCCCCCCGCCCCCTTGTCCTTGGAAAGGGTTCCTGCTGTTGTAGAATAATAAATGCTATCATTGGAACCGCTACATTAAAGCTCAAGGTCCCACTTCTTCTTCCTCAATACCGGAAACACGGACTTTTAAAACCGGCAAGTTTGTGATCAATTAAAAGACTTTTTGTTCTAAGTAAATAGATTATTGGCTTTCCAACCATGTAAATGGATTATTACCTTTTCAACAGCACCATTTCTATTATTTACAACAGCCGGCAAGTCTTTAGAATAAAGCGTTACTTGTGGTGAAAGCCATGTATTTGAATACTTGGTGAGAAAAGAGGGTAGCAGGCTGTTACTACAACCCACACACACACACCCCTTTACCAATAAACTTGTGTGTGTTCACATGCAAATCGAGGGTACAAATACATGAGCATGCAGACGTATACAACCATCTGTGAAAACCAATCCCCCACTCCTTTATTGTGCTGCATCCTCCCCTGCACCATATGGTTTTTCATGACCAGGTGAGACTTGTGCACACCAAATGTCCAAATATTCTTTTTAAAAATTATATATATCTAAACGGCACCATTTTTCTCTGACCCGGTGCTTTGCATGCAAAACACAATGTCCGCAACCTGTTTGAGTTTTCGGACTGGAAGTTTTTTTTTCCCTCACCTACCATTTTCACAGGTTTTGAATCCATGCAACTTCCATTAATTCACGAAAATGAATAATGAGTTTTGGGGAAGATGTTTTACATCTGCTGAAGAGCTTAACGCAGCCTGCACATCCACTGTGTTCAAGACATTTCAGAAGGAAGACTCTTGTTGGGATCAAAAAGTTGGTAGATCATTGGATGAAGCGCATTGAAGAGTATGGGTATTATGTAGAATGTGACATTTGTAAAACTTGCCAGTAAATAGTAGGCTCTATGTCTGGAGTTGCAGTACTTTTGGGTTGACCCTTTTTCTTTGGCCGTCTTGGCTTGGTAAGGTATTCGTGAGAAAATTTGCAGTCAAAATAACAAAATGACAGTCTGAATGAATCGAACCAGAATGGTCTGAACATCTGTTGTACTTTCAAGTCAGCTGGTACTACAGATTGCCCCTCAATACCAGGTAGCACACACTTGTAGCTGTGATGACCAGGAAGCACACACTTGTAGCTGTGATGACCAGGTAGCACACACTTGTAGCTTGATGACCAGGGTAGCACACACTTGTAGCTGTGATGACCAGGTAGCACACACTTGTAGCTGTGATGACCAGGTAGCACACACTTGTAGCTGTGATGACCAGTAGCACAACTTGTAGCTGTGATGACCATGTAGCACACACTTGTAGCTGTGATGACCAGGTTGCACACACTTGTAGCTGTGATGACCAGGTCACACACACTTGAGGCTGTGATGACCAGGTCACACACACACTTGTAAACTGTGATACCAGGTTAGCACCCCCCCCAAAACCCCCAAAAACCTTTTGGCTTAAGGCTCTTTTATTTGGATGGGGGTCCAGTTTGTTAAAAAGGGCAAAAAAACATTACTTGTACTGTGATGACCAGGTAGCACACACTTGTAGCTGTGATGACCAGGTAGCACACACTTGTAGCTGTGATGACCATGTAGCACACACTTGTAGCTGTGATGACCAGGTTGCACACACTTGTAGCTGTGATGACCAGGTCACACACACTTGTAGCTGTGATGACCAGGTCACACACACTTGTAGCTGTGATGACCAGGTAGCACACACTTGTAGCTATGATGTCCAGGTAGCACATACTTGTAGCTTTGATGACCAGGTAGCACACACTTGTAGCTGTGATGTCTTCGTGAAAACTGCTAACTTGGGCACGATATATACGTAAGATATAGATGGAACTTTGTTGAGTCTTACCTACCTCATTGACCAATCACAGACAGCAAATGAGATTGAATGTGGCTGCAAAGCTAAAACATGGATCCTTCCCGGTCCTTCAAGTGCGAGCAAGCTGAGAATGTTTGGCATGATGGTGTGGATGTGCTCCAGCAGTAGCGAATGGGTCTGAGTCTAAAATTGTGATTGCATATTAAAAGCGTTTTTGCACAAGATGACGGGCAAGTGTTCAGAAAATGATACCAGGCAGGGCATTCGTTCCTGCGCACTCAACAATGCAGCCTTGGCTTGTGTGTCAAACACAAGTAATTAGCCAATATATATTTGTGTGTGTATACATAATGTACCTTTCTTTTGAACTCGTGTTTCCATGCATTTAGCCAAGAGGAATATGAATTGGAAATCTTTGTTGCATCAAGATGAGGGTTTTTTTAATTTCGGAAACTATGCATATGTCGCTTATACTCTGTCTTGCTTTCTCTCGCTCATGTATTCACATTTTTGGGGATTCGCCTCAATAAGGAGTCCAAGATTCAAGCAAAGGCACCTGGGATGAGATTCCGCAAATGAGGACTTTTGCTCCACTGATGTGCGAGTTGTTCGTCCACACCCCCACTATAAGAACGATAGTAATTGATGTGCTTTCCCATGGTCAACCTGTGAGGTCTACGACCGCTTTCAGCAATGCTTATTTGGATAATTGATCGGTCAGAACGTTTGACCGCAATATTATATTTCATAGTGCATGTCTGTGTCTGTCCTTTAAGAAGTTAGTTGGAAAAGGATCTTTTCTTCTGTCCTCCAAGGCAGTGAGTTTTGTTTGACTATAATGACCTCGATAACACCCCGATGGTACAAACGCGTGTTTTCAAACTGCCTCCGAGGAGCATTTTGGAAGTGCCCCGAGCATTGGCAAAACGTTGACTCGCAAGTTGCTGAATTACTTCTTGGTGTCATTTCCGTATTTTTTTAATTTATTTGTTCTTCTGTTTCCTCTCTTACACCAGACAGTCAATTATGCATGTGATAAACAGCTTTTGTTTTCATATTTTGTTTTGCATTTCCCCTTTTTTTATTTTTAATTGAAATCGTTGCTTTATCTCGTCTGCCTTGACTGCACGACATGTAAAGTGACATTGATTGTGTTAAGTAAGCACTTTGTGCAGCTGTATGTGTGGACAGCGATCAGTGCATGATCATTGTGTGACCCACACAGGACTTTAGAAATGTATGCATGAAATATCAACGAGTAGAGTTGGTAAGCACGTGACTGTGTTGAGCAACTCAAGAATTTGGCGATTTCCACACCTCTGCTGTAACTGGCCTGAGGTTTGATGTAAAAGTGATTTTTTGAAAACTTCATTATCTAATTGAAACAGGAATTTTACAAATTGCTCATTGTAATCCTCCTTGCCCCCTGTTTGTCCTGTCACCAGCTTGGAGAGGTTCCTGATGGACATCGTGCCCCACCACCCAATCAGTCCCGCTGTGGCACACGTAGTGTGGACACACAGACTCCTTCGGCACTTGATGTGACCCTCGTGGTCCCAACCTCTCCTCCGGCTTCACCCGCAGCTGGTCCTCCTTCAACCTACACTCCTCTGGCAGCTCCTGAGGGCTGCATGAGTAGGCCTGGTCCTACCAATGACAGCCCAATTGACAACCCAGACAAAGGTTTGCTCCATTTCAAAGCTATTTGAAAAGAGCGTTTGCAGTTGGGTGGCTATTGTGCTGTCTTCATATTGAAGCCAATGAGGAAATTGGCCACCCAGAGTGTGTGGTCATGCCAGCTGGAAGGGTGGGATTTTTCTTGCACCTCTATGAAGTGTCCACATGGCTTTGAACCTTCTTCCTTGTGCACATATAAATTTATGGCTGCCTGCCAATCCTATCTTGCCGTTTCTTTGTTGCAGAGGGAGTTAGTTCTTCTCCGTCACTCAGGTTTGCTGCTCCGAAGCCCTGGTTTCAACGCGAGCCACCCGAGGGGTGCGAGAGGATAAAGGTTTTTGAGGAAAACCCGTGAGTTTGGGGAGACGGTGGAGGCTTTGGTAACTTTGTTTACATTGGAAAGCATGTTTATCCTGGTTAAAGAAGTGTGTAAATTAACCACTTATTGCATATATACACAAAGCAGCCATTGGCTTGTGCTGGTTTGTGAGAAATAACCACTTTTTTGCATCCTCATGAGCAAGTGCCAATGCCATCTTTCTTCTGCCCGATAGCATATTGGTCACTTCTAAATATGAATACACCCACACTGGAGGAAAAATAAAAAAAATAGTTTCCCATCCTGAAAAATAATTCTTCCATGAAATGTCCTGTTCAGCTTCTTGCGTGTTTGGGCCAATAAATGTAATCTCATTTGTAAACTGTCAATTTCAAAGTTGTACCACAGAAGTCCTGTAAGCTACTGAGCTGTTACAAAAATCATTTTGGATCTCATGATGCATTTACGCTGTATCTATACCAGCATAGTTGTACATGAGGTGCCTTACTTTAATACAAAATACTAACAGGGGTACCTGGCATTGCTGGACAACACCGGGTCCCTCCTCCCACCACACCCCTTTCTCCTCCCACCCCACCCCTTTCTCCTCCACCCCCCCCTTCCTCCTCCCACCACCCACCCTTCCTCCTCCCACCCTCACCCCTTCCTCCTCCCCACCCCACCCTTTCTCCTCCCACCCACCCCTTCCTCCTCCCACCCCACCCCTTCCTCCCTCCCACCCCACCCCTTCCTCCTCCCTCCATAGTTACCAAGTGTAGTTGCTTGTGTTCAGTTACCAATTTCTTGTAGCACGACTCTCCAAGTGGCTTAAGCACTCAAGCAAGCACTCCATTCAAAACTATTGATAAGGAACAGGCAAGCGCTAACTTGCTACTCGGTAACGGGGCTGTCACACCTTGACGATTGAGCCAGCGTATGCCGATTTATGAAAAATTTGTCTAAAACGCCTGGCACACGTCGAATACGTTATGGGTACGTTTTGTGTACGTTAAGAGCACGCTGAAAAACACTACCATAGGTCGTATTACGCTGGTTTAAAACGTTGTACTTTTTGGTTGTCCAAAACATTTTGCATGCTTGAAATTTTACCACGTACTCGGCGTTTGGCTCACACGTTCCGCTACGCTGGCCATAAGTTGTAGGCACGTTATGCGATCGTTGACACACGTTAATTGTATGTTACTCATAAGTCGAAACACGTAGAGGTAACATTCGCGTACCCGAAACTTATTTCTAACCTATGAGTAACGTTTTGTAAGCACGCTACACGAACGTTGTTCACACTTCGCAACACGCTACTTGAAAGTTCCTCATACGTCGAAACACATCAAAGTAATGTTTAGGGTACCCGTGACTTATTTATAACCTATGAATAACTTGCTTGAATTATTACGCTATGCATACGCTAGACTATCGTTGGGCATAGGTTGTGGACGCCTAAAACACGATAAACAATCGTTGGTATAACTTATGATATAGTTATCGAAGCGTTCTGTGTTCATTACTAGTACATTATGCATTTGTCAAAGTCGTTTTTAATACTTTAAAAAGTAAAACAAAGAAATATTTCATCGTGGGAATGGGAAAAAAAATTAACCGAAAAGAACATCGAACAATGGTGCAAAGTAGTCTCCTATTCGTGGACGATAAAAGAGGATCCATCATCACCCACACCCTCCCCATCACGCTCACATACTACTACTGACATGGACCTACTCACTACTACTACTACTGAACAATAGACATTACTACTCTACCTACTACTACTACTGAATACTAGACATACTACTACTACTACTTACTACTGACATAGATTATACTACTACTACTACTATCTGACATAGACAATACTACTACTACCAATGCTACTACTACTATTACTACTGTCATGCACACAAACTACTGCTAATAGTATTTACTACTACTGATACTACTGGCATTGACATCTACTCAACATGGAGTCTGGAACAATGATGGTTCCTCTTGTGAAGCCCATTTGTATATACCAATTCCCCTTAATGCTGCCAATACGCCATTACACGGTAGATGAAGTTAGAAACACGTTCAGTAAGTGCTGTGGTCGTCCGAAGACGTCAATCTAATTCGTCTACATACACAATGTGCTTTTAGATACGTTACAAATAGGTTCATAGCATGTTACTCAAAGGTTAGAAGCACGTTATACTTAGGTTCAAAGCATGCTACACATAGGTTAAACACACGTTACTCATAGGTTCATAGCACGCTAGTCATTGGTTCAAGGCAAGTTACAAATAGGTTCAATGCACGTTACTCATAGGTTTCAAGCACGTTAAACATAGGTTCAGAGCACGCTACTCATAGGTTAAAAGGACGTTACCCATTGGTTGAAAATTAGGTTGCGGGTATGTTAAATATTACCTTGATGTGTTCGACCTTTGAGTACCTACAAGTAACGTGTGTCCTCGTGTGTAAACGATCGCGGAGCGTGCCAGGAACATATGACAACGCATGCGGAACGTGTTAGCCATACGCCGAGTACGTCTAAAATTTTCAGCATGCTTGAAATTTCACGACGTATTACACGTACCACGTAATATGACAGCGTACTTCATTGTTTTCCAGCCTACTCTTAACGTATACACAACTTACCTATACCGTATTTGACGTGCGCCTAGCGTTTTAGACACATTTTTCAAGGCCGGCATTCGCTGGCAAAATCGTCAAGGTGTGACTGCGATGTTGACACTTCAAATTCTCAGGCGGTTATGATTTAAATCGGCGTGCGGCAGGTTCTTAACAGGCTACGCCACGAGTTCGCCGGCGATACGTTTGTGCCCGTATGCGTAAGTTAAACTATCGTTGGGCATAGGTGTGAACGCGACAACAGGCTAAGCATTCGTGGTAAAAGTTATCAATAGCACAACGAAACGTTCTGTGCCCTTACTAATAGTTATGCATACGACCAACACGTTATGAATACGCCCAAAACTTAAAAAAACATCAAAATTTCAGCGTACGCCAACGTTTTACATACATTTTTATACGTTGCCATTGCTGGTTAAAACGTCAAGGTGTGACGGGGCCCTAAATGAACACACTCCCTTGGAAAATCTCGACAGCATCCAGTTCATACAAAATGCTGACAAAAGTACAGTTAAAAAAAAAACAAAAAACATAGTAATAATAATTAAAGACTTCAAATATTAATCATGACTATTTTTGTTGTAATGAATATTTACCTTGTTCAGATTTGAGATGTACATAAACTCAGAGATGATGTTGAGTGTACAAAAGGGGACATGTACATTTCATATAACTTTGAAGTGTCCATGTAGATAATATGGCTGGGGAATTTCCCCGGCCTCCTGACTAATTAATTACGGACCCAGGTATTTCACGACCAAGCCAATTTTAATGTTTATTTGCTTCACATAGTATGTGAATTACATGTCCATCAGTTTGTTTATAATCCTTAATCAGGTGAAAACCAAAAGTTTATTATTGTTATTGTTATCATTATTATTATTATTTTTTCCCAATAAAAGACCACGATTTTCTTTCCTCTGCATTATGAGAAGGTACCTTCATTTGGTGGTGTCTATTGGACTGCTGCCATGATCGCTGCGAACAAAACATGCATTACGTCGTATGAGTTTTAATCAAAACATCATTGGTATCTCCTGCAGTGAGGCTGAGTCTTTGGGCCTCTCACTCTCTCACCACAGGCAGGTCGGTGATCTTTCTGTCTTCTACCATCTCCTCTCCGGTCTCGACCCCCCCCCCCCCCGCTCTGTCTGCGATTTGCCCCAACATATTTCTGCAGGGCGCTCAAGGTCTTCCAGCAACCCCTTCTGGTAAAACTACCCAAATCACGAATCACTGCTCACCTTCACTCTTTTATTCCTCTTTTTCCCGCCTTTGGAATAAACTCCCACTCTTCCTTCTATCCCATTCTTCCCTCCAGGCCTTCAAAACAGCCGTTCACCACCATCTCTTATCTTCCCTCATCCAAAACCTCGATCTTTTCTACCCCCGTTAATCCACCCAAACCCACCTCCTTCAAATTCCCTGCTTTCCTTCCTGAAAGTCCCTGTGGTGTCCCCCTTGCTGTGCTTTGTGTGTTAGCTCTCATACGAGCCTCGATAAGGTATACAAAAAAAAATTCCTTTGTTTCCTCAAAATGGTACCTTTATTTCATGATCGAAGATGCATTGTTCAGTCTTCAAATGCACATCAGAGGCCTTTGAACAATCTGAGCTATGTTGAGCGAAAAGGATGGCGGCGATTTCTGGGCAGCTGGAGGGAAAGGCATGGCCTGGCTAATGGGCTGTGCTTGTAATGCCGGAGGGAGAGAGAGAGAGAGAGAGGGAAAGGTGTGGCCTGTAGAATGGGAGGGCGTAATGACCCACCCACAGACACAAACCCAGGTTTATATATAAATATAAAATAAATCCTTAAACCTGTGTAACTTGCAGTGATGTAAATGCATAACCTAAAGCAAAACTATTTCAATCCGGTTTGGTGCTCATGCAAACGTGAGATAGAAAAAGTATAATTTGGGACAACGTGTAAGTTACTGAGTTGTGCTCCTGTAATTTCTCCATTGTTCCTTTGTTGACTCACTTTGTAACAGGTTTCTGTACGACTCTCAAAATGTGAATCCTCTGAGTGGTATCACTTCATAAAGTGTAGACAAAAACGTGCTTGTTTTTATCTTTGAAGAAATGGCGTCCTTTTTCCATCACGCTGCGGTTTTGTGGGTCCCCTAAATGATGGAAGTGGAATGCCGAATCTATTCATGGGTGACGCTTCTTCCCCATATTGCACAGCTGCTTATGGAAGATAAAAAGATCTCCAGTGGTTCTCTGGGTGGAACCCATTGATGTGCTTTTAAAGTTTTGTCGCCATTACGGTGAGATATGCAGCACTTGCGTCCACACAGCGATCATTTGGACCACTTTGATAGTTTGTAGTTACGGTCTGCACCAAACATGTACCCAGCCAATGTCCGAGCAATGTATGGAAAACTATATTCAGTATATTTTCTGACAAACCTTTCCTTTAGCAATTTTCAGGCATGGGACAACTCCCGGTTGTGGATTTGTGTGAAAGGTGATCAGAGACCAAGTAATAAAGGGTGCTAATTAGTGACTTGATAATTAAACTTGCCTTGTATGGAATGTTATTAGAACCAAGTCATCGATGGAGCTATGACATGATGGTGGCCACAGTGGGTGAAACATTTCCCTAGAATGTGTAATCCAATTCCTGATTGGGTTTGAGACATCTGAGCAGATAAATCTGATGGGAGGAAGGGAGGGAGAAGGAGTGGTGTGTTCCCCTGTAGAAGTAAATATATATATTTACCAGCTTTTTCTGGTTGTCTATCACAACTGAATGCTCTGTCCAATTTTGATGCCAAAGTTAAGTGCCCCCCCTCTCCCCCCTGTTGATTATCTAGATTCTAGAAGCTTTGAGGTTTTTATTTTTAATGTAATTGATTCAGGGAGCACAGGGTAAATTGTACTTCTTATCAGCCAATTATAATTCTTCCGAAAACCTGCTGCTTCACGGTTTTGCGGACGTGACTCGCAGGAGTGAGTTTAATCTTTAAAACGGTCACCTCACCCATTTCACCAATGACGTCTTAGCTTGTGGCACCTCTTGACGGCCATTGTACACAAAATAAATTCAAATCGGATTCTTCATTTCTTGAAATGTTGAACGCTTGAATAACAAAAACGGCTTTGTTGTGGTTGTATTATCAAAACACCATTTGTTTTTTGTACTGAAATTCTCTGCACCTGCAGTTTAAGAACTTTCTCAACAAGGAAGTTTGATGCAAGAGTCGGCCATTCAGCCCATCATGCTTGTGCTACACCCACACCAGATTAAACGAGTAATAGGCGTTCATAACCATCCTTGGCCATGTTGGGGAGCGTCGGCCGAGGTGCTCACTTTTCACATTTATTCGTTTTCTCCGCAACTGCTTGAGCGATTGATGCAAAATTTACAACGTAGGAGCGCCTACCCGTGGATAATAATTATTTAACGAAGTTACATGATGATTGGATGGAAAATGTGGCCGGCGTTTCAAAAAGTCTGTTTTCTGTAGGCATGGGTTGCAGGGTGTTTCACGAATCAAGAATAAATGGCTTTGACCTGGCTTCGCTCGGCCTCGGCCTGAATAAATCAGTCAAGCTAATGACTTGATTTCAATGGGGGAGGGAGGGATAATTTCTTCATTCTAACCTGCTCTGAGCTAGTGAGCTACATGTTTAACTGTTTAATTAATGTTTATGTTTGTATCTCTGATTCACAAAACACAAAATGAAATATTCCCAGCCCACAATGATGTCCTGTGAATTGCTTTTCCCATGGTTATGAATTCCATCATCTGTAATCTTCTATTACTCGTATTTCCACATTTTATCATACATCCCCAGTGGCTGAGATGGAAGGGGGGGGGAGGAGGGAGTGGGGTTCAAGGG
>CM068964.1:77040456-77057624 GCA_035128595.1 Eptatretus atami
TTTTTTTTTGCGACTTCAGTAAATGTCTAGGTTTAAACCACGTTTTCCTGAAACGTTTCTTGAAAGCAAATTAATGTTTTGATCTTGTGTTTAATGTTGCTGTTGTTTGCTGCCAAGTTTCCGTTGAATTTTGAGGTTATTACAGTGCATGGGATTTGAATCCACAAACAATCAGGAATGCTCTCGTCCAACAGGCCTTCCACCATTAGAGTGACTGCAGGAAAGGCCTCGTGGACGAGCCACCCGAAACGCAAGCCGAGTTGGCTGTAGTGTTGAGGATTTACTGAAGGAATGGGAACGTTTTGAAGATTTGCATAATTTTTGAAGGCTGCCGTGAGGGTTGATCAGGTTGGGGATTGCGAGTGCCTTTCAACATGAATATTGTGCAGGCCGCTTAATGGTGTGCAAAGGCAGTTCGAAGACCGCCACGATACTCTCAGTGATCACTCCCATCTCACTCCACCGCAGTGATGAATTATGCCTTCGACTGCGATTGTAAAATGCCGGCATTTGCTCTGTTACGGGAACGCTGTTCACCGGTACCCATGCTCTTATGTCAGAAGAATATGCATTACCTTCTGTATAGCAGGTTTCTGTCAGGGCCATCACGGTGTAGACTTTAATACTTTGCTCGTGCGTTATCTTACCTTGTCACATCGTCATTCGTCATGCATCGCACCTAAAGCAACCTGGAAAAGAAAACTCCACATGGTCTTGCAAAAAAAAAATAAAAAACCCATCTCTCCATTTTACATTTTCTCATCCACTAGTGAGATTTCTACTTCATTTGTGCCTTTCTCTTTCCCAGTGGTGAGTCTATCAACAATACAAAGCCACACACGGAGTCCCAAAACATTCTTCTGAATGGCCAGGCCTCCTGAGGCTGCACTGGCCCGTTTCCACCGGACAGATTGACTGAACTGACTAGTTGCACTGTTCTCTCCAATCAGGAATAATAACGATCATAGCAAGCCAAAGAAACCTGGCTTCTGATTGGAGAGAAACTCGGTGTGCCAGACAGCAGTCACTCTTTGCAATACAAATAGGCCAAGTGTGTTGACTGTGGGATCAATGTATATGGTCTCGCTTTGCTCAGAATCAAGATTTTAACCCCTCAGTACCAGCATTTTGAATCGGTCTCTCTTTGCATCCTGAGACTCATTCTCTTTTTTGAAAGTGCGATCTATTACTATTTTTTTTGTGTGTGTGTGTGTGTGTTTCACTAAAACTTGACTTTCATGCAGTCTGTCTCTGCTGGAGGACTTGAAAGGCACAAATAATAGCTTTGTTTTTTTTTCTTTTTCTTTTTTTTTAAAGGAAAAAAAAAAATAATACTCCAATGCAGTGATTGATCAGGAATCGATCTCAGGTGTGCTTTGCTCCTCACTATTCGATGCAAATTCAGAATCCTTACTTTGAGACTGTATCGAGGGTGCACGTCATTTTATTTCTCATCTAATTTTGATCTGAATGTAAAGAAAGGTGTAAGTTGTGCTTGATCATCCATGTGCCGTTTGTACTCCCTGCGCTTTTCTTCCATCTTTGTCATCTTGCAGCTTTACTTGCCAGGAAGCACCATCTGCCTTGACACACTTATCCGAACTGTTGCTGTTAAAAAGAAAAAAAGAAAAAAAAAAAAAAAAAAAAAAGAAGGGGAAAACATTCCGTCTTTCAAATGGTGTGCATAATCGCATTTTGTATCGTTTTTGGTATCCACTTGCAAAAAAACAAAACAAAATAAAAATGTCAAAGCCCATGCCGCGTGTTTATGTTCTTGACTGTGATTATTCCGAAAGCTCATGTGGGAATGGATTTTTCAGAAACTTTTGAGAAAGAGGATTTTCTTGCAAACATGGGTACCCCCAAAGAGGTTTGTGGTTTTGGGTTCCTCGGAAAACCTCGGAGGTTTCACCTGCTGGAATGGGATCCGACTGAAAGCTGCCATTCTGGCGCAGTTCCAGCAGTCGTGTATTTATCAACTGATCCCTTTAGGGTATATTTTGAGAGAGCAGGAATTTGTAGCACTGCTCTCGCCAAGTACGTTCTCTGAATTGGTCGAATACGAGTATATACTGTATGGTCGGTGACCTTCACCTACTCGACAAGGATTTACAAGGAATTGAGGCACAGAAGGAGGCCATTCGGCCCATCATGCCTGTACCACACCAATACCATATTTAATCAATCCGTCGATAACGCTTCCCTTCGTGTGCAGCCTTTTGGCTGCTGCACTGGTACTCATTTCGTCGACTTTGGAAGCATAACAGGCTGAGTCAACCCCCTGGTGTTAATTCAGTGGAAAACAGGGCTTGAACTCAGGACTCGAGGATCCCAAGCCACCACCCTAACCGCTAAGCCAACACCAGGCTATCGAGTAGTCCAACATCCCACCTCCTCCCTCTCCCAGTGTTAAAGCATCCCCGTTGAACCCCAGAGACATTGGACTTTTGCAAAACGTTTAATCTCATCTTGACAAAAGCCCTGGGGTTTCAAAATGTGCAACTAATTTTGGGGTCGATTGCAGCTTTCGTCAATGCTTGTATTGCAACGGTCTTTATGGTGCATTTTCAGATCGCAACTTGACTTTTTGGTGATTCATTCCATACCATCCAAATAACATTCCATATCGTTGCCACCACTCATCTCAGAATGCAGTGAGCTGCATGAGAGTGCCAATGAGAGGCGGGTATGCAGCCTTGCGTGGCATCTGATTCAACCGGCGAGTGCGGGAACGCTCCCGCAACTCGCCACTTGGCAAGTGATGAAGCAGCTGGAGATCCACCACCGCATTCGCAGATTTCTCGTAATTCCAGAAAACGCCAATCGTTTTCACATGGCAAACCGCTGAAATCAACGACTGCTTCAACAAAGTCAAAACATAAGGAAAGAATCTTTTTTATTATTATTCATTTTTTTGCGGTTTTGCTAAAAATCCAGATATTTAGTGTGATTCCCTTAAATTATCGGCCTCTCCGAGCTTGTCAAAAGCTTCCCACAACAATAATTCCATTCGAAATCGCAATTATATAAATGCCAATAATTCATTGGCTCATGTGTGGTTATTAGGTAGGTTGTCGAGCAATAAAATTAGGAGGTAACACACTTTTGAGCTGTTGGGTCTGGGTTTGATCCTTGACCTGAGTATGAGAGGTCAGATTGGTGCTTTGTTGGTAGGGCATTGCATCACAATGTCCTGTTTGTCGACTGGACATTCAACTGGCTGTCCCATTTCGCATTAGTTGATGGACCTCAAAGATCCCAGTTTGGCGGACGAAGATACTGGACTCCACGTATTCTTTGTTTGTGTGCGGCACAAGGCTGCGGAGCAGCATCATTGGCTGAGGCCGTGACTGTGCCAATAATGCAATGCCCTCTCCTGGTTTGGGCAGGAATTTGGAATTTGTTCATGGTGCCGGCGATAGCTCATCTACTTTTAACAAAGGACACCGTGGGGTCTTTAACTTCCACCTGCAAATGCTGGCAGATGGGGAACTCATTTAACGTCCATCAAAAAAAACCCAATGTCAAACATGTCCTCAACCTTTTCTTAGACATGCATTTACCGATGGTCAAACTTGGCACACATATGATGAATGATGGATTACATCAGCACGTCGTTTGTTTTTTCGAGATCAGATCCAAGATGGCTGACTGATGCCTGGTGTTGGATTAATGGTTAGGGTGGTGGGCTTGGGATCCTCGGGTCCTGAGTTCAAATCCTGCTCGGCTGTTGAATTGGTACCAGGTGGGGTTGACTCTGCCTGTCATCCTTCCAAGGTTGGCAAAATGAGTACCAGCTTGTTGGGTGTAATAGCCAGAGGGTGAATCGTTGGAGTTCGTTCAATGTAGGCTTTATTCAGCAAGAACAGGCCAACCTGTAACAACACAGATGTATAGGTAAGCCCGACATATAATACAATAAGCATAATACAACGATGAAGAATAATAATTGATAGGCCTAAAAAGACCGTTCAGAAGCTATCTTGAATATCGCAAAGGACTATGGGTAAAGAAAGGATATGGAAATGCAATCTATACCACTGATGTTGTTGAACTATGGGTAATATAATCTGGGGCTGACAATCTATAACATTCTCCCCCTCTTAAAATAAACTAGTAGCTCTACAGGTCCAGACGATCAGGGGTTTTCTGTGATGCTCTGATCTGCGCAGTGGTGGTGCATCAGGAACATTCTTTGGAGTGCTTCCAACATCTGAGAAGCCAGCAGAATCTTCATTACCAGTCGTGAGCTCATCCTGTGACAGAACCCCTCGGGTTTCCTCCATGACCAGTCCAGGTGGTTTATGGACAGGAGGATCTACATCCCCAGAGTTATGGACCTCACCACGTGGAGCGAGGTCACGCAGAGCCACACTTGTCTCCTTACCATCAGGATAACGCACGTGAGCATATCGAGGGTTAGCCTCAAGCAGTTCCACCTCCTCAATAACAGGGTCATACTTTGATTGCCGCATTTGATTCATAAAACCTGTGAGTGATCCTGAGGTCCAAGACACCCGCTTCTGTGAGGAGGTATTTGATTCCTCAATCGGCTATAAAGGTCCTGATGGTACCAAAATATGCCAGTTCAAGATGGAAGTTGCCCAGTAAGATGATCAATCTGCTGAAAGTTGGTGCTTTCCGACCTTGAATTGAATGTCCTTCAGCGCAACAGCGAGGTCATAAGTGACTATGGCGTATTCCTGGTTTGTTTTGGTGCAACATTCAATGATCGAACCGTAGCTTTTTGCACAAAATAGTTTCTGGTGAGGGGTATGGAGATCGGGTCCATCTACGTGATCACAGTTTGGGGGAGGATGTCAGTCACGAATGTTGATAAGAACCCATTAAAGAGTGGCAATTTTCGGTTGAAGGATTGTCGTAGCCATGTGAAGTCAAGACCTGTCTTGTCGATGCCGTCTGGTCTCTCACCTCATCAGATGGAGATAGCTTGAACTGCGCAAGTTTCAGTGATGTGAGCAAAGGAGTTATTACCTTCACTCCCCCATCAAAGTGCCTCCTAAGTAGACCACCGAATGTCCTTGCGGTGTTAACAATCAGGGTCTCTCGGCATGTCTCAGATGGAAGTAAATTCTGGTAGTAAATTCCCACCGTGGAATGAAGTGTGTTCTTGCCATTAGGAGTCTCAGTATTGACATCGTAGCTGTTCCAGGCACATGCTGAAAATTTGGAGGGAAGATTTGAGATACCACAAGAACTGCTGGTGCAATATCATTTGTGTTTTGCATACTCAGAAATAGTAGTGTGGGTTCACCGGTACGAGGTTCCGAAGTCACTGCGCACATTGAGGCCATCAGGGGTGTTCCGTTCTCCATCAGACCATGTGGAGGCAGTTTCTGTCTTCAGTTACTTCACTTCAATGTAACCAATGCAATGATTGAAGCGATTCAGGAGGGTCAGTACTGATTTTGATCCTGTTCGGGTTTCCAAACCCAATCCAAGTGCCTGATGCTTACATGGACGAACCCATCCTCTGGTGCAGTTGAACACAGCATCCGACGCACTCGCAACAGTTTTCCTGTCTGTCACATCTCTCCATTTGCTGTTCTCCATTTCTGAGAGCAATCTGTCGATGAGGGTAAGGAAGAACAGAAGAACCAGAGGAGGGGATTTTAAGAGAGCTCTCCTTCAGGCTGTGAACTGAGGTGGGTGACGGAGTCTTCGATTGAGGCATCGTGAGAATTTCTGCATGCAACGCCATTGCTGCACATCTTGTTTCATAAACTCTGGGACTGGATTCATTGAACATGGCATTGATTTTGTTCTGGGTCAATGAGCAAGGGAAGGCAAATTTCCCAGATTTGTTAGATTGTTTATCAATGAGAATGTCAGTGAATCATTGCTTCATCTTCGATATCAGGCTCTGCACACTGCACTGGTGTGTGTATATATATGTATATATATATATATATATATATATATATATATATATATATATATATATACATATATATTGTTACGGATCTGGAAACCATTTGCATTCAACATACAGGTCCCAAAAGTCAGTTATCCCGTTAAGTACATGTGAGACAGGTCCCTTCCTCTTGTCTAGTGGGAGAATCAAAGGTGTGCGTTGTGATGTCCTTTTAGGTAGGTTATTAAATATATGGAAGCCCCGTCCAATCAGGGCGAACAGTGATGTCAGTTTCACCAAGGCCCCTCCCTGCTGAGGGAGGTCCATAAAATTACCGACACCGTCCTCAGCGAAGAGTTCGGTGGAGAGGAGTTTTCACGGTGGTTGGACCAGGAGTTTTCACGGTGGCTGTGAGCAGTCTGGTTCGTTCTTCACGGTGGCTGTTACAGGGAGAGGAGTTCTGTGGACCCGACTATTCGCCACGCAGCTCTGCAACGAGCCATGAGTCCCACGTGCGACTGGGACCAAACCGACGACCTTTGGCAGGTGCCGCATTACAGAGCACGCTTTCCCTCCGATGACCAGGTACCCACCGAACTCTGACCCCCAGCTTGTCTCTCTTCACGGCTGCGAGGGTGAAATAAAGACTCTGGAGTTTCTTTTCTTTTTGTGTGTGTGTCTGCGTGTGGGCCCGTCTTGTAAGTAGAACTGAGTAAGTGGGTTTTTTTGCTTATTGTAAATATTTCCCTGCTTGCATATTCGTGTCAAGTCTTGCCTTTGTCTTAATTTTACTGTGAATAAATTTATTAGAAATGTTCCCAGTCCGTTTCTGTCTCTTCTTACATTGGTCCAGTGTGGTCCGGGTCTGAGTATAAGCGGGGTTTCATCCCCGGTAATCGGTCTATCATAGCCGGCACGGCTTTGGCAGTTTCTGCTCGGCTGCACCCGAACCGGAGTTGGTAGTTGGAACTCTACCGCAGTCGGTAGAGTGTCCCGGTTCGAGCAAGACGTGCCGAGGGCGTGGTTTCCCCGGTAGTCGAAATCGCGTAGTTAATTAGGTAAATTGGTTTTAGACAAACAGACCCTCCGCTACGCGGTTGAGATATTGGCGTCCACGGTCGGTTCAGCGACCCGCCGGATCACGGAATTATCCGGAGCGACGGCTTACAATTCCGGGGAGTCTGGTGGGAGACGGCGTAACCTCCCCCACCTCGCGGTCGTTCTCGCCACCGACCCCCAGCCCACAACAATGTATATATATGTATATACATATATATATATGTATATACTGTTTATCCTCCTCTGTTCTCCCACAAGTGAGATACTATTCTTTGTACAGAGTGAACCTATAGCAGATGTTATAATCTGTTTTATTCTGGATGACTTCACTCTCAAGAAACATCGATAGCTTTCTTAAGGCTTCATCATGCTTTTTTTCTGGTTGGACTTCTGTTCCTCTTCCCTTGTTTCCTCCCTTAAATAGTCACGCCTACAAAAGTGGTGATATTTGGCCTCTTTTGCAATCAAATCAGCCCCCAGTGCGAAGATTCTCGAATCGTTCTTGTTTTTGGCTGCAAGAATGATTGACTTGCTCCCGTCTTTAGTCACACATCGATGGAGGTCTTAATCATCGTCGGACTTTTTCCTCTTCCTTGTCTTCCCACAGAAAACGCATCGAGTTCCAGGAAGACCGGAACTAGAAAGGGTAGTATTGCTACGCGGCTCGGGCTGCCTTGCGTCGTCGTCGACAGTCTTTTGACAGCACCAAAAGGGCTGAGGCATTGCGAGTGATCGAAGTGTGATTGCAGTCGCTCCGTTTTGCTGATATCTTCCGCTGTGCTAGCAAAGGTTATCCCGTTTAAGAGCCTTTTGATGCCCAGTTGCATACTTGGCTGTTTCCATGGTTCTATTTTTGAAAGATTTGAGCTCGGAGATCCCTTCTTTTTTTTATTTTTATTTTTTTATTTTTTACAAATGATGCAATACGGGTTGACATGCGCCATCTGTGAATGAAACAGGAACAATGATTACCGCGAGAAAGCCATTCGGACGGGACACATGATCCTCGCATCCATCATGGAACGTGTATCATGCATCATGAAGGCGTACATAAACAATAAACGTCCCACAAACTCAAACTGGAAAGATTCGAGAGTGATTTTACCCTTGCCAACTTTCACATCAATAAATGTCATTTTATGGGCCCTTTGGATGAATTCACCTCCGGGGGTTGCTGTCGAGGTCATCGCTGCTCTCAAAGTTCCTGTCATTGGTCATTTATTACCTCTACTACCGAAGGTGGAAGGTGGTCATGTTTTTACCTGTTTGTCTGTCTGTGTACAGGATATCTCAAAAAGTTGTGGACGGATCTGGATGAAATTCTTTCATTGGTCCAGCATGGTCCGTATCCTAGCCGAGCCGGGACATTATCCCCTATCGATCTGTTTCCGAGCCGGTACGTCCTTGGCAGTTACGCTCGGCTGCATCCGATCCGGTCTGAACAAGGCATACTGAGTGCGTGTCCCCCGGTAATTAGATCACGTGAACATTTTAGGTAAACGGTTTCCATTAGTACGGAGGACCCGAAGTCATGTGGTTGAGTTATTGGCGTTCGTACGGTCGATTAGCGATCCGCCGCGTCACAGTTATCCGTGTTCGACAGCCTGCGATTGGTGGTGGGAACCGAGGTAGCTTTCTCTTCTCTCTGTCTTCTGCTCTGACCCGCGGGTCCGCAACAATATATATATATATATATATATATATATATATATTATATATATATATATATATATATATATAATATATATATATATATATATATACAGTGAGAGAACAAGTATTTGATACACTGCCGATTTGCAGGTTTTCCCACTTACAAAGCACGTAGAGGTCTGTAGTTTTTATCATAGGTACACTTCAACTGTGAAAGACGGAATCTAAAACAAAAATCCTGAAAACCACATTTATGATTTTAAATAATTAATTTGCATTTTATTGCATGAAATAAGTAATTGATACATCAGAAAAACAAAAACTTAATATTTGGTACAGAAACTTTGTTTTGCAATTATAGAGATCAGACGTTTCCTGTAGTTCTTAACCAGGTTTTCACAGACTGCAGCAGGGATTTTGGCCCACTCCTCCATACAGATCTTCTCCAGATCTTCAGGGTTGGGGCTGTCGCTGGCAACACAGACTTTCAGCTCCCTCAAGATTTTCTATTGGGTTCAGGTCTGGAGACTGGCTAAGCCACTCCAGGACCTTGAGATGCTTCTTACGGAGCCACTCCTTAGTTGCCCTGGCTGTGTGTTTTCGGGTCGTTGTCATGCTGAAGACCCAGCCACGCCCCATCTTCAATGCTCTTGTTGAGGGAAGGAGGTTGTTGGCCAAGATCTCGCCGATACATTGCCCATCCATCCTCCCCTCAATACGGTGCAGTCGTCCTGTCCCCTTTGCAGAAAAGCATCCCCAAAGATGATGTTTCCACCTCCATGCTTCACGGTTGGGATGGTGTTCTTGGGGTTGCACTCATCCTTCTCTTTCCTCAAACACGGCGAGTGGAGTTTAAACAAAAAGCTCTATTTTCGTCTCATCAGACCACATGACTCTCTCCCATTCCTCCTCTGGATCATCCAGATGGTCATTGGCAAACTTCAGACGGGCCTGGACATGCGCTGGCTTGAGCAGAGGACCTTGCGTGCGCTGCAGGATTTTAATCCATGACGGCGTAGTGTGTTACTTATGGTTTCTTTGATACTGTGGTCCAGCTCTCTTCAGGTCATTGACCAGGTCCTGCCGGTTAGTTTTGGGCTGATCCCTCACCTTTCTCATGATCATTGAGGCTCCACGAGGTGAGATCTTGCATGGAGCCCCAGCCGAGGGATTGACTGTTATCTTGAACTTCTTCCATTTTCTAATAATTGCGCCAACAGTTGTTGCCTTCTCACCAAGCTGCTTGCCTATTGTCCTGTAGCCCATCCCAGCCTTGTGCAATCTACAATTTTGTCCCTGATGTCCTTAGACAGCTCTCTGGTCTTGCCCATTGTGGAGAGGTTGGAGTCTGATTGATTGAGTGTGGACAGCTGTCTTTTATGCAGATAACGAGTTCAAACAGGTGCAGTTAATACAGGTAATGAGTGAGAATGGGAGGCTTCTTAAAGACAAACTAACAGGTCTGTGAGAGCCAGAATTCATACTCGTTGGTAGGTGATCAAATACTTATTTCATGCAATAAAATGCAAATTAATTATTTAAAAATCATACAATGTGATTTTCAGGATTTTTGTTTTAGATTCCATCTTTCACAGTTGAAGTGTACCTTTGATAAAAATTACAGACCTCTACGTGCTTTGTAAGTGGGAAACTGCAAATCGCAGTGTATCAAATACTTGTTCTCCCCACTGTATATATATATATATATATATATATAATATAATATATATATTATATATATATATATATATATATATATATATAACACACACACACACACACCAGATTTACCTCCTGACTGTTATGGTGAGCATTACCGTGGATTATGTCTGACACGGTAAAACCGCATAATCCGCACAAAACAACCATCCGTCTGCCACACAGACAATTGTTCCTGCTAAGCAAACCATTCATCCAGAAGGCACGTGATGTGACCAGCGGGAAAATCGAAACATGAGTGTGACGAGCACTATGCTGATCCCAGGACGAAGTCAACACCAAAGCGTGACTGTCAAACAGACAAAGATTACATGGTCAACATCAGTTAAACATCAAACGGAGCCGCCTATCCGGATTTCGGGCTTGTGCTGTGTCTGATGGGAGATCGTGATCTAACCTAATGTATCTAACCGTTCTTCCTTTCAGCCCAGGACCTCGGTCATGGACCCACATCAGTAGATCCACAACCTCGGTCATGGATCCACATCAGTAGATCCACAACCTCGGTCATGGACCCACATCAGTAGATCCACAACCTCAGGTTTGTCCATGCAGTCAGTCAACCTATCAATGCAACATCACTAATCACACTTTACTTGCCAGACGATTTAATGTATTATTACGTAGTTACAACTCCCATTACACATTCTATTATATATGCATAATACGTTAAATCATGCACTCTTACCTTAAGTACATGTATGTCCACCACGAACCTCGGAATCAAACTGTTATTCAAATATTTAAACGGTTATTTTTAAAAGGTGTTTATTTTTTCTCCATATGTCACCGAGGAATCTGAAAGTTTCAGTTATTAATGAGGACACCCTGAAGTTTCTGTACGTACATGTTTGGAATTTAATTTACTTGTTTTTTTGTTTTTTTTCTTGGCATTTTCTTCCTTTTGGGGGGAGGGGGGGGGAGGGTGGGTGGCCGAGCGAACCTGGTCAGCACGTATTTATACGCCATTAAAGCGGTTTCGCATGTTTTCGCTCTACACGTAACCCGGGTTATTTTATTTATTTTATAACAAGATCGTCCATCGGGTGGGTACTCTGCTGTGGTATCAATATACTAATACAGGACAATAGAGCCCGGTGCCTCCCGAAGGATAAGGTGCTTCTAATAATTAGAGCAGGTTTTGGGTCGCTGATGACTTTGCGTGATTCGAAGTTGTAATCACATTACGTTGGGTATTTATTTTCTTACATTTGAAATCAAATATGCTATTTACTTTTCAGTCAACTTTTGTCGTGATCGAAAAACCAGTCCGGAGTTACCGAGATGCTATGACGTCACGTTCTCGCACTTCGTGAACTTTGGAAACAGCGTGTGAACAATGGCGAGATGCGATCAGAGGTGATTTCAGCGGCGATGAATTGAGTGTGTTCATTCGTTTGCCGAGGACGAGTCGGAGGATGATGGGAATTTTACTATGGAGTTTCTGGCCCTGAGCCATATAATTTGAGCCACTTGCAAGTGCCAGAAACGGCCCATTTCGTGTACAAGTGGCGGCTGACTGTCCGGCAGTTCACACTGACAGACTCCACAGACAGATTGGTTTGTAGATTTTCTTTTCTTGTTCGATGCATAAATACGTAAGTTTGATTCGTCTGTGACTTGATTTAATTTTTAACCCTCTAGTCACTCAAGAGTCGGAATAGAATGAATCAATATGGACCCAATATATGGAGCCTTGGTGTTGAAGTCTTTCTGACAGCTGAGCTTGACCCCAGCGAAGTGATGATGGGGAAGGATTCTCGGCCGCGTTCCCCATTACGGGTTACAACGTACGGACTTCTGGATAGTGATGACTTACTCTATTCTAATAATTTCTCGATTTCTTTGCGCATTTATAGTAACACAATGCCCCAATCCTTGAGAGTGAACAGTGTGAGGATGAGCGGAGCAGCTGAGGAGGGAGGGCTGATGGTGGCACAGCATCACGCTTGTTTTGACGGAGCTCACTAATTGTGTTGCCTTCGTATCCTCGGCTGTGAATGGTCCACCCAATGACAGTCTATCCAAAGGTCCTCTTTCCCGTTTTCTTTGGGGGATTCCACCGTTTTGTTTGTACAAATCTTATCACCTGCCGGCGAATGTTTGATTCCTCGGATCGGTGGGAGCGATTTACCCGGTTTCCAGCCATTTTGCAAACCATGACGACACACGTACGAGGCATGTGTCATATCCAAATAACTTTGTTCTACATATTCAATAAAGGATATATAGACAGTTGCAAGCTCAATAGCGCGAAAGACGGCCCGCTGAACTGGACACTTCTTCAAGCGCGCCTGAGGTCGCTTTGTTTTGGAGAACTGACGTCCCATCCATATATGGCCGTGGCTGTCGGGTTTATTCTAGGAAAATTTCAACTGCCACAAACTCTGAATGCAGGCAGGCGGATGGAGGCTGCGAAGCAGCCGAGCACGACCGGCTGCGCCGTCGTGGCGCGTAGCAGGCCGAGGCCGGAGGGGCAAGGCGCGCAGAGCGCGGGAGGGTGTGGGGGGGTTCCCCTCGCCGGGTGGCTCTGGGGGGTCTCCCGAATTTTGATTTCTAGATGCTCTGTGGTGCCTTCTGAGGGGTGTCTTGACCAGTTTCATCTGTCATCTGCCTATATGGCTTTTTGCAGACGATATCATTATTACCACACATTTAGGTGGGTTCCTGTAACTCTTGGTATGAATCACGTCACGTGATATACATTCCGCAAACCAAATATACCAGTCACCCATACCTATTGTACGTCTCTTTTCAGCCTAATTATATAAAATAAACAATAGACTGAAACTAATAAATAAGTAGTTCATAAATAAACAATAGATACTGTTTTTGTATATGTGAGGTATTTATATAATTCTTTTTTGACGGCTGGTCATCGGTCGAATGGATATCAGGAAATGGTTTAGTCCGCTGGTGGTTGTAGCATCCACCTGGTGAGGATGATGATACCTGCCAGGGTACTCAACAGCTGCAGATGAGACAACAGTTGAGGCAGTACAGAAAGTGTAGAAGATGAATCAGGAATCGATTGGAAAGAGTACTTCTGAAGGTAGTGAGCACCCATGACCTCCAGCAGATATCAAATCCATCTACACCACACAGTGATCAAGGATTTTTGTCCACCTCACAGACATGGGAGACACTTAGTTTACTGTGATCCTTGTATGAAGGAGTCTCATGTTGGGAAAAGGTATGCGCCAAAGGGAAATTCCTCCTATCACCTACCCAGAGGAAACTGTGTTACGCGCAAAAGCTGTCACAAGATGTTCATGTTTAAATCTGAAATGCACAGACAAGTCATGAAACAAGACTAGATTCACTTTCGGATGGAAGTTGCGCAAGTCTCTCATTTGGATAAATTAATATCAACACAAATGAAGACCTTGCAAACAAAATTGGCAGTCTACTAATTCTGGTGTCGGAGATGGCAAGAAGCTGTCTCTATCTGCAAATTCTTCCCATGAGGTAGTGACTTGCAGAAAGTCACACAGCTTCAGCTTCAATGATCCCTCCCAGGAATAAAGCTTGACAAGGACCTCCAGTATGTGACCCCGCGAGCCACCTCGAGTTGCTCAAGGCATTTGATCCAAGGGAGGCGGTTATGATTTGGCTGTCATCAAAGGCACGCAGAAAAAAGCCATGACAAAGCAAAGTTTCAAGTCCACTTCAAGGGAGTTTTCACAGAATCAGAACACAAGAGAGGATTGACGGCCTGACGAGGTGGAGATTACCCCTAAGAAAGAAGGTCAAGAGAATTCAACTTCTTACGTTTTGCTTACTTGGACAGGTTCAATGTTCATTTTCGTTAAGTTCTACAGATTTTGTTTAATTTTACTCATGCCAAAGACAGCTAGCGAGTTGGACTTACCTGAAACTTGGTTCTAATGTTAGTCATAGTCAACCTCAGGCTCAGGTTTATGATTTTGTTTTTGTGTGACTATGAGCAACGACTTGTGGTTTCACATTACTGTAAATGTTTGATATCCTCACTGTTTAAGATTAATTTGTAATGTGAATGTGGTAGTCTATGTCATATATTATGATTTATGTAATATGTATGATTGCATTATATTGTAGGTTAAAAAAAAAATAAGTTTTGTCAGCTATCAGACTATCAGTGACGTCTATTGTGGTTCCTTCCTAGTTTATGACACCCTAGCCATGCAAATTAAACAAAGAACAAATTGACAACTGCAACAAATCTGGATTTACAATGCACATTTTGAATTTACAACTGCACAAAAGGGGTACAACTGCACGTTAGAATAAACCCTGGTGGCTGTTTTTTTTTCAACGCCTCGAGAATAACAAGTTCGGAGTTAAATTTCATTAATTTCCAATAGTTAGGCGACCACAATAGTTTGCATCGAACTATTTAATGCACAATTAATCATGTTGATAATTTTCAGAACATGTTTGGTGACCCGCAACCTGCTCTTTAATAACAGCTCCCAGGTCCGAACATCTCGGCTGAGTTCAACTTTACAAAACTTTGCTGAGCACGCGCTCAAGGACCGGCGAACTCCAAGCTCAGGAATTTCGTCGAAGCCAATTATTTAATACTTTCCATTTATATCTGAACGTTAAATATCTCGTATGTTTTGAACAAAGATCAACCTTTGTGTTTGTATTTTTGTTGAATGAATCCTTCTCATGATTTGCGAGTGTAACTCATTAAACCTCAAAGTGTACATTGACATTGTCACGGTGAGCGGAAATCGATTGTTGGACATCTGAGAATATCATTGAACTATAACATTTAAAGGTCCTCAGAATCAGAAAATCATGTTTGGTTTAATTAATGGACACGGCTTCGCTTAACACTTTAATCGTTGTTCTTTTTCTTGAATAAATATCTTGAAAGGAAGATTTTAAATCTTATTTGGTGCTTTTTTACGCTCGATTGGCCCGCCGCCAAAAAGATTACGCTCGATTGGCCCCGCCCTCCAAAAAAACGCTCGATTGGCCCCGCCCCCCTCAAATTACGCTTGATTGACCCGCCCCTTCTAAAACAAACGCTCGATTGGCCCACCCTCTCAAATTACGCTTGATTGACCCGCCCCCTCCAAAAAACGCTCGATTGGTTCACCCTCCAAAAAACGCATCGATTGGCTCCGCCCTCCAAAAACGCTCGATGGCCCGCCCTCCAAAAAACGTCATTGGCCCCGCCCTCAAATTACGCTTGATTGACCCGCCTCTAAAAACCTCGATTGGCTCCGCCCCTCCAAAAAAAGCTCGATTGCCCCGCCCTCCAAAAAACGCTCGATGGCCCGCCCCTCAAATTACGCTTGATTGACCCCACCTCTAAAAAACGCTCAATTGGCTTTGCCCTCCAAAAAACCTCGATTGGCTCCGCCCCTCCAAAAAACGCTCGAATGGCCCGCCCTCCAAAAAAACGCTCGATTGGCTTCACCCCTCCAAAAAACGCTCGATTGGCTCCGCCCCTCCAAAAACGCTCGATTGGCCCCGCCCTCCAAAAACGCTCGATTGGCCCGCCCCCTCAAATTACGCTTGATTGACCCCGCCCCTCTAAAAAACGCATGCATTGGCTTCGCCCTCCAAAAAACACTCAATTGGCTCCGCCCCTCCAAAAACGCTCGATTGCCCCGCCCCTCCAAAAAAAACGCTCTATTGGCCCCGCCCCTCCAAAAAAGCAAATTGGCCTGCCCCCTCAAATTACTCTCGATTGCCCCCGCCTCCAAAAAAAACGCTCGATTGGCTTTGCCCCCTCCAAAAAACGCTCGATTGGCCCCGCCCCTCCAAAAAACGCTCGATTGGGCTCCGCTCAAAAAAACGCTCGATTGGCCCGCACCCCAAAAACGCTCGATTGGCCCCGCCCCTCAAATTTACGCTTGATTGACCCCGCCCCTCTAAAAAAACGCTCAATTGGCTTCGCCCTCCAAAAAACACTCGATTGGCTCCGCCCCTCCAAAAAACGCTCGATTGGCCCCGCCCTCCAAAAAACGCTCGATTGGCCCCGCCCTCCAAAAAACGCTCAATTGGCCCTGCCCCCCTCAAATTACTCTCGACCTTGCCCCGCCCCCAAAAAAACGCACAATTGGGCCCTGCCCCCCTCAAATTACTCTCGATTGCCCCCGCCCTCCAAAAAACGCTCGATTGGCTCCGCCCCCCCCCCAATTACACTCCATTGGCCCCGTCCCTCCCATGACGTCATCTCCACCTTGGGCTCATCCATATATGGTCTGATGGCACTTTTTTCAGAATGATTTTGATTATCGTCGTAATCTGGGGATTCTTGATCTGTAAATTATTCGTCAAATTCACTCTCTGAAGAGTCTGAAGCAAGTTGTGCGGTCGTTATCCATTGCGTGGCGACGATCTTTCCCTCGATGACGTCATGGTAGTTTACCTGGAGTTTTTCTTGTAGTTTACCTGGACGGGTTTGCTGGTTTTTTTTTGGTTTTTTTTTAAACTAACACTCAAAAAAATTATTCGAATTAGAAAGCAGCGTTCAGTTCTTTGCTTATTACTTTTAAAAAAAAATCAATTATAATCAAATCAAAACAAAATCTTGCTTCTGTGGACTTTTAAACGACAAGTCCCACTCGTGTGGTTGCATCAAATGTTCCGCTGTTTTACCCACTGGGATTTCTATCCCGTTGGCTTTGGCTATCAGAATGTTTCCATATTATCTCGGCAGCTTTTACATCCCTGAAGTTGGTACCCGTGTTACCCTTCACCTGATTCACAGGTAGGGGTTGTACCATTACAAGAATTGGGGGAGATATGGATTACAAAAACGAGGGTGCGAAATAAATATATAATTGAATCGGGTAAAGTTGGGGTAAACTCTAGGGAATCGGGTAATGGTTTTGAATCGGGTCATAGTTCAATTCCA
>CM068964.1:77084606-77096967 GCA_035128595.1 Eptatretus atami
AAGAGAGATGGATCTGTTTGTCCATTAATTTGTTACTTGCAAAATCAAAGACTTTTTTTTTTCAAGTATATTGGTGGTCAACTTTGATAGTCAGTCTCTGTCTGTCTCTCTCTGTCTTTGTTTGTCTGTGTCAATTCGCCTACAGGTCATAATTTTAAACCGATCTTCATGAAACTTCCCCACCTGGTAGACTGTCATAAGCAAGAAGCCTCTTATTTTGAGGTTAAAATGTCAAAAGGTCAACAAAGGGCAACAACTGTCAAATTTCTTAAATCCTCGATTTCATCTGATTGATTTTAAAATTTCAACAGGATTTGCGTATCACATCACTGAATTCAACACAATTATTTTTGAGATCAACATAGGCAGAGTTTCTAAAATTGTTAATTTTCATCCGATTGACTTGACATTTGAACAGGATTTTCATATCGGTTCACTAAATTTAACCAACAATTATTATCTTGCCAAACGAAGTTTTTGCAAGATATGTTAGTCAGTCTGTATGTTTTTTTTTATTTTTATTTTAAATTTTTTTGTTGTCTGATATCACGACAAAAAAATTCTGCACGAGGAACTTTTCTTGTTTTTAACTTCGCATATCAGAGCCTATGGAGGTCCTTTCAGGGCATAAAATTTTGAAGGTCAAGGTCAAAGGTCAAGGTCACTGTCGCAAATCAGGGGAGTCGACAAAACCCTCATTTTTGAGTAATTTTGATCGGATCGTCTTCAAACTTCATGGGAATATAGTTCATGGTCTGGCACTCAGCTGATTAATTTTTGGTGGCGATTGGCCTTGACCTTCATGTGTTTTTTTTTGTTGTTTTTTTTATCTGTAATCACGTAAAATCACTCTGCAGAGCACAGTTTTCATTGGAAATTTTTGTAACTTCGCATATCAGAGGCCTATAGAGGTCCCTTTCAGCGCATAAAATTTTGAGGGTCAAGGTCAAAGGTCAAGGTCACTTTGTCGCAAATCAGGGGAGTCGACGAAACCCTTATTTTTGGAGTAATTTTGATCGGATCGTCTTAAAACTTCATGGGAATATAGTTCATGGTCTGGCATTCAGCTGATTAATTTTTGTGGCGATTGGCCTTGACCTTCATGGTTAACGCCTAAGGTCAAACATATTTGACCCCAAGGTCAAATTTTCAAGTTTTAGGAACCATATCGTGTAGTACCTCAAATTGAACACCTCGATGAGTGCTTTCTAGATATATCAAGCTTGAGACATTATGACGTGATTTGGTGACGTTATGAGGAAAACGCATATTTTTTCATGGTTACTCTGTAGAACGATTCTCATCGGAATCTCTCGTAGGCAGATATTCCTCAAGGAGTCGCTCCTGGTGGATAGCAGCTCTGTTCACCTCAGTGTGACCTTAAAGAAGTCACACGTGGTCACCTTTTGGCAAGATACGGATCACCCTACGGGTGACATTGGTTTCTTTTTGAGGTCAATAGGTCAACACAGGCCAGATTTCTAAAATTGAGAGTGCAAAAACTACATACAGTCCCTTCAGAAAGTATTCATACCACTTTACTTTTTCACATTTTATTGTGTTGCAGCCCTGATTTTGAAATGGATTAAATTTAATTTTTTGTCACCGATCCACACAAGATACCAAGAATAACAAAGTGAAAACACGTTTTTAGAAATTTTTTACAAATTCATCAAAAATCAAAAGCTGAAATGTCTTGCGTCAATAAGTATTCAACCCCCTGAATCAATATTTTGTAGAAGCGCCTTTGGCAGCGATTGCAGCTTCAAGTCTTCTTGGGCATGTCTGTACCAGCTTTGTACATCTGGATTTGGGGATTTTCTTCCATTCCTCCTTGCAGATTTGCTCAAGCTCTGTCAAGTTGGATGGGAAGCGTCGGTGAACAGGAATCTTCAAGTCTTTCCACAGATTATTAATGGGATTCAAGTCTGGGCTTTGGCTGGACCACTCAAGGGCTTTCACATTCTTGTTCTGAAGCCATTCCAGTGTTGCTTTACTGTATGCTTGGGGTCATTGTCCTGTTGAATGTAAGTCTTCACTGCAGTCAAAGGTCTTTTTCACTCTGAAGCAGGTTCTCCTCAAGGATTTGCCTGTGTTTCGCTCTCCATTCATTGTTCCCTCTATCGTTACAAGTCTCCCGGTCCCTGCTGCTGAAAAAGCATCCCATTACATGATGCTGCCACACCATGCTTCATGGTAAGGATGGTGTTAGATGGGTGATGAGCTTGTGCGCAGTTTCCACCGATGTAATTCTTTGCATTCAGGTCAAAGAGTTCAATTTTTGTCTCATCAGACACAAAATCTTTTGCCTCATGCTCTCAGAGTCTTTCCTGTGCCTTTTTGAAAATCCAGGTGTGTTGTCACATACCTTTTCTCAGGATGGCTTTGTCGGGCCACTTTCCCATAAAGCTTAGATTTTTGAAGTGCTGCAAAGGTTGTCGTTCCGGCAGTTTCTCCCATCTCACCCAAGGAACTTGTAGCTCTGTCGAGTGTCATTGGGTTCTTGGTCACTTCCCTGACCATGGTCCTTCTTGCCCGGTTGCTCAGTTTGGTCGGACGGCCAGCTCTAGGAAGAATCTGAGTAGTTTCATATTCTTTCCATTTCCTATTTATGGAGTTCAATGTGCTCTTTGGAACTCCCAACTCTCTCAAAATTGTTTTATACCCTTCCCAAATCTATACCTCCTCACAATTCTTTGGATACTTCCTTTGACTTCATGGTGGAGTTTTTGCTCTGACCTGCATTGTGAACTGTGGGACTCATATAGAAAGGTGTATTTCTTTCTAAATCATGTCCATTCAATTAAATTGGCCACAGGTGGACTTCCATCAAGTTGTAGAGACATCTCAAGGATGATCAAATGAAATTGGATGCACCTGAGCTCTATTTGGAGTGTCATAGCAAAGGGGTTGAATACTTATTGACGCAAGGCATTTCAGCTCCTCCTTACCTCGGCCACTGAAGGTGAAGGAGGTTATGTTTTCATCCCTTTCTGTCTCTGTTTGTTTGTCTGTTTGTTTGTGTACACAAATATCTCAAAAAGTTGTGGACGGATTCGGATGAAACTTGGTGGACATGTTAGGTGTGCATCAAGGAAGAATTGATTCAGTTTTGGTGAAGATCCGAATCCGGATCCAACTATGAAATTTTTTTTAGTGATTCTTCACCATTGAGAGATAGGGCTCAAAAACGAGATATGGCATGATATTTCAAAAATGTATTGGGCCCGATTTGTTCTCGTGGATCAGGCATTACTGGGAGGAGGTATGCGCTCTACCGAGTGCCCTTCTAGTTTTTAATTAATTTGTAAAAAATTCTAAAGAAATGTTTTCACTTTGTTATTATGGGGTCGTTTGTGTAGATCGGTGACTAAAATTTTTAAATTTAATTCATTTTAAATTCAGGCTGTAAACAAACAAAATGTGAAAAAGTCAAGGGGTGTGAATACTTTCGGAAGGCACTATGTCTGGATATCTCAAGAAGTTGTCTATGAGTTATGACAAAACTCGGTGGATGAGTTGGTTAGGTGACGAGACAAGCCGATTCGATGTTGGTCTATATCCGGTCCATCGTGGGATACAAAATGTAAACGGTTCAGCCTGGCAGAGGTATGCGCTCTACCGAGTGCCATTCTAGTTGCCCTCTGTCTCTTTGCTCCTCCATTAGCCTCGATTTTGTTTGCAAATAAGTAAAATAAAATAGGTTGAAGTAGTGCAATGGGAACATGGCACAGACTTGATGGGCGATGTATCCTTCACTTGTGCTTGATTACTTTTCTGGTGCAGGTCACCATCTCCCTTTGCTCTCCAATACAGCCTTTGAAGGTAACTTCTGCTTCTTAATAATGCTGACAATGATGATGATCGTCTTTCTCTGCCACAGAGGAGCAGCTCAGAAGAAGACGAAGAAGATGATGAAGATGAAGAAGAGGAGGAAGAGGAAGAGGAAATGGAAGAAGATGATGAAGAGGAGGATGAGGGAGAGGAGGAAGATGTAGAATCTCTAGTGCCAGAGGAATCTGAGGAAGACGAAGAAAACAAAAGTGATACCTCAGATTCGGAGCAACAACATAAGCAGCAACAACAGCACAGAACTGTTGTGCGTGATGAGGGTAAGTGGTTAACCAAGCAACACCGCACCAAAGGTTGTGCAGTACTATCTTGTGAAAACTTTTTCCTTCATTGATTTGGGGTTGTTAAAACAAGTTTTCTTTTTCCTTTCCTTAAAAGACAGGGAAATGATGTCATGTGCCTTTTTCGTTTGCTAACACTGGCACTATCAGACATCCACTTTGTGCAATCTTACTTGAAGGGTAGTTTATGTTGGGTTTGTACAATTTCTTGTAACTTCTGCTACCAAAGGTGGACATACAGTCGTGGCCAAAAATATTGGCACCCTTGCACTTTTTTCAAAATAATGCATCATTTCTTCCAGAAAAGTGTTGAAATTAAAAATATTTTTGGTGTCCACAGATGTATTTCTTTGGTTTGCAGTGGAACAAAACAAAAAAAGCTGAAAAAACTACTAAATCTTTAGCTTATTCCACATATAAATCCTAAAATGGTCCGGAAAATATTATTGACACCTTTTTAGAAGTTGTTAGAAATGATTAGATTTCAGGCAGGTGATTCTCCTTTATTTTGGAATTGAACTCACCTGTGGTGAGTTGCAGGTGCCTGCAATATAAAAACCACTCATTCAACCAGTTTGAATAGAGAAAAGGAGTCATTCTGCTGTTTTGTTGTCACTGTGTGTACCAAATGAGCGTGGAGAAAAGAAATAAAACCAGAGAATTGTCTGAGGAGTTTTCCCGACTTTATTTACATCGAAATGTCTCCTGCTCGTCTACGGATCATGCTACTCTATACAGTCATGTCTTTACTATGAAACTCTCCATCTACCCCACAAACATAACAATATCCTAATAATTAATAAAACTACAGATAATGGCAATATATGTGACATAATAGGGTGCATGGATGACATGAGTTATATGGGCCACATATGCTTCAAAAACTACTGAACCAAAGCCAACCAAATTTTGGATATTGTTCTAAGGGTATCCCAAGTATGGTTTCTGTCAGGGTAACATATCTGAGGGAGGAAGTTCAGGGTGGGAGGAAGACCCCAATTCTCTCTTTGTAAATGTGTATCGTATAACGCCACCCACTGGTATCTGGTATTACAACTCATCTTTATATATATATATATATATATATATATATATATATATATATATATACATACATACACACGACGCGCCACTGTCGCGTACGCACTACGGAGCATCCCCCCTCCCCCCCCCCCGAAACGTGTTGGTGGTGCGTCGTGCTATCAAGCACAAAGGTACAGAGAACGTAGCCTCAACTCCCCTCCCTTCCTGGTTCAAAACTTTATCTTCATCGGGTTTTTTGTGTCTGTGTGTATGCATGTTTGTGTGTGTCCTGGCGCCTGTCTGCTTAAGTAAGACTGCAGAAGATCGTTATCATTATTATTGTTATATTTTCACGTTAAGTCTGCTCTGTGTCCCCTTTTGTAAGTTGCCTGTTTATTTGCTGCACCACACCTCCCCTATCTCTGCACAACACCCAATAAATCTTGATCGTGCCACATACCTTTCCTCGCCCATTGCAAATAAATTATTATTAGGAATGTTCCCAGCACGTCTTTGTGGTTTCTTTCATTGATCACGCATGGTCCGAATCCTAGCTTAGCCAGGACTTTATTCCAACGATCTGTTCCTTTTAGCCGGTATGTCCTTGGCAGTGTCGCTCAGCTGCATCCGATCCGGAAAAGCGATCAGATCCGGTTTGGACAAGGCATACCGAGGGCGTGTTCCCCGGTAATTAAATCACAGGATTAATTCGGTAACCCGATTAACCCATAGATGGGAGGACCCTAGGTCACGCAGTTGAGTTATTGGCGTCCACGGTCGGTTAAGCGACCCGCTGCGTCACGGAATTATCCGTGGTGCGAAGCCTACAATTCCGGGGAGTCTGGTGGGAACCGACATAGCTTGGTGGGAACTGGTGGGAACCCCACCTAGTGGTCTTCTCACCCGACCCCAGCCCATAACAATATATATATATATATGTGTGTGTATATAAATATATTATATATATATATTATATATATATATATATATACACTACCGGTCAAAAGTTTTAGACATCCCCATTTTTCCAGTTTTTACTGAAATTTAAGCAGTTCAAGTCCAGTGAATGACCTGAAATGGTATAAGTGAAGCAGTAAACTGCCAGAGGTTAAAAAAAAAGTTTAGGTTACCAAAAACTGAAAAATAATGTAAATTTCAGAGTTGTTAAAAAAGGCCCTTTCTCAGGGAACAAGTAATGGGTTAGCAACTGCAGCTGTTCTGCAGCAGTGGAAGTAAATTAAGCCTTGAAAGTTGATGCAAACAATTCCTGCAGGTGTCCCAACTTTTGTTGATTATTTACAACCCCTCTGTCTGTATAAAAGCAGTGTTGGAACAGACTGTGTTGTGAGACCCTCTGAAGCATTATTTGGACATTGTTGCACTGCAGAAAGTAGTATATTGCTATCATAATGGCGAGAAAAAGACAATTAACAAAGGAAGACAGACAGACCATTATAACCCTTAAAAGTGTCGGTCTTTCCTTTGGAGAAATTGCAAAGTAAGCCAAGGTGTCAGTGAGTACAGTTTCCTACACCATCAAAAGGCACTTGGAAGCTGGAGGCAACTCGGACAGGAAGAGGTCTGGCACACCCAAAGCCACAACACAATCAGAAGACAGTTTCTTAGAGTCAACAGCTTGTGTGATAGGCGGCTCACAGGACAGCAGCTTCAGCACAGCTTAACACTGGTCTAAGTAAGGAAGTCCCAGTTTCAACTGTGAAGAGAAGACTTCGAGTTGCAGGTTTGACAGGTCAAGCGGCAGTAAGAAAGCCATTGCAAAGATGGAAAAATAAGAAAAAGAGGCTTGCCTGGGCCATGAAGCGCTACCAGTGGACTACTGAAAACTGGAGCGTCTTATGGACGCGATGAATCAAAATTTGAAATCTTCGGTTCATCACGCAGGTTTTTGTACACCATCGAGTAGGCGACAGGATGGTTCCTCAGTGTGTGACACCAACTGTCAAAGATGGAGGAGGAAACGTGATGATCTGGTGCTCTTTTGCTGGATCCAGAGTCAGCGACTTGCACAGAGTGACTGGCACCCTGAACAAAAGGGCTACCACAACATTTTGCAGCGCCATGCAATACCCTCTGGTGTCCGCCTCGTTGGTCAGTGGTTCATCCTACAGCAGAATAACAACCCAAAACATACCTCCAGGCTATGTCAGAACTACCTTAGAAGAAAAGAACAAGACGGTAGGCTTCAAATCAAGGAATGGCCAGCACAGTCTCCAGACTTGAACCTCATCGAGCTGGTTTGGGATGAACTGGACAGAAGGGTGAAAGCAAAGCAACCGACAAGTGCAACACGTTTGTGGGAACTTCTGCAACAGTGTTGGCAAGAACTTTCTGAACAATATTTGATTTCCATTGCAGAAAGAATGCCACGAGTATGTTCGGCTGTTATATCTGCAAAAGGTGGCTACTTTAACGAGTCAAAAATTTAGATGAAATTTTGTTTAATAAAACGATTCCATTATTTCTTTTTTATCTGCAATTGTTTATTTGTTCTATGCTTTAATTTCAGAGTACATTGAAACATTAAACTGCTTAAATTTCAGTAAAAACTGGAAAAATGGGGGTGTTCTAAAACTTTTGACCGGTAGTGTGTATATATATATATATATATATATATATAGTTTAAACTATTTAACAACATGCATTACGGTGATGTTGAAATCTGAGAGAATAATTCAAAATTTTCAAAATGTTTCATTTCACTTATTTTAAACAGGTTCAAACCCCAAAAAAATTCAGCACGGAGCTTCGCAGAAAAGCGGAAGTGATTTTTTGCTCATGCTATTTATAAGCAGCAAGGATGGTTGATGAAGGTGATGTCAGCTGACTTTCAAGCAGATCGAAGATTGCTTCTGGAAAATTATGGAGTGAATAGAGCAGAGTGTTTGTGAAGAGTACAACATGCTGTCTTCTGTTAAATCCAAATTGTTGATCTGAGATGAGGCCGTTGGAGAAAAGGAAGGATTTCTTATCAATTGCGATGATGGATAATTATGTGACCTTGCTGATGCTTGGAAATACGCTGATAGGACTGTAGTTAAGGGGAATGGTGTTGTACGTTTTATTTTCATGTAATGCAGTGATGTTGGCTGATTTGCAAGTCGATGGAAGATGACCTAGGGCAAATGACAGGGTGAAAAGGCAGAGAGAGGATGTGCAAGAGCAGCAGAGCACGTTTTTTATGACATGTGAGCTGATCCTAGCCAGTCCAGTTTCCGAATTAGAGTCGAGGATTGCCAGAAACTTCTCTACCTTCGCAGGTGCAAACAACAGAGTCCAAGAGCAGTTTGATGCAATTAGGAAGCGTGGGTACAAAGAGAGAGTAGTTGGGCACACAAGATTTGGAAACAAACAGAATTGAGCCATTCAGCCGTCTCATGAGCAGAATTGGCTGTGGTGCTCTTTGAAGAGAGGGAATGGATGGAAGCGGAGCATACTCTGCAGACAGACTTAACAAGGTGCCACCGGGTTTTGGAGGAGGGAGACGAGTGTGAAAGTTAATTTAATTCTTAATGTTGGACAGATGTTTTTTTCTGTCTCTTCTGAGAGTGGACACAAACTTGTTGCGGGCTTTGTGGAATGATTTGAAATTGCCTTTGGGTGGGTTTGACTTCAATGAGGAGAAGGAAAGTTGTTTCAGGGTGTGAGTGCAGGGTGAATGGGAGGCTTTGAGAGGGTGGGGTGAAGAGGGATGCAGAAAGAGGAGACATGAAGTGGGGGGGCTGCTGATTCTAAATTCCCAAATTGGAGATAAATATCATGAGATGGGAGTTAAGAAATTTTTTTTGAAGGCACAGACAAAGGTGGTGCTGTAGGCGTGGGATGAGGGTTGGTGGACCAAGCGCTTTGTTGAGGGACAGTTTTGGAAAATGATATTTGTGAAGAAGAGGAAGAGGAATAGATTTTGTTGAAGAAGGACAACACAGTACTCCCAACGGAGAAATAAGGAAAGTGAAGCCTTTTAAAATGCTTTTAAAGGGAGGAGCATTTGGATTCAGTGAATATTGCGTTTGGAGATACGTATTGAGAAAAGGAATGGAGTGCGGGAAGTACAGGCACAAGGAAATTCAGGTTGAATGAGAATTTTTTTTGTTTTTATTTTTTTGAAGCGAGGAGGGGAAGTAGGATAACGTTGAGGAGGGAGAAGTACGATATTGGGGAAGAAGAAAAAGGAGGAATATGGAGACAGATGGGACACAGAATTTTCACAGCGGCTATACGAGGAGTAGGCCTTGAACAACACAAAACCAAATCAGACAAACACGGAAAATTGAACGGAAATACAAACAGCAACACAGGGACTAGGATACAACTGGAAAATATGACAAATCCGGTTCAGAAGACTTCGCTTTAATGTGGTGGAAGCGGCTGCTATACATTCCACAAACACGTGGAAAAATCCCCGAACCGGAAGTTATCTGTTTGTTTGTGTATTTTGCAGATTCTTGCGATGAGCTCAGAGCCTCTCAGACAAGTGCCCCATGTTCACTTCCTACTCGAATCGCACAAAACCACCCACTTCGCAGCACCCGTTCATCAGGATCTGATTCTGAGATAGTTGCCTTGGACACCAGTGAGAAAGGAGGTAAATAGTTGAATATTTCACTTGGACTTTTATTTTTGAAACTTCACCCTCCCCTCCTCCCCCCCCTACTTGGATGCCAACCCCCTCCCCCTCCCCCACCCCTACAGCACGACTCGCACCTCCCTCCCAGCTTGGTATCCCCCCTCCTTAGTGGCACACCTAGCACAGTGCCGTGTTTGATCCCATGATAATCCCGTATTGGTATATTGTTATGTTCTCAAATCGCAATATTGTTGACATGCTTGATCCAAGAAAGTTGAAATTGTATACCCTCAGCTCCAATTCTGCAGCTGGACCAGCATCAGCTCACATTTCTTTAAAACTTGCTCTCTTGCTCTTTTACATTCCCTTTCTGCTCTTTTCACCCTATCATTTGCCCCAGGTCATCTTCCATCTGCTTGGAAATCCACCAACATTTCACCCAATCACTGCCGTTGGTGTTCCCCCCCCCCCCCCACCCCCATCTTTCCTCACTGTTCCTTTCATTCTGTTGCGTCCTGATCTGTTCAGTTTTCCAGTTATTCTCGGTGCTTGAGTCCATACAAAAAATTAAACAAGTGGTGCCAGGCACAACAAATCCCGCCCATTTAAGGCATAAAGTTATTTTGGGGATCAAATTTAAATTTGATACATCCTTAACCTGAATGTTGATTATAAGGAATATTTAGTCTTAGTTTGAAGTCAATTAAACCATTTTTGACGAAGTTATGACCGTAAAATGATTTTGACCTTTTCGTGACCTGACCTTGACCTTTGACCTAATTGGACCAAAAGTTAATGGGGTCGTCCGAGGTTCATTACCCACCTGTGGATACAATTTGAAGTGTTTTGAGCCAGCCGTTTTCCCGTAAAGTTGTATTTTCGTAACCATGTTTTAGTTTTAATGGAAAATTTTGTAATTTTGACCAATGACCATGAGCCCCAAAACTTCGGACCCTACCGATCTTCACAAATATGCATTTTTCACATAGGAATTGTATAGGCATTATACAGCTGACAATAGAATAAGGTTCACTATAAGCTTAGTTTGAAGTAAATCAGATCATTTTTGACGAAGTTATGAGCGAAAAACGATTTTGATCTTTTCGTGACCTTGACCTTGACCTTTGATCCAATTGGACCCAAAAGTTAATGGGGTCGTCCAAGGTTCATTGCCCACCTGTGGAATAAATTTGATAGTGTTTGCTAAAGCCGTTTTGCCCTAAAGTTGCTAACAGACAGACAGACAAACAGACAAGCAAACTTGGACACCCTAACAGCCTCCCTCCGGGAGGGGGCGGGATAATTAAAACATTGGTTGCACATAATGAGGACCATTCTTCATCATATCGAACACATCATGGAGAATGTCATGAAGGGAAACGTCAAATTCTATATAATGTATTTTGCTCAACCGTCACGAAGTTGGAATGTGAAACATAATAAACGAAAACTGTAAAATACTCACTTGCAACTCAAATTTTATACACCAACTTGCTTTCATATTTATAACAAACTAGCAAGTACCACCCGTGGCTATGCTGCCGGGGACACGAAGAGAGGAGAAGGAGAAGGAGGGGGGAGAGAAAGAGGAGTGGGAGAGAGAGGGAGAGGAGAGGTGGGCAGAGTGATACCTCGCCACCCGTCGCTATGCATGGGTGGAAGGAGGTGAGAAAAGGGGGGCGGTGGGAGCAAGAGAGGAGGGGAGAGGGAGGAGGGGAGTGAGTTAAAGGGGGGGGGGAGCGACTCACCACACGTCGCTATATACTCTCCGGAAGGGAGGGAGTGGGAGCGAGAAGAGGAGGGATGGGGGCGGTGCTGGTGAGTGAAGCCTCAAAAAATTACAATATTTTTCCAATTCTCTCTTGAACTCGTCGTTCACTTGTTCTGTTGCTTTACTCATTCTAATCCTTCTGATATGTGAATCGTTCTTTTAATTTGATCTTTAATGTCATTTATTTTTGCCTTCCTAACTCCGGAGATTTCCCCACGGAGAGCCAAGCCACAGCCGAGGGAGCCTTCGCAGCAATCCCGCTGGTTATTTATTTCCGTTGCACTCAATGCAGTTACACTTTTGGCACGTTCCTTCGTCTTTTCTTCACTCGGTATCATTCTCCGAACGGTGGAAAACGTTTCTTTGGCAATTTCACGTTTTCTTGTGTAAATATGAAGGAGGGATCACAGCCTTGCTTTACTTAAAGTAAATATATGCTTTCTTATAAGAATTGTTAATTTCTTTGAATTTTCAGATGTCACTCCAGATTTTGATACTTAATTGGTCCACATGCTCCGATCCTCAAATCCAAAGACAGATTTTGATGATATACTTCAATTCGTTCGTGAGAGTACATTGTGGTCAAGAGATGTCTTGATAGTCAGCTGATGACCGACCTTTCATGTTTTTATATTTTTCAAGGCGTTACTTCGTGATGCCTATTTTCTTTAAGAAAAAGAATATACTGTAAGGTCTCGATATGTGGGGCTTGTGTTCCTGAAAATGGCTGCATATATCGCAGAACTGACTTTCCTGCATGTATTGAATTTTGGTGTAAATATGTGAAACGTATAAACTCTGAATCCACCCGTGGCTATGCCGGTGGGGATACTAAGAGAGGAGAAGGGG
>CM068964.1:77121815-77136440 GCA_035128595.1 Eptatretus atami
GAGCGAAATGGAGACGGTTGATCCACTGTGGCGACCCCTAATGGGAGCAGCCGAAAGAAGAAGAAGAAGAAGATACAGTCATGCGCCACTTAAAGGTCCCATAACACCCAAAAGTACTGAAATTGCCTATATATATATTTATATATGTCCTACAGGAGTTTTTCATCGTGATTTCAGATCTGACAATGTTTTTTCACAATACTCGTTCTGGGGTGGGTGGGAAAGAAAACCACATATTTGCGGCAATAATTAGTTTGGAAAAATAAAGCTTGCGTCGGCACAACATCGGCTGGACAAAGGGGAAACCCTTCAAACGTACTTGCCGCTTACAGAAACCAGTGCTTCCTTCCAAGTACTGTGAGCTCTGTAGGTACTGCAGCGTGCCACGATGTCCGCGGGGTTCACACCGTCTGGTCATCTCTGCGAAGCCAAAACAAGAAAATAAATTTTTTCCATTACCAAAACGTGAAAGTTTCGAGTAAGCCAACTTCTTCTCTGAACAATCAAAATATATTGTACCGTACCTACACCAATATAAATTTGTCAATGTACTTCGAAGTCCATTGAAGTTTGACTTTCAATGTCTCTGATGAACTGCACTAACAAGTCCTAGAAGTACTATCAAAAATAAACTGAAAGGGTACAGCCAAGGCACGTAAACCCTGACTTCACAATGCTGTGCATCGAGACAACCACTCTACCTGCAGGAAAGCCATACATCCAAGAAGCGACAACGGGCGAAGTGCATCGAATAAACCGTATAATGTGTTAACGCCAAAGGTCGCACATGCATCCGGGAAAATGAGAAGAATCGACGGATCGGTGAAGGTTTTTTCGAAATCCCATCCTTCCTATATTCAAAAAAGTCATTAAGCTCACACAAAGGATTGTACGTTCACAAATACTGCGTAATGAAATATCTTTATGGCTTTTTAAATGTGCAACATCATTGATACTCGGGCTTAACAGCTTAGCAATGACTTAATGAGGTGCAAAGGTGAACATTTTCTCTCCACTCGTGTAATCAGCCAAGACATCTCAACGAGACCATCACAAAGGGACCGTGCAATTATGAGGAGTGCGGATGGGGTGGGAATGGTAACTGCACAGCTTCTGCCATTCCGTCCATTGTCTGACATGTCCAACACTTTAATGTGTACAGGTAATTATGAATTACATCTGCTGTTGTTTGCTTTCCTCGACGCAAGTGCCAGTTATGTGGTAAGCCAACGATCTATGGGATCTTGGACTATATAGGTGCCAAAAGTAAGGTAAATACCATGCAGAATCTTCCAAACATCCTCAAATAATTCAACACACCACTCGTGAATGTGTAAAGTCGAAACTAGGCACACCTTTGATGGAGATTCTCCTTTTCTTGGAGTTGTGTAAGTAGCGCAGAAAGAACGCTCTTCCATAGCTGCGGTAACTTATGAGCCCCAGAATCAGAGAGGTGACGTTCTGAGATCCACTTTTGTCCTCCACCTTTGACAACAGGTAACCTTTGTGGAAAGAAAGGAAAGGTGGGTGGGGTGGGGGGTTGTGGGGATTTTGAAAATATAACTTTAAGTACTGCGCCTTACCACTTAAATAGAAATGCTAAAAAAACAAGATCCAATGCCCATGTGCTCATTAGAATTGAATGGCCAGCGCCGAATAAGCAAAGCAGTTGTTGAAGTTTCGTGGTGAGTGTGTGGCTTCACGGTTTGAGAATGTTAGAGTGTTGACACTACTGAACTCGATAAGATCATTTCCGTAGCCCTGCTTCATGAACTGAGGCATGGTGAGGATACACGAGACGTTGTAGTTGAGGAACGAATTTTTCTCCTGGGGGGATGGAATGACGACGACGGGTCAATGCAGCAACATTCTTATGTCTTTCGATTAGCAAAAATAAAAATTGATGTTTAAACCAAGAATAAATAATTACCAAGTTACACGTTTTAGATGTTTGTGCTTCACAACAATAAAACAAAAGTATGGACAATTTTGCTTGTATTCTATCACTGTTTCTTGTCCACAAAAAGAACAGCAGAGAAGATTTTTTTTTTCCCCCTGAACAGGGTATTCAGGATATCGAACAGACAGTATTGTTCGGTTTCAATGTTTATTCTCCTCTGCATATCCTGAGAAAGAAACGATAGATAAGTTGTGCAATGCAGAACTCGCATTCTCCTCCGTCATTTGATGGAGAAAATTCAGATGAATTCAATAAATACCGAAGCGAATAAGGAATAGAGGTGGCCGAAGGTTTCTTTGAAACAGCACGGCAAGCACTTTAGCAGAGTCTCAATCAAATGGATGGGTGTCAGCAAAGGCTGTTCGTTCAACGAGGGAAACATTGTACTGATCGAATCAGATGATCATGACCATGGCTACAAACCGGAGAAGGCCTCACTAAACAAATCATTGAGCTAGAATCACTGATGCCGCCATAAAGATAAATCCTCATTGATGACTGAAACAATTTTTTATTTAGTTAACATTAACCGACCTTAGCTTCGTACGGAATTTTACCTAATCACATGCTCAGTGTGCTTGGATGGGCATACCAAACAGGAAAAGTTTGGTTGGAATGATTTCTTTAAAGTTGGTGACAAAAAAAAGAACCAAAACAACCAAAAGGTCCCCCCCCCCCTAAGCTCACACTTGTACATAAAATTTAATTGCTGCCGTCAAGAGTGAGAACACAATGAAGGCATCAACATCCTTTGAGCGAAAGCAAGAGAGGAGAAGCATTGCCAAAATCATCCCTGGAGAGACAACACAATTAACTGGAGAGAATGGAAGTGCAATTATCAAGATAGGCATCCGAGAGTGGGAGTCATTGACAAAAACAGCATGGAGCTTGCTCTACCCACTCGGCTAATATAATTCTAAACAACAAAACAGTACGCATTATCCTGGGGAATACTTCCATCACACAAGTGGAATGTAATGGTGAGCATGCAGGAGAAACACAAACGTATGGGATTTTGTGCCCCTCGATTGAAGATACCACGAGGCGAAGCCTCGGATGAGAAGACCGATGCCTGTGATGAATAATGTCCATAATAAGCACTAACACCCAAAGCTTAGATGTTGATTCTGGGATATTTCCTGACTGTGAGAGGTGAAACCTGGCATTTTGGAAACAAAGACGATGCAAATGAGAATGAAAGTTGTTACAAAATGAACATCATTCAGATTGGGCAATCAAGATGAGTGATTTAGGGCCGTTTCTCAAAAACGAGCATGCTTGCCTGATAAACAGAGCCGACCATTCTCATATGATTCATAATTACAACTGTGTTGCTTACAAATGCGACTTTTCAATTGTAGTCGGTTTGGATTTACCAATGCCCCTCCAACATTGGGTCTAAATGCGAGGAATGACGGGGCAAGGGTTAGGGTGAGCACCTCACCTCGTTATGGTCAGTCTCATGTGATCTCTTCAAGCCCAAGTGCTCGTGCCGACCCTGTATCGACAAATGGCGGAGTGTGAAAGGCAAGTTTCTGCAGCTCAAAACCAAACTACGCTGAGAGGTGGGCCTCAATAGCTGTGATGAAGGATACCTTCATATGAGCAGGAAAACTCTGATGGTGGTAGGTTGGCTGGTTAAATTTTTTATTAATGAAAAAGAAACCCGAGGCGATCCTCTGCTTATCCTGGAGGGACCAAATAGCTCGCCATTTTAATTTATCTGGCAAGTATCCTGGGTGTAAGTGTCGGGCATGCCTTTGAAACGGAAAGAGGAGGGGGGGGGCACTGTGTGACCCTGGCCTTGCCCATTCCTCCACATAGTGGGTGCTTGTGTAACCTTAGACTTGTTCTCCACGTGGGGAGTGGAAGGGGAGAGGTGCTTTTCACCAGGTGGGCAGTCCCATCTGGTTACCTTGTCCTATTAATGTGTATTTTAACGTTTAACTTTCTCAGAGCGTTTTATTATTTTTCATTCTTCATTTCCTGTTCCGCATTTTCGTTTTAGTTGAGAGACACACAGCATATCAATCCCTTCTTCGGAACACCATAAAGCAAGAGATCCAACCCTGCATATGCTACAGTTTTTTTCCATCCTTCTTCAGCATCTCTCCCCCCCCCCTCCATTCCTCCCAACCATCATCTTAAAAAGCAAAAGCTAAAAAAACTAATTAAAGCACTTCCTATTTCAGAGCATTTCCTCATTTGTGCCGTCACCATAAACTGTTCAACTCGGTGCTCATGAGCTCTTCGTATTTAATATCAAACAATGAACAAATCTGAACTGCGTGAAACACGAGAAACGAGCTCATTCATCTCCAGCAGAGCGGCTGAATCGAGGAAACTCACATGAGGCTGCAGGGGAAAAGGATTTTATTTTATTTTTTTTTATCACTTTTCACTTATCGTTTACCCGATCCATCCACGGAACGCTAAGTGGATATTTTAAAGTAATCGTTGCCTTTCCAGCACACTCTTAAAGCAAGCCCATTCTTCTTTGAACAACAAAAATCCAACGTCCTCAATTTACTTCATTGAACAAGAAAACAGGTATTCTTGATATTTTTTAAAAAACGGATTGAATTGAGGACAACATTTTCAAAAACAATGCATGAACTCAGAAAGCAAAACAAAAGTTTGGCCGAGTTATGATCTTGTTCATCTGCTCACAGTTCTTGAAATCAGATGATCCTAATATCATCATTTTGTGAAAGCCGTGGCTGCTGGTTTGCATCATTGTGAGGATGCAGCTGTGCCACTGATGCAGTGCTCCCTGCTGGTTGGAACAGGAATTGTATTTGGCCATGGTGCGGCGATAGCTCGCCTACTCTTCATGAAAGACGCCGTGGGATCTTTAACGTCCACCGAGTAATGCCGGCAGACGGCTCCCGTTTAATATCCATCTGAGGGACGGCCGCATATATGATGGATCACCCTGCTTATGAAACACTGGGATGACAGTTTACAGCTGGTTCGGAATTCAAACCAGGCTAGACAACTTAGAGGTGAGTGTGCGCACCTCTATGGCATCCTGCAGCCTAATCCAAATGAGCTATAAACTGTGATTTATAATCACAGTAGGCATTCAAACAATGCACCGACTGATGATGATGCTCATAAAATCATAATCTCAATTCAACGTTCAGGCAAACCACACAATATGTTCAAATTAACCCAGTATACTCCTCATCTGACTGACTGCAGGCCGTCTAACCTTTGAAAAGTAGCCAACAAGTGGCAGCCCGAACTGTCGTCCTCGGTCATGACGTAAAAGAGAAAAGGCTCCACATCGTAGTACAAGGTCTTGTGGTCCAAGAAGAGTTTTGCCAACAGGCACAGGTTCTGACAGTAGGTCTGTATGACACATCGAAAGCCCACAGAATGTAATCATCTTGAATACAGCGTGACGAACAAATCAACATCTGCAAACGCTTTTCGTGGTACTAAACTTAATGGCCAAAATCATGATAGAATTCCACTAAACCTCATGATCGTATGCTCATTCACACTTGCAGTGTCTATAGAAAGTCTACACCCCTTTCAATTTCATTTTTGCCTTATAGCCTGGAATAAATTGGATGATCAGACTTTTTCCACCTTTATTTACACATCGTAACCCACAACTTCCAAGTGAAAACAAATTCTACAAATTTCAAAAAATCAATTAAATAATACAAAACTGAATATCTTGTTGGATAAGCGTTCACCACCTGAGTTCATACTTCGGAATCACCTTTGACAGTAATTACAGCTGTGATTCTGTTGGATATCTCTACCAACTTTGCACACTTGATTGGGCAATATTTGCTCATTCTTCTGTACAAAACTGTCAAGCTCAGTGAAGTTGCGTGGGAGTGTTGATGGACAGCAATTCAAGTCATGCCACAGATTTTCGATTGGATTTAAGTCAGGGTCTGACTGAGGCACACAAGGACATATTATTTTTGTTCCTTAGCCACTCTTGTGTGGCTTGGCCTGTTCTTTGGGTCTTGTTCATGCTGAAAGGTAAACTTCAGCCACAATTTCAGCTTCTTGCAGGAGGCAGCAGGTTTTTTCTATAATTTGCTCCATCCATTTCCATTCTCTCTGACAAGTACCACAATCCCTGCTGATGAGAAACATCCCCATAACATGATGCCACACCACCATGCTTCACAGTAGGGATGGTGTTCTTTGGTGATGTGCTGTGTTGGGTTTGCACCAAATGTAACATTTTGCATTTAGGCAAAAAGTTCTTTGGTTTCATCGGACCACAAAACTTTTTGCCACATGGCTTCAGAATCTCCAGAATGTTTTTTTTGCATACCTCAAACCAAGACTCAAGGTGGGATTTTAGCCACGTCCGCATAGCGAACGCTGGCTCTAAGAGAGCTCCGCGTTGTTCTTCTTCTTCTTCTTGTTCTTCTGGTGAAGACAAAACCTAGGACTCGGCTCTTTTATATACAGGATCCGGATCTCCTTAAATACTAAACACCTGTACACATCCTCGCATTGAGGGTGCCTTTGAGAGCGTCTATCATAACTATATATATTCGGACATTTGCTTGAAAGTTGAAAAAGTTCACGTTACTATTTAAAGATTATTCCATTTAATGTGTTGTAATTTCGTAAATACACGATTTTCTCGTCATGAACAGGAGCCTCCATGACGGGTCTCGCTATTGGCTCCATCAAGGACGTGACGAAATATCGGAAGTTGTGTTATTGCCTTTAGGACGGGCTCTTGGACACATTTGCCTTGTTTGAGTAATGGCTTCCTTCTGGCACCATACCATACAGGCCAACTTGTGGAGTTGGATAATTTTGTCACATGCACATAGTGACCAGTCTTTGCCATAAAAGCCTGTCGCTCTTTTAAAGTTGACATTCACCTCTTGGTGGCCTCTCCTTGTTTGGTCATCCAGTTTGGAGGGACGGCCTGATCTAGGCGGGTCTTGGTTTTTCCACATCTTGATGACCGTCTTGACTGGGAAAGCAAAGTCTTGACTCTGCTCCAAGGGATATCCCGTTCCCTGATCTGTGCTTTTACTTTATCCCGAAGGTCTTTTGAAAGCTCCTTGGTTCTCATGTTGAGTCTTGCTGTGAATGCACCACCCAGCAGAGTAAACATACAGGAAAGACGGATATAGGAAGAAATAATCAAAACCACTACAATTTAAACAGGTGGAGGCCAATTAACTTGGTGTGATTTTGAAGGTGACCGGTTACACTGAGCTAATTACAATTGCTATTATAAGGGAGGTGGATACTTATCCAACCAAGATATTCTAGTTTTGTATTTTTAATTAATTTCTGAAATTTGTAGAATTTGTTTTTCACTTGGAAGTTGTGGGTTACGATGTGTAATAAGTGAAAAAAAGTCTGATAATGTATTTTCCCAGCTATAAGGCAGCAAAAGGTGAAATTTTGAAAGGAAGTGTTAACTTCCCTGTTCATTAATTTCACTTATGAAAGCAGCAGCAACAATGGTGTAGCTAGTTCGAGAATTGAATGCAATATTACGATTCTCCATGGTGTCTGGAGCCCTCTCCGTAATAGATAAGCGAGGAGAGAATAAAATTAACAAAAAAAAGAAAAAAGAAAAGTCGTTGAGAAGGAAGAAAGTGGTAAGGTTGAGGGGGTTGAGGGTACCAAACAACCACAAAGTCAGTGTAGGAGAGAAGAGAACTTGGATAGAAGAGGAATGGGGTTGGGGGAAGTATAGGTTGTATGGGGGTATGGGGTCGTTTTTGCAAAAGTCGTGTACTGTTCCTTTTTCATGCTTGAGGAAGCAAACAAAACCTGGTGTGCTCTTACACCCTTAAACAAAGGCTCAAATCAGCTCTATTTACCATTTGCTAAAGGGCAAGAAAGTAAAAGTTATCATTCTATTTCCCACAATGATTTATCCTCTTCATAATTGAAGTTAAATTATAATTATTCATAACAAGATACCTGCCTTCATGTGACATTCACCATGACGTATGGGGAAGAGGACAAGTGCTGTAATTTTACAAATCAAAGTAACTGGCAGCTCAGACAGCCACTCAGACATCGCCATTTAAGTACTTGAAATGGAAACATAAACTACAAAATCCATTGCAATGACAATTTTCAGCAGCCAATTTGCATGGAACCAATGTAAACAAAGAAAACTAGAAGCAAGAACTCAAATTATTATGGGACCAAATTTCGTTTCCCAGCCGTTCAAAAGAAATCTGAACAAAGTTACGCCTTCGGTATGCAAACATCCAAATTGTTATTCCCACGATGATCTCACGCCAACTCACAAAAAAAAAGGATTAAAAAAAAAAAATCACATTTCATAACCTCAGAAGTGAAGCTTACATTGCTTTGTTTAGATTATGCTACTAAGGAAAAAATAGAAAGTAGATTTGACACAAATCCGGCAATGAGATGCTATACCACGTGAAATGTCAAGCCACTGTTTTAAAAAGTAAAAGGTACCTGAGAAAGACAGCACAAGAGAGAAAGCACAGATAAGCAGAAGAGAGAAGATGTCAGCTGCTTCTAACTTGAGTATGATCTGCAAAATGATTTTCAAAGGGAACATGACCTTTAACCCGTTGAATCTAAAATTGAATCAGTTAATCTTTATATTGCAGAGCATACTGTGTCGAGCTTAGTTGAACTCCTTCTGTGTTCACAAGTTATTGCGTTGCAAAATGATTTCCAATAAATGATGGGCATGATTTACAATCATTCTGTTACATCAATAACGTGTCAAGGGGCAAATGCCCATAATTATAGGCACAATGCCCTTTGACCTTCAAGCTTTTGAATCCAGTCTAATGCCTTCATCTTTATTTATACACTCCATACGTGTGTCAAGTCTGGTTGATCTCTTCAGTGGTGAACTAGTTATTGCAAGAATACAGATTTTCAAATAAAAGGCAACTGACCTTAAGTCTTTGACTTTTTGAACCCAAAATCTAATCGGTTCATCTTTGCATACAGTCCATTGTTATCCAAGTTTGGTCAAATACCTTCAGCGGTTGACAAGTTATGTGGTAACAAAACCATCACAGACAGACGGACCAAAAAACATAATACTTCCGGCGTCTTCGGCAGCGTAGGCATAAAAATGGAAATCGATTACTGATTCGCAAAACAAGCTGCTGCCATTTCCAATACCCTGCGTGCCGCGTGTTGAATGAATCTGGATACGACGGGGCACGTGACCTGCTGACAAGTCAGGCCTTGCTGCCTCACCTTGTTCCTCTTACCATCGACTTCGAATACGGAGATTGAGCCCTTGCGGTAGATCTCGTCCCCTGGAGGATGTTTCCACACACATTTGGCCTGCAGGGGTACAATAGAGCTAAGTACGAGTTGGTCTTTCAAGAGGAGCAAGCAAAAGAGAGAAAGATTGTTTGGGGAAAAAGCTATATAAACTTGTGCGTGCAGTTTTAAAACTTATTGCAGCTAATTTCAAGACTACAACACAATGATTGAATACCATTGCATTATCAAGTTCCCATCAAATACACAAAAGAGACTTCCTCAAGAAATTGAAGGGGAACGGACGAAATGAGGGTTTATATTTTAGCTCTGTGTTGAGAGACGCTTGTATGTACTGGACATTGGGATATCAATGTCCTTTTGCACAAATAATGAGAACCCAGTTATGCTCAAGAAATAATGTCAAATCAACCCAATTATTACAATTGAAAGCTTCAGGAGAACAAGGATGGTACTAATGTCGTTTTCCATTAACAACAGTACATTAAGAGACAATAAACAAATCAACCGAGGATACGGGACTTGATCCTTGGGTAACAGCATCATTAAGCGCACAAGTGATTCAGGATTTAAAAGATAAGCCTCGGTCGACGCACAAGCATCAGAGAATATACATAGCCAGATATTTTATCCCTCTTTTATTGCCATTTCCTGCCACCTCTCCAGATATGGTTGTGGACCACAGACAAGGGTGGTGTGTGGCAGTGATCACCTTGGTGATCAGGATACATGTGGCAATCGTTCCTGGTACCACAACAGTGAAGGTGGTTTATGTTTGGCACTCCAAGAGTGCACCTGCTCGCACTGCATCACGAGCTGCTTTTGCCTAAGAAAAAATTAAACTCATTTGTTGGGATTGGGCCACTTGCTGTCCAGCACATTTAAAGTTTATGCTATAAACAAAACCAATCAGATTGCTGGCAAATACAACTGATCAAAGTGCAGCAACCCGATTATTTCTTCTGTTAATAAGATATTTGATGGGTTTTTAGCCGATGTTAAGGTGGTAAGACAAAGCAAGCAAAACACCGAGTTTAACGGGAAGCTTGGTCACAAAAAAAGAGAAGTAAAATACCAAAAAGAGGCCTGCAATTATTTGCTGTCCAAAGTGCTGTTTATTAAAGATTATAACCATCATTAATTAAATTAATTAGTAACTGTCCAGTATCATTTTTAACACGATAAGGTGCAATCATTGATAGAATTCTCCACTGAGAATCGATTAATTATTAGGCTTAAAACAACAAAAGCTACCTTTACACACAACACACACACACACACACACACACACACACACACACACACTGTTGTGGGGCCGGGTCTCGGTGGTGAGCACGACCGCTAGAGGGAGCAGTAGAGTCGGCTCCACCGAACACCCGGAATTTATAGGTCGTCACCCCGGATAACTCCGGGTCACTTAAGGACGTGGTCACCAATACTTCGACGGCGTGGGGTAGGGTTAATTGCCTAATTTAATATACCTAAATACCCACGCAGACTACCGGGGAACCATACCTGCGACTCGGATCGTACAGAGTCAGCGAGGGTAACGACTCGGATCCGGCGTAACCGAGCGGAGTTACTGGAGCCGTGCCGGACCAAATGACAATTTACCCTCGCTATCTCTCAACACACAGCGTGATAAGCCAATGAAAGAAACACAGAAGCGAGCTGGAACATTTAACAAGATTTACTTAAAATAATATATCGGGAGGGGAGACACAGAGCAGAGTTATCACGAATAAAAGAAATGTAATATGAAAAGAAAACACTTAAACAGCTCTACTTAACAGACGGGCCCATGGACACACACACACAACACACACACACAACACACACACACACCACACACACACAAAAGAAATGGCTCGCAGCGTCTTCAGTCAGTAGAGCCGGGCCGGGTACCTGTTCCGCCTCGTGCGGTCACACTGACCCGAACCACCACGGTGGGACTTGAACCCACGACCTTGGCGTTGCCAGCACCAAGACTGCAGACCGCTCGACAACGACCACAGACCGCGCCACAATCGCACCAGACTGCAGACCGCTATCGCCAAGATCCACGTCCTCCAGAACGCATCTTGTCAACAACCACTCACTGGCTTTGGATGCCAGGTTGGAAATGTCTGAATTGAAATGTCCTTTCCACAACAAAATGTCTCCACACACGATGACAGGCTGCTCGGCAAACGCCACGATCTCCGTCTGCCGAACGCTGGTCCCGACAACCACTCTCTCCTCTTAAGGGAGGAGGCTTCTTCTCCCCGCCACTCGCCTCCTGATTGGACGGTGGTTGTCAGGCGACTCGTGGCGGCCTCCAATTGGCCGGGCCGAACACTCCATCTGGCTAAGGCAGAGTCAGCCTGAGGTGATAGCTTCCCTGATTGGGCAGGGGTGGTCTGGTGGGAGGGCAACGACCACCTCCCACCATGCGTGTCTGAGAACCCAAACGGAACAGCCAGGGGAGCACCTTATCTCCCACCTCACCCTGTACGTGACACGATGCACGTGGGCGATGGTGGCGATGGTGTTGTTATGTTTGTAGTTGTTGATGTAAAAACCGAGCTAAAAAAAATAACCTGTAGTGCACACATGTCATTCCATTAGACAGAAGGGGATGGGTTGTAACTGTACACAAACTTATCGACATAACTAACTTTGGGACCTGAATGTTGAGTGCGCATGGTTTCCAGATTCGTAACAATATACAGTCATGCGCCGCATTACGACGTTTTGGTCAACGACGGACCGCATATACGACGGTGGTCCCATAAGATTATAATGGAGCTGAAAAATTCCTATCGCCTAGTGATGTCTTAGCCGTCATAGCGCTGCCAGTCGTATATAAGTACAGTATCGCACATACATTATGTACAGTACATACTACTTGATAATGATAATAAACAACTGCAGTGTGGCCCCGTTATAATGCGATCGTTGAGATCCATAAAATGTCATCGCGAAAAAAGCGGGTCGCGAAATCGGGATTCAAGAAAATCAGCGTTCAAACTGACCCAATGTTGACCTAACATCCTAAAACACCCCTATTTTCACCCTTTTGACCAGTTTTTTGCACGTTTACCTTCAAGCAAGTAATTACCTTTGAGTTAAAGAATTCGCGAATAAATCGTGTTGTTACAGTCGAATTAAAACACAAATTAGTTTTAGTAAAGCTTTTTATGTTGTTAAAACATTCACACTGCTCTGAAAACATATCACACAACTGACAGGTGCTCGATTCTTCATTTGTAAATTTTAACATCGATGCAATGATTACGTATTTATAAAATCCAAACGCTATTTATTCACCTTTCTATAATTGATGCGAGAGGAGTGTAATAGCCGATACAAACACCCATGGCCGTCATGAACAGCACAAAGGTAAAACTAAACGTGTCTTCCATCTATCTTGGATGTGTGTTACATTGCCAACGTATTCAGTACAGTAACATGCTGTACAGGTTTGTAGCCAAGGAGCAATAGGCTATACCATATAGCCGAGGTGTGTAGTCGGCGATACCATCGAGGTTTGTGTAATACACTCCAAGATGTTCGCACAATGACGACATCGCTTAACGACGCATTTCTCAGAACGTATCCCGTCGTTAAAGGTCCACTGACACTCAAAACTTTCTGGTTATTTATATATTAACTTGACCTTCCTAGTGAAGAAATCACCCATGTTTCTTTTTTAAATAAAAAATGGGATAATTAGACCAATATTTCGAACATTTCTGGTGCTTTTCAACAACTTGCTATGCCCCCCCCTCAAAAAAGTCGACTTCAGCGAACCGCAGCCTTCACGTCATCTGCAGAACGCGACTCGCACAGAGTGGATTGACTAGATGTCGCGCGCCGTATAAAGTACATACAAATGCATTGTGCACATGTGTTTGCTATCTCACTGATCGTCTTAATTCCTGTGATTTCGCGGAAAATAAATTCTGCTCTGAGCCGTGTATGCACAACAATCACGAGGCAATATTTATCCCTTTACTACCTTGTCGTAGTCGTGTACAAATCCAATACTGTATGCACAATAAAGGGCTATACCATTTTCACAAATATTTAAATGTGACTGTTGGACCTTCCATTAAAAAAGAAACTTACAGGGACATACAAGTAAAATACTAAAGATTAATATTGCATCATTTCAAGGTGCAAGGAGATAATTTAAAATCAAACAATGTGAAAAACCTGCACCAACATTTTGCAGCTTTTGAATTGTTCGTTGAAACCAGCCTGCTGGGATAGGTCCGATTCCACATACATGCAAGCCAGGTATGGCTGCACTCGACATACATGGTTTATTCTAAAGTGAAGTACTGCTTCCATGGCTTGCTATTCATTAACATTTAGCCAAAATGCTGTAATCAATGAACAGGGAAAATATGTTGGCAACTATGAAAGACAAATTTATCTGTCCTATTACACGACCTCATAGCCTCGGGACTCTTACGCATTGACTTATACATTGTGTGCATGCTAATACAAGTTACTTGCCAACTCTGAGGTCTAGACTAGTCCGATAAATCCGTCATCCGTCCGACTAGTCCGATAAATTTGACGTGCTGTAGCTTTCTTTTATTATTCTCTTTTCTTCATCGTTTTCTACTGGTCGACATGACGACAGTAGGAATAAAATAAATAAAATGCAACAGAACGTCAGATTTATCGGACTACTCGAGAGCAATTGTGTCACAGGTGTGTTCTGCACACAAGTTTTCATCGTATCGGACAGCGAGATTGCTTCGTTTTATGCACGGAGAGACACGGCCGATGACATGGGCTGGCCTTGCATGCGATTCATTCGCCGCGGTGCAACATGTTCGCTGCGCTGCGCTGTGCTGGTCACGTCACCTCACTAAAATATTTCTGATATCGAGCAGTATGCAGTCGAATTTACATTATTGAATTACGAATAGGATTTAGTCTAACCAGCTGTTATTGCCAAGTTTCTTTCGATGTCCTCCATCATCATGAACTCCGGGAATTTCATCGCCATTTTCCTCTGCTTGTCCTGCTTCGGGCTCGAACTGCTAAGCCGTATTCCATTTCCAGCTGCTGAACTTCACCTCCCGCGCTACGTTATCCGACAATTCTCCATCTGATTCAGACCAAATCCTTCATTTCTCTCACACTCACTGTCGCTACCAGACAAATCAAAGTCCATGTCATCCATTATTCAAAACCAAATGTTGATTTTTTAAAGAAGAAAATGAACGAAGCGTTTGAGTCGACCAATTGAATGTGGAAACACACAGGAGCCAATGAAATCACGTAGACCGCCAACCCGAGTAATTTACGTGCAGCCTTTGTCGTCCTGCAGTTGACGTCATGTGGGTTACGCCCTTTCAGTAGATTTCGGCAGATTTTTAGGGGCGTTTCCGAAGAGGTTGTTTTTTTAATTTTACATTTTACAG
>CM068964.1:77137400-77147844 GCA_035128595.1 Eptatretus atami
GGAGAGGAGAGTTGTCGCGTTGATGTGATGGGGTTGCGTAGCCGGTGGACCAGTAGGACCTGTCGGTCGGCTTATCTTATTACGATGTTCAAGCTGTGGGGTGGTGTGTGGTGTGGTGGTGGAGCGTTCAAGCCAGCGTCGATCTGAATGCGCTCATTCCGTGCGCGCCAACGTGGCCCGCACTGTACAGTTTCCTGGCTCGATTCGCAGCTTCGCTGCGCCGGAAGACGAGAAAAGACGTTCACCATCCGTGGAGAATCCCTGCTGCCAGCGGAGGACCGGAGAGGTACATTCATCAATGGATAAATACCGTGGCAACGTCTCACGAGTGGCAGTACGTGTCTGCTTTCGAGCACATTCCATACAGTGCGCGCGGTTCCGCCATTACGCAACGTGGCACGCTCAGCGTTCACGAGACGTTACGTCGACTCAGCTAGCGTGTGCGCGGGCGACCCTATTGTGGTTTGAGGTTAAAAGGAACAAGCCGCTTTCTACCGCGCAACTCGTAATCCCTGCCCACATGGGCGGGTAGTCGGCTTTTCGGCCTCGCGTACCGTATTTCGTGCAACGTGGCGTCGTGCTGGCTGTGTTCCCGGGTGACCCATTCGTGCAGCCTCTGAGAGGTATTTATTCGCATGCCTTTTTTAATGCAACCGGCAATCTTCCCCAGATATCGGAAGCTCGAGTTCCCGGATAATCCGCACCAACAGCACACCTACATGACTCGGCGTGGTTTCCCACGCAGGCTGCACACTCTGGCGCTCCACGATGGGGGGGGAGGGGGGCTCCACCTTACAGCGGGCGGTGGTTGTTTACCTCAGATAATCAAGCAAAGAAGAAGAAGTGGGGATAAACTGAAGAGAAAATGATCTTAAGCACCCTCGCTATTAATCATCGCAACGCACTCCCTTAGTTGTCCGCTTAACAAAAGGAAGGGGACCTATCTACCGTTATATGACTAACTGTCTTGGGGACACCTATCTGTTGTATGGATGCGGTTCGACAACGCTTTATATATATATAATATATTAATATTATATATATTTATATTATATATATATATATATATATATAATATATTTACAAATTAGGCGCTTTTAGCTACTAATGGTAAAAATTCAAATTTGCGATAGAAGTTTTGCAGAAATCCTTCCAAAATGGTGAGGTTACATGAAAAACTAAAATCTTCCAAGTTTTTATTAAGATTGAAAATAATATTTTTAGGACTTGCGCAGGCACTTGACATCCTTCTCCATTAGTACAACAATGGCTTAAATTAAACATGAAAATCTCTTTTGATGAAAACAATTTTAAAAAAATTCTCCTGAAAAGTAAATAATATGCCTTTATAAAATCAAAGTTTCCTTTGAGGCCTTTTGTGGTGATTTCCGTCGGTACATACTCCATGCACTTGAACAAGGTACGCACTTGAGCCTCATCTCTTGTTCGAGTTCGCAGCTTTCGTGAATCTTGGATTGAGGGCGACGCCATTCTTTCGGCCGCATCATTCACATGACGTTCATAGAGTTCAACCCTCTGCTTTGCTTTGACGTAGATCAAAGCTCTTCATTTGAATGGATCCTTTCCTCGAAGAAAGGTCTTCTGGCAGCTCGAGGAAGCATAAAGAGATTTTTAGTTTGGGAGGAGCAGAGGGTCAGACAGCTTCTTTCCTCTGGATTGGGGAAGCCAGACTCGTCCGAGATGGATCCTCTGAAGCCCTCGCACGTCCTTCATGTTTATTACCATGGCGATCTTTTCTGACGAAATCAAGTTGTCATCAAAGAAGTGCAAGGCCCGACGTTAACTTCGCTCAGGTACCACAGATGGCGGCTCATTGTTTTGTATGCAGCCATGAATTTCAAGTGAATGGAGGTGCTTGTAAGGCGAGCTGGAGGTCCATTCTTTGGCGGCGGAAAGCAGCATTTTCGAGCGTCGAACCAGCCCTGATAGAGTGCTAGCAACAAAGAAGACAGACGCTGCTTGATCCCGGCTAAAATAGGTGGTTCTGTGCGACATGTACTGCGGGATGATGGACGCGCGTTTAGTGAGAAAATCCGAGAACTGCCCTTGAAACATCCGATCTTTGAAGCAGTAAATTGGCACGAGCCATCCAACGCGGCTTCGGTGAATGGCGCCAGGTGCCCTGAATGTTTGGAACTTGATGTCCAGAAGGGACGCCTCCAAGGGAAAATGATCGTCAGTTGCGAGAAGTTCTTTTTAGTCATCTCGGGGATGCTTCTGCTTCAGAACTCTGGGCATGCTGAATGACAGAATTGGACCATGGATGGATATACGGTGGCTGTGCTTGCATCATCAGCAGCAAGTCAAGTAAATGCGTGAAATTAAAATGGGGCCAGCAGTCCCGGAAGGTTTGGAATAAGGTGATAGTCTGGCCCTTGGGATGGCTTCATAGACCGAAGAAAGAGTAAACTGCTTCCAAAACAAGTTCTAAGACATGGTGCCGACACGCAAAATAAAAGAAGTTTGATCGATCAAGGATGTTTCTCAATACGAACACAGACCCACCCTGGATTCCAGTATTACAGGCTGTCGTGTCAAACCATCCCCTTGACACGTCCATCCAGGTTCCATCCTAACTGTTGAAAAGATGGAACGCGGATCGTTTCTTACCGCTTGGAGTCTTTTCAGGTTCGGATTTGCCAGGATTTTTGACACACCATTCCCAGTGACCAAATTGGCGCTCTGTCAACTTTGTCTCTTTAGTTAAGGTCTGCATCGTTGGAATTCCGGGTGAACAGGGGTGTGTAAGTTAAAGCGCTGCTTTATCTCTTCAGCGCGTTGCTTCCTGTGGTTAACACGAGCGGCCACGAATGGGCAACTTGGACTGAGAGAAGTTTTTATTGATGTCTTGTCCATTGCTTGGCAAATGGATATTAGAAACCGCTTGCGAACGATCGCTAAGGAGAGTTCTATCAGGGCTCGTTATTCGATGTTATCCAGTGTGTCCCACGTTTCTTTCGGAGGCTGGGATCAGGTGGTTGGTGGATGGAAGAAGATTGGTTGTCGACTTTGGACTGATTTCCGTAGTGTGAGGAGGAGGAAGACTGGGGTTGGCTGTTTCAGAAGTTGCGGCCATCTCCAAAGCGGACTTCGTGTTTCCCTCTTTTTCTTATCCTTACGTTTCTAATTTCTTCTGAGTCCTGGCGTCTTGTAGTCAAGATCCGTCTTTCTGGACGCCCTTTCACCTGAGAGCAGAAACTCTTGTCCTCATCGATTTATTTAAGATTTGCATCAGCGTGGCTTGTCAAAACAGTCATCCAGGTGCGGCCTTGAATTGTCTTGTTTTCTAATGTTTGGTAGCGTCTTCCGATTGATGCTTTTGCTTAAACACCTGCCACGTTGTGTGTAATTTTCGCACATGGACTACACCAGGAGGTGCTTAGTAGGAATCCCGTCTGTGGACAGAAATGTTCATTAGTCTGTATGTTTGATTCAGCAACTTACAGTTTAGGTTCATCATTTCCACATGAGGACAGTCAAAGCGGAGAAACTTTGGCCTTAGAAGGAGTTTGGCCAGGAAGTGTTGGTTAGGGATCCATCAGCCAAATGGCCTTTTTTCGTCTAGTTCTGGGAGGCCATTACCCCAAGAATTGCAGAATTTCTGGTCTGAAAAAAGGAAATAATGTTAAGTGGAAATTTCGAGTGGTAGTACAATTGAAAGTAACAAGTTTTTGCCAAGTTGGCGGTTAATTGCACGATGTGGAGAATGCTTTTGTTCGCTGTGGCGATTGTGCAAATTAACAAGAAATCTTTCCGTTTCCGTTTTGGACGAGGGTTGGGACTTCATTTAATTTTTTTGATTTAGCAATTTATGAGCTGATTTCATTTCTTCACTCAATTTTAATATCTTTTTTCATTAATTATACGAATATATATTAACCCTCAAACAGTAGATCATGATCTCAATCAAACTTTTTATTGATTGCGAAAAGAGAAAAAATCATTTTGGCAGTTTTTGATGCCTTTTTTGTTGCAACTTTGCATGCGCTTGCGCAGTTCAGACTGAACTCAATAAAAATATTTTAACAATGATTTCTAGTAGGCAACCTCACTGAATGGCGGGTTTCTGTGCATTAAAAAAACTTTATTTTTTAGAAGCAGTCCTAATAACTAAATATATATTATATGTTATTATATAACATACATAATATATATATACATACATTAACAGTCATGCGCAGAGCCTGGTGTTGGGCGCAGTGGCTTAGGCAGACGGCTTGGGGACACCAAAAAGGTCCTGAGTTCGAGCCTGTTGGCCACTGATTAATATATATGGATGTATATATACGGTACATTACATATATTGATATATAATTTGTATAATAGTTTATAAATATATATGTTTTATATTATATATTATTATCCAGTCGTATAACACAAGGGGTTGACATCGCTGTCATCCCTTTTCGAGGTCGGCGATGAGTACCAGTGTATGGCCGGTTGTAGCCCCCGGATTAGAATAGGTGTACCATTCCCTGTGTGTCGTAAGAGGCACCGAGGGTGTTGCGTCAGGATGGGCATCCGGCGTAAAAACCTGTGCCAAATCATTATGCGGACAACAAACGATTTCATACCGATCGGTCGAGCGCCGGGTTACCAACGACGCCACGGGTACGGATCGCGGTGGTCAGCAGGGTACCAGTGGAATTGTGCTACTGCTGGGCGAAGAGGAGAAGGAGACGGGGAAGGCGAGTCCGGAGGCAGTGGGGAGGGGAAGGGTAGAAGTGTGGAGGTGAGAGTTGGACTCTGAATGTTGGGACGATGACTGGCAAAGGGCGAGAGTTGGCTGATATGTGGAGAGAAGAAAGGTGGACATACTGTGTGTACAAGAGACCAAGTGGATGGGGAGCGAAGGCTAGGAGCATGGAGGTGGTTCAAACTGTTCTATCCAATGGTGTGGATGGGAGGAGAAATGGTGTCGGGCGTAATCCTGAGGAAGATTATGTCAAGAGGGTATTGGAGGTGGGAGAGTGTCTGACGAGGTGATGAGTGTGAAGTTGGAAATTTGAGGGGTGATGATGAATGTCATCAGTGCATATCCCTGCATAGGGGGTGTGAAGATGGAGTATAAGAAGATTTCTGGAGTGAGTTTGATGAAGTGGTGGAGAGTGTATCCAGGATGAAAGAGTGGTGATTGGAGCAGATTTCAATGGGCATGTTGGGAAGGGAATAAAGAGGATAAGTGAGGTGATGGGTAGGTACGGTCTCAACAAGAGAATGTGGAGGCAATGGTGGTAGAGTTTGCAAAAGAATGGAATGGCAGTGGTAAATAGTATTTCAAGAAGAGGGAGGAACGGGTGACGTACAAGAGTGGAGGAAGTGCACACAGTTGGATTACTCTTATAGCAGAGATGCAACCTGAAAGAGATTAGAGACTAAGGTGGTGGCAGGGGAGAGTGTAGCTCGACAGCATCGATTGTGGTCTGTAGGATGATTTTGGAGGTGAGGTTGAGGAAGAAGTGAGGCTGAACCAAGGACCAGATGGTGGAAAGCTGAAGAGAAAGTGTTTGCGTGGAATTTAGGGAGGAGGCGAAGACAGGTTTGGATGGTGGTAAAGATGGGTGGGATGATTGGGCAACTACAGCAGAAGTGGTGGAGGGAGATAGCTAGGAAGGTACTTTGGTGTGACATGTGACGAGGAAGGAAGATAAGGAGACTTGGTGGTGACGAGGAAAAGTACAAGAAAGTACAAGGAAGAGGGGTTGGCGAAAAATAAGTGGATATCGAGAGATGAAGAAAGTGGCAGGAGTAACAGAGGAGTGGCGGCGAAAGGCAAAGAGAGAGGTGGCAAAGGCTAGAAAAAGGCATATGACGAGCTGTATGAGAAGTTGGATACAAAGGAAGGGGAAAAGGATTTATACCGATTGCAAGACAGAGGGACCGAGCTGGGAAGGATGTGCTGCAGGTGAGGGGGATAAAGGACGCAAATGGGAATGTGCTGACGAGCGAGGAGAGTGTTTGAGAAGGTGGATGGAGTACTTTGAGGAGCTGATGAATGAAGAAAATGAGAGAGAGAGAAGGCTGGAAGAGGTGGAGATAGTGAATCAGGAAGTGGGTGGATCAGTAAGGATGAAGTGAGGACTGCTATGAAGAGGATGAAGGTGGAAAGGTGGTTGGCCCAGATGGTATCCAGTGGAGGCATGGAATGCTTAGGAGAGATGGCAGTGGGGTTGTTAACAGATTGTTTAATAAAATCTTGGAAAGTGAGAGGAGCCGGAGGAGTGGAGATTAAGTGTACTGGTTCCGATTTTCAAGAACAAGGGTGAGTGCAGGGCTGTGGAATATTACAGAGGGATAAAGTTGTTAAGCCACACCATGGAGTTGTGGGAAAGGTAGTGAGAGCTGGTTGAGAGGAGAGATGACTATTTGTGAGCAGCAATATGGGTTTATGCCAGGAAAGAGCACCACTGATGCGATGTTTGCTTTGAGAATGTTGATGCAGAAGTATAGGGAAGGCCAGAAGGAGTTACATTGTGTGTTTGTGCATTTAGAGAAAGCTTATGATAGGGTGCCAAGAGAGGGTTGTGGCATTGTATGAGGAAGTTGGGAGTGGTGGAGAGAGTATGTGAGAGATCGTGCAGGATATGTATGAGGACAGTGTGACAGCGGTGAGGTGTGTGGTAGGATGACGGACCAGTTTAAGGTAAAGTGGGATTGCACCAAGGATCAACTCTGAGCCCTTTCCTGTTTGCAATGGTGATGAACAGGTTGACGGACGAGATCAGACTGGAGTCTCCATGACTATGATGTTCGCGGATGACACATGATCTTTAGAGAGAGTAGGGAGCAGGCTGGAGAGTGAGGCGAGCCTCGAGAGGTGGAGGTACGCACTGGAGAAATGGGAATGATAGTCAGTAGGAGTAAGACGGAGTACATGTGCGTAAATGAGAGGGAGGGTGTGGTATGGTGCGGTTGCAAGGAGTTGAGGTGGGAAGGTGGATGGGTTTAAATACTTGGGATCAACTGTCCAAAGTAACGGAGAGTGTGGTAGAGAAGTGAAAAAGAGAGTGCAGGAGGATGGAGTGGGTGGAGAAGAGTTGCAGGAGTGATTTGGAGAGAAGGGTAGCTGCAAGAGTGAAGGGAAAGTATATAAAGACGGTAGTGAGACCAGCTATGCTGTATGGTTTGGAGGCGGTGGCGCTAAACAAAAGACAGGAGCGGAGCTGGAGGTGGCAGAGCTAAAGATGCTGCGATTCCGTTGGGAGTGACGAGGATGGACAGGATAGGAATGAGTTTATTAGAGGACAGCGCGCGTAGGAGCGGTTGGAGACAAAGTGAGAGGTGAGATTGAGATGGTTTGGACATGTGCACAGGAGGAAGCGGAGTTATCGGGAGAAGGATGCTGAGGATGGAGCCGCCAGGCAGGAGGAGAAGAGGAAGGCCAAGAAGAGGTTCCTGGATGCGGTGAGGGCGGACATGCGGGCGGTTGGATGTCAATGAAGAGTGTGAGGATAGAGCGAAATGGACGGTTGATCCACTGTGGCGACCCTAATGGAGCAGCCCGAAAGAAGAAGAAGAAGAGATACAGTCATGCGCCACTTAAAGGTCCCATAACACCAAGAACTGAAATTGCCTATATATATATTTATATATGTCCTACAGGAGTTTTTCATCGTGATTTCAGATCTGACAATGTTTTTTCACAATACTCGTTCTGTAAATGTAAAATTAAAAACAAACCTCTTCGGGAACGCCCCTAAAAATTCTGCCGAAATCTACTGAAAGGGGCGTAACCCACATGACGTCAACTGCAGGACGACAAAGGCTGCACGTAAATTACTCGGGTTGGGTCTACGTGATCTATTGGCTTCCTGTGTGTTTCCACATTCAATTGGTCGACTCAAACGCTTCGTTCATTTCTTCTTTTAAAAAATCAAACATTTGGTTTTGAATATGGATGACATGGACTTTGATTTGTCTGGTAGCGACAGTGAGTGTGAGAGAAATGAAGGATTTTGGTCTGAATCAGATGGAGAATTGTCGGATAACGTAGTCGCGGGAGGTGAAGTTCAGGCAGCTGGAAATGGAATACGGCCTTAGCAGTTCGAGCCCGAAGCAGGACAAGCAGAGGAAAATGGCGATGAAATTCCCGGAGTTCATGATGATCGGGAGGACATCGAAGGAAGACTTGGCAATAACAGCTGGTTAGACTAAATCCTATTCGTAATTCAATAATGTAAATTCGACTTGCATACTGCTCGATATCAGAAATATTTTAGTGAGGTGACGTGACCAGCACAGCGCAGCGCAGCGGACATGTTGCACCGCGGCGAATGAATCGCATGCAGGCAGCCCATGTCATCGCCGTGTCTCTCCGTGCATAAAACGAAGCAATCTCGCTGTCCGGATACGATGAAAACTTGTGTGCAGAACACACTTGTGACACAATTGTCTCGAGTAGTCCGATAAATCTGACGTTCTGTTGCATTTTATTTATTTTATTCCTACTGTCGTCATGTCGCACCAGTAGAAAACGATGAAGAAAAGAGAATAATAAAAGAAAGCTACAGCACGTCAAATTTATCGGACTAGTCGGACGGATGACGGATTTATCGGACTAGTCTAGACTCTAGAGTTGGCAGTAACTTGTATTAGCATGCACACAATGTATAAGTCAATGCGTAAGAGTCCCGAGGCTATGAGGTCGTGTAATAGGACAGATAAATTTGTCTTTCATAGTTGTGCCAACATATTTTTCCCTGTTCATTGATTACAGCATTTTGGCTAAATGTTAATGAATAGCAAGCCAATGGAAGCAGTACTTCACTTTAGAATAAACCATGTATGTCGAGTGCAGCCATACCTGGCTTGCATGTATGTGGAATCGGACCTATCCAGCAGGCTGGTTTCAACGAACAATTCAATAAGCTGCAAAATGTTGGTGCAGGTTTTTCACATTGTTTGATTTTAAATTATCTCCTTGCACCTTGAAATGATGCAATATTAATCTTTAGTTATTTACTTGTATGTCCCTGTAAGTTTCTTTTTTAATGGAAAGGTCCAACAGTCACATTTAATATTTTGTGGAAATGGTATAGCCCTTTATTGTGCATACATGTATTGGATTTGTACACGACTACGACAAGGTAGTAAAGGGATAAATAATTGCCTCGTGATTGTTGTGCATACACGGCTCAGAAGCAGAATTTTATTTCCGCGAACAATCACAGGAATTAAGACGATCAGTGAGATAGCAAACACATGTGCACAATGCATTTGTATGTACTTTATACGGCGCGCGACATCTAGTCAATCCACTCTGTGCGAGTCGCGTTCTGCAGATGACGTGAAGGCTGCGGTTCGCTGAAGTCGACTTTTTTGAGGGGTGGGGCATAGCAAGTTGTGAAAAGCACCAGAAATGTTCGAAATATTGGTCTAATTATCCCATTTTTTATTTTAAAAAGAAACATGGGTGATTTCTTCACTAGGAAGGTCAAGTTAATATATAAATAACCAGAAAGTTTTGAGTGTCATGGGACCTTTAACGACGGGGTACGTTCTGAGAAATGCGTCGTTAAGCGATGTCGTCATTGTGCGAACATCTTGGAGTGTACTTACACAAACCTCGATGGTATCGCCGACTACACACCTCGGCTATATGGTATAGCCTATTGCTCCTTGGCTACAAACCTGTACAGCATGTTACTGTACTGAATACTGTTGGCAATTGTAACACACATCCAAGATAGATGGAAGACACGTTTAGTTTTACCTTTGTGCTGTTCATGACGGCCATGGGTGTTGTTAGCGGCTACTTACACTCTCCTCTCGCATCAATTATAGAAGGTGAATAAATAGCGTTTGGATTTTATAAATACGTAATCATTGCATCGATGTTATAATTTACAAATGAAGAATCGAGCACCTGTCAGTTGTGTGATATGTTTTCAGAGCAGTGTGAATGTTTTAACAACATAAAAAGCTTTACTAAAAACTAATTTGTGTTTTAATTTCGACTGTAACAACAACGATTTATTCGCGGAATTCTTTAACTCAAAGGTAATTACTTGCTTGAAGGTAAACGTGCAAAAACTGGTCAAATAGGGTGAAAATAGGGGTTTTTTAGGATGTTAGGTCAACATTGGGTCAGTTTGAACGCTGATTTTCTTGAATCCCGATTTAGCGCGACCCGCTTTTTTCGCGATGACATTTTATGGATCTCAACGATCGCATTATAACGGGGCCACACTGCAGTTGTTTATTATCATTATCAAGTAGTATGTACTGTACATAATTGTATTGTGCGATACTGTACTTATATACGACTGGCAGCGCTATGACGGCTAAGACATCACTAAGGCGATGAATTTTTCAGCTCCATTATAATCTTATGGGACCACCGTCGTATATGCGGTCCGTCGTTGACCAAAACGTCGTAATGCGGCGCATGACTGTATATTGTTACGAATCTGGAAACCATGCG
>CM068964.1:77214478-77227149 GCA_035128595.1 Eptatretus atami
TCCCTTTTATTTGCCCATACCAGGAAAGCGCAGTGAATTATTTGGCCGTACCAGGTAAATACTGTGGTTTATTGGCCGTACCAGGAAAATGCTGTGGTTTATTTGACCGTACCAGGAAAATGCCATGGTTTATTTGACCGTACCAGGAAAATGCCATGGTTTATTGGACCGTACCAGGAAAATGCCATGTTTTATTTGACCCTACCAGGGAAAATGCCATGGTTTATTTGACCGTACTAGGAAAATGCCATGGTTTATTTGACCGTACCAGGAGAACGCCATGGCTTATTGGACCGTACCAGGAAAATGTCTTGTTTTATTTGACCCTGCCAGGGAAAATGCCATGGTTTATTTGACCGTACAGAAAAATGCCATGGCTTATTTGACCGTACCAGGATAATGCCATGGTTTGTTTGAACGTACCAGAAAATGCCGTGGTTTATTGGACCCTACCAGGGAAAATGCCATGGTTTATTTGACCGTATCAGGAAAATGCCATGGTTTCTTTGACCGTACTAGGAAAATGCCATGGTTTATTTGACCGTACCAGGGAAACACCATGGTTTATGGACCATTCCAGGAAAATGCCTTGTTTTATTTGACCTTACCAGGGAAAATGCCATGGTTTATTTGACCGTACCAGGGAAACACCATGGTTTATTGGACAATACAGGAAAATGCCTTGTTTTATTTGACCTTACCAGGGAAATGCCATGGTTTTATTTGACCGAACCAGGATAATGCCATGGTTTATTTGACCATACCAGGCCAATGCCGTGGTTTATTTGACTGTTACAGGGAAATGCCATGGCTTATTGGACCGTACCAGGCAAATGCCATGTTTTATTGACTGTACCAGGAAAATGCCATGGTTTATTTGACCGTACCAGGAAAATGTCTTCGTTTATTTGCCCGCACCAGGAAAGTGCAGGAGGATTATTTGGCCGTACCAGGAAAATACTGTGGTTTATTTGGCTGTGCCAGGAAATGCTATGGCTTATTTGACCGTATCAGGAAAATGCCATGTTTTATTTGACCGCACCAGGAAAATGCCATGGCTTATTTGACCGTACCAGGAAAATGTCGTGGCTTGTTGGACCCTACCAGGAAAATGCCATGGTTTATTTGAACGTACAAGGAAAATGCCATGGTTTATTTGACCGTTCCAGGGAATGCAATGGCTTATTGGACCGTGCCAGGAAAATGCCATGTTTTATTGACCGTACCAGGAAAATGCCATGGTTTATTTGACCGTACCAGGGAAATGCCGTGATTTATTTGCCCGTACCAGAAAAATGTCTTCGTTTATTTGCCCGTGCCAGGAAAATGTCTTCCTTTATTTGCCCATACCAGGAAAGCGCAGGGGATTATATGGCCGTACCAGGAAAATACTGTGGTTTTTTTGGCCGTACCAGGAAAATGCCATGGCTTATTTGACCGTGCCAGGAAATGCCGTGCTTTATTTGACCATTCCAGGAAAATGCCATGGTTTATTTGACTACCAGAAAAATGCCGTGTTTTATTTGACCGTACCAGGGAAAATGCCATGGCTTATTTGCCCGTGCCGGGGAAATGCCATGGCTTATTTGCCCTTGCCGGGAAATGCCATGGCTTATTTGACCGTACCAGGGAAATACCATGGTTTGTTTTGAACGTTCCAGGAAAATGCCATGTTTGTTTGAACGTACCAGGAAAATGCCATGGTTTGTTTGAACGTACCAGGAAAATGCCATGGTTTTTTGGACCCTACCAGGGAAAATGCCATGGTTTATTTGACCGTACCAGAAAAAATGCCGTTTTATTTGACCATTCCAGGAAAATGCCATGGTTTATTGGACCGTTCCAGGAAAATGCCGTTTTATTTGACCATTCCAGGAAAATGCCATGGTTTATTGGACCGTACCAGGAAAATGCCGTGATTTATTTGACCGTACTAGAAAAATGCCATGTTTAATTTGAACGTTCCAGTAAAAAGCCGTGTTTTATTTGACCTACCAGGGAAATGCCATGGTTTATTTGACTGTACCAGGAAAATGCTATGGTTTATTTGCCCGTGCCGGGGAAATGCCATGGCTTATTTGCCCGTGCCGGGGAAATACCATGGTTTGTTTGAACGTTCCAGGAAAATGCCATGGTTGTTTTTGAACGTACCAGGAAAATGCCATGGTTTGTTTGAACGTACCAGAAAATGCCATGGTTTTTTGGACCCTACCAGGGAAATGCCATGGTTTATTTGACCGTACCAGAAAAATGCCGTTTTATTTGACCATTCCAGGAAAATGCCATGGTTTATTTGACTGTACAGGAAAATGCTATGGTTTATTTGACCGTGCCAGGAATGCCGTGGTTTATTTGACCATACCAGGACAATGCCGCTGTTTATTTGACCGTACCAGGGAAATACCATGGTTTATTGGACCGTACCAGGAAAATGCCGTGATATACTGTATTTGACCGTACCAGAAAAATGTCGTGTTTTATTTGACCGTTCCAGGAAAATGCCGTGTTTTATTTGACCGTACCAGGGAAAATGCCATGGCTTATTTGCCCGTACCAGGAAAATGCCATGGTTTATTTGACCATTCCAGGGAAATGCCATGTTTATTTGACCGTACCAGAAAAATGCCGTTTTATTTGACCATTCAGGAAAATGCCATGGTTTATTGGACCGTTCCAGGAAATGCCGTTTTATTTGACCATTCCAGGAAAATGCATGGTTTATTGGACCGTACCAGGAAATGCCGTGATTTATTTGACCGTACTAGAAAAATGCCATGTTTAATTTGAACGTTCCAGTAAAAAGCCGTGTTTTATTTGACCCTACCAGGGAAAATGCCATGGTTTATTTGACTGTACCAGGAAATGCCATGGTTTATTTGACCGTACCAGGAAAATGCCATGGTTTATTTGACCGTACCAGGAAAATGCCATGGTTTATTTGACCGTACCAGGAAAATGCCATGGTTTATTTGACCGTACCAGGGAAATGCCGTGATTTATTTGCCCGTACCAGAAAAATGTCTTCGTTATTTGCCCGTGCCAGGAAAATGTCTTCCTTTATTTGCCCATACCAGGAAAGCGCAGGGGGATTATATGGCCGTACCAGGAAAATACTGTGGTTTATTTGGCCGTACCAGGAAAATGCCATGGCTTATTTGACCGTGCCAGGAAAATGCCGTGCTTTATTTGACCATTCCAGGAAAATGCCATGGTTTTATTGACTACCAGAAAATGCCGTGTTTTATTTGACCGTACCAGGGAAAATGCCATGGCTTATTTGCCCGTGCGGGAAATGCCATGGCTTATTTGCCCTTGCCGGGGAAATGCCATGGCTTATTTGACCGTACCAGGGAAATACCATGGTTTGTTTGAACGTTCCAGGAAAATGCCATGGTTTGTTTGAACGTACCAGGAAAATGCCATGGTTTGTTTGAAGTACCAGGAAAATGCCATGGTTTTTTGGACCCTACCAGGGAAAATGCCATGGTTTATTTGACCGTACCAGAAAAATGCCGTTTTATTTGACCATTCCAGGAAAATGCCATGGTTTATTGGACCGTTCCAGGAAAATGCCGTTTTATTTGACCATTCCAGGAAAATGCCATGGTTTATTGGACCGTACCAGGAAAATGCCGTGATTTATTTGACCGTACTAGAAAAATGCCATGTTTATTTGAACGTTCCAGTAAAAAGCCGTGTTTTATTTGACCCTACCAGGGAAAATGCCATGTGTTTATTTGACTGTACCAGGAAAATGCTATGGTTTATTTGCCCGTGCCGGGGAAATGCCATGCTTATTTGCCCGTGCCGGGGAAATACCATGGTTTGTTTGAACGTTCCAGGAAAATGCATGGTTTGTTTGAACGTACCAGGAAAATGCCATGGTTTGTTTGAACGTACCAGGGGAAATGCCATGGTTTTTTGGACCCTACCAGGGAAAATGCCATGGTTTATTTGACCGTACCAGAAAAATGCCTTTTATTTGACCATTCCAGGAAATGCCATGGTTTATTTGACTGTACCAGGAAAATGCTATGGTTTATTTGACCGTGCCAGGAAAATGCCGTGGTTTATTTGCCATACCAGGACAATGCCGCTGTTTATTTGACCGTTCCAGGGAAATACCATGGTTTATTGGACCGTACCAGGAAAATGCCGTGATATACTGTATTTGACCGTACCAGAAAAATGTCGTGTTTTATTTTCCGTTCCAGGAAAATGCCGTGTTTTTTTGACCGTACCAGGGAAATGCCATGGCTTATTTGCCGTACCAGGAATGCCATGGTTTATTTGACCATTCCAGGGAAATGCCATGGTTTATTTGACCGTACCAGAAAAATGCCGTTTTATTTGACCATTCCAGGAAATGCCATGGTTTATTGGACCGTTCAGGAAAATGCCGTTTTATTTACCATTCCAGGGAAATGCCATGGTTTATTGGACCGTACCAGGAAAATGCCGTGATTTATTTGACCGTACTAGAAAAATGCCATGTTTAATTTGAACGTTCCAGTAAAAAGCCGTGTTTTATTTGACCCTACCAGGGAAAATGCCATGGTTTATTTGACTGTACCAGGAAAATGCCATGGTTTATTTGACCTACCAGGAAAATGCCATGGTTTATTTGACCCTACCAGGGAAAATGCCATGTTTATTTGACCGTACCAGGAAATGCTATGGTTTATTTGACCATGCCAGGAAAATGCCGTGGTTTATTTGAACATACCGGACAATGCCGCTGTTTATTTGACCGTACCAGGGAATACCATGGTTTATTGGACCGTACCAGGAAAATGCCGTGATATACTGTATTTGACCGTACCAGAAAAATGTCGTGTTTTATTTGACCGTTCCAGGAAAATGCCGTGTTTTATTTGACCGTACCAGGGAAATGCCATGGCTTATTTGCCCGTACCAGGAAATGCCATGGTTTATTTGACCATTCCAGGGAAATGCCATGGCTTATTTGACCGCGCCAGGGAATACCATGGTTTATTTGACCGTACCAGGGAAATACCATGGCTTTTGAATCGTACCAGGAAAATGTCGTGGCTTATTGGACCGTACCAGGAAAATGCCATGGTTTATTTGACCGTACCAGGGAAATGTCATGGTTTATTGGACCGTACCAGGAAAATGCCATGGTATAATTGAACGTACCAGGAAAATGCCGTGGTTTATTGGACCCTACCAAGGAAAATGCCATGGTTTATTGGACCGTACCAGGAAAATGGCTTGTTTTATTTGACCCTACCAGGGGGAAATGCCGTGCTTTATTTGACCATTCCAGGAAAATGCCATGGTTTTTTTGACTGTACCAGAAAATGCCGTGTTTATTTGACCGTCCCAGGAAAATGCCGTGTTTTATTTGACCGTACCAGGGAAAATGCCATGGCTTATTTGACCGTACCAGGAAACTGCCATGGCTTATTTGCCCGTGCCGGGGAAATGCTATGGTTTATTTGACCGTACCAGGAAAATGCCATGGTTTATTTGACCGTACCAGGGAAATACCATGGTTTGTTTGAACGTACCAGGAAAATGCCATGGTTTGTTTGAACGTACCAGGAAAATGCCATGGTTTTGTTTGAACTACCAGGAAAATGCCGTGGTTTATTGGACCCTTCAGGGAAAATGCCATGGTTTATTTTACCGTTCCAGAAAATGCCGTTTTATTTGACCATTCCAGGAAAATGCCATGGTTATTGACCGTACCAGGAAATGCCGTTTTGTTTGACCATTCCAGGAAAATGCCATGGTTTTTGGACCGTACCAAAATGCCGTGATTTATTTGACCGTACCAGAAAAATGCCATGTTTAATTTGAACGTTCCAGGAGAATGCCGTGTTTATTTGACCCTACCGGGAAATGCCATGGTTATTTGACTGTACCAAATGCCATGTTTATTTGACCGTACCAGGAAAATGCCATGGTTTATTTGACCCTACCAGGGAAAATGCCATGGTTTATTTGACCGTACCAGGAAAATGCTATGGTTATTTGACCGTACCAGGAAATGCCATGGTTTATTTGACCGTACCAGGAAAATGCCATGGTTTATTTGACCGTACCAGGAAAAATGCCATGGTTTATTTGACCGTGCCAGAAAATGGCATGGCTTATGTGGCCGTACAGGAAAATGCCATGGTTTTAATTGACCGTACCAGGAAAATGCCATGGTTTATTTGACCGACCAAGGAAAATGCCATGGTTTTTTGACCCCCCAAGGAAATGCGTTGGTTTGTTGACCCCAAGGAAAATTCCATGGTTTATTTGACCCCCCAAGGAAAATGCCATGGTTTGTTTGACCCCCCAAGGAAAATGCCATGGTTTATTTGACCCCCCAAGGAAAATGATGTGGATTTTGTGATATTCCCAGGATAATGCCAAGGTTTACATGACATTAACAGGAAAATGCAGGCATTTACGTAACATTTCACTTTTAAGCAGTCATGTTTGATTTAAGTCCAAACCGCTGATGCTCAATTCAAACATATTCCATAAAAAGTTTATCACAGTGAAGAACGTTGTTGATGAATTGTTTAGTTTGGAAGACGCCAAAAAAAATTTTTGGACTTAATAGGACTAACACCAGGACATGGGGCAGGGTATGTGAGCAGCAAATTTGATGTCATCGTGAAATATTTTCCTCTGCCATCGAAGGCGGACAAAGGTTATGTTTTAACTCCTGTTTATTTGTCTGTGAACAGAATATCACAAAACGGTATGGACGGATTCGGCCGATATTTGGTGGACATGTTGGGTGTGTGACAAGGACGAATTAATTAGATTTTGGTGAAGAGCTGAATTCGAGAATTTTTTTTTAATTTTTAAAGTGATTCTTCACCATTGAGAGATGGGGCCAAAAACCTATATCCAGTATCACATGATGTCTCAGATCTGGCCTATCATTGGGCGACACAATGTAAACTGTTTAGCCTGGCGGAGGTACGCGCTCTACCAAGCGTCGTTCTGGTTTCTACAAGTACTGCTAAATGGAAGGGTTTTGAAAGTTCCAAGAGATGATGTGTTCTGCATTGTTCAAATGCATAATTCCATTAAAATAAAATGATTTCAAAGGCAGAAAAAAAAAATTCGGAATTTACCGCCGTTGATGCAGCGTCTTTTATATCGCGTTAGTTGTCCATGCCTGTTTGTGTCCTTTATAACGTCCTTAAAAACAGTAAGTTTCCTGTTCGGAATGATTTTCAATTTTGTTTTACTGGCAGACACACAGACAGAGTAAAAAAAAAAAATCTCGACTCTGTGTATACGTGATCAGGACAAATTCAGAGGCAATGTACTGTTAAACTACAGGTTTGTTATCCGATTTATGTTAAAAAAATTTCACATTCAATTGAAATCAAGTTGTTCCTCGATGATAAACTGGCATTAGCGGACAGACAGACGGACAATGTGAATCAATTGCTTTACCCCACTTTCCGCTTCACGTGCGTGGGGTAAATATGATGCAACACAGCAAGTCCAGCAACAATCTCCATCAGTATCATTTGGCCCCAGTGTGACGTCATGCCGTTTGTTATACAGGTACAGCACGCCGTGAAGTCATAAGGTTGTGCACTTTTTGCCATTCAAACAAAAGTTTTATAGAAATGCGATGAGGTTCCGGCGCCGGACGAGCTCAGCGATCGAGAATGGAAATTGTGGGAGTTAGGGCAATCACACGGCTGATGGTTGTTACTCTGCCCGTAAGGTGGAAGTAGTTGTGAGCCGTTACGTTCAATCCGACATTGTTCAGATGTAAAGGATTGCTCTCACTCTGCAGACTGGAGTCCCACCTCACCCTCAAGGCTTGAACATCGACGATGGAAGGTGTGAATCAAGTGGATGAGGGAAGCAATAAATAAACAGGTGAGGGAATTATGACGTCATAATACAATCATCAGTTCGGTACATCACAGCAGTTTTTACACGTATGCAAAGGGAAATCTTTTTGTTGTTTTCAAGTGTCCTTTGAGATCGTAGGTGAAATAACCGAACACCAGCCATTCAATGTTAAAATGAGAAACGAAAGGGGTAGGCCATTGTGTGCCGGTGCAAACGGAAAACGCAAAAATCCTGCCTAATCTGGGGTGTGTTCGGTTACCAAGCAGCTAGCTAACGCTCACCAAGCCAGCCGTTCCTTATCAACGCTTTTGGAATGAAGCGCTTGCTCGAGTGCTTAAGCCACTCGGCGAGCGCTCTTCAGGAAACTTGGTCAGCGAACACACCTGCAGGTACAGGAACGTCCCATCGAGTGGTGATGCAACCGGCGGAGCGAATTGGTGATCAAGTCCTTGATGACACAGCCTCTCGCACGGTGAGACGAACGTTCTTAATATTAGTCCGATTAGTCCGTGTGGACGTGCGAGGCCACGGACTTGCTGATCGACACCTTTCGTATACATGTTCGCACGTGCACGTGCACGCACGTGTTTACCGAGACATTCAGCGACAGCATCAACGTAAATCAAACTTTACAAGAGAAAATGTTAAACATGAAGTACAACTCTGCCAAATGATTACCAAATAATAACTGCAAAAATATTTTTTTGAATAACATAATAATAATAATAATAATAATAGAGAACGAAATTAGATTGAATTGGTCTCACCTGTTGATGCGATTCTGAACGAAGCAGCGCTTGGTGTGCAGCGAAGCGCGGATTTATGGGTTCGGATGTGGGCGGGGCCCGGAGTGACGCCACGCCCTGCGCCGGCAAACAGAAAAGAGAGGCGGGGCCCGGAGTGACGCCACCGCCCTGCGCCGGCAAACAGAAAAGAGAGGCGGGGCCTGGAGTGACGCCACGCCCTGCGCCGGCAAACAGAAAAAAGAGGCGGGCCTAGAGTGACGCCACGCCCTGCGCCGGCAAACAGAAAAGAGAGGCGGGCCTAGAGTGCCACGCAGCCCTGCGCCGGCAAACAGAAAAGGCGGGCGCCTGGAGTGACGCCACGCCCTGCGCCGGCCAAACAGAAAAGAGAGGCGGGGCTGGATGACGCCACGCCCTGCGCCGGCAAACAGAAAAGAGAGGCGGGGCCTAGAGTGACGCCACGCCCTGCGCTGGCAAAAAGAAAAGAGAGGCGGGGCCTGGAGTGACGGAAACATTGGGTTTTGGGTTTAAAGGAAAGGATCTTATATTAAATGACAGACATACAGACAGACATGAGACTGGTGGTGGTGGTCGTATGGCAGCTTAGCTGCCGGGGTAGCTATCATTTCTTGAAGCGCGACGGTGTCGCTGATGCAGTGCCCCTCACCAGTACACAACACTGGAACTGGTACTCATTTCGCCGACCTCGGAAGGATGACAGGCTGAGTCAACCCCCTGGTGTATTAATTCAGCGGGCCGAGGGGGCTTGAACTCAGGACCCTCGGATCCCAACCCTAACCACTGAGCCAACACCAGGCTCACATGAGACTTTGATCTGATTTGTTATAAAACAGGACGGAATTGCCATTGATGAATTAAGGCAAGACTGTCAATATTGGTCGAAGATGTAAAGTGTGAACTTCAGCACACAAAACCTATAGTGGTAAATATTGAATTGACTTGAACCAACTTCAAACGTACCTGGTTAGGAGCAGAAATGAACTAAAAACAAGATCAACTAACTCGGTACCTTGAAAGAGTTTCTAAAAAAAACAAAAAAACAGTGACGTCACGTCGTAAGGTTGACATGTGAGAGGGAACAATGTATATTAAAGATTTAAATGATGGGGTGAAAAATGACATTTGAATCTCCAACAGTGGCCTTGTAACTGATATAATGTATAAATGTCTTCAAATACAGGAGCCCAAGGTATGAAAAAGTTTCTGGGGGTCATGTGTTCCATTGATAATGGAGTCTGATTGGAGGATAACTTTCCTTTAGATGCAGTGCCAGTATAAATTAGCCTTCGCATCGAGCTTTTCGACTTTCAAATGGTGGCCATTAAATATACCAATGGCACCTTTTAGCAAGACTAGGCGATTATTCGCCAGAAACTAAATTCCCCATACCTGGAGTCACCTGCATAATTAACACGAGCAGCCAAGATGAGGAGGCTTGCATCATATCAGCGAGAAGCCAAAGTTGTGAGAAAGGACAGTTGGCATTAGTGCGCAAACAACCAAGATGTAAAACTTCAATGTTGGAGACAATGAGTGACTTTCGACATGACATAATCCGCCCCAGATTGCTCGGTGTAATGAAGTCCATCGAGGCGGCCGGAGCCTGGACGTAGGTCACATGTTCAAGATAAGGGTTCAACATGAAACTGCTCACCAAGCTTTTGGAAAAGCCAAAAATATTTCCAAGCGTGACCTGCGAGAAAGGCGTGAGAAAAGCGGCACAACAAAAGATTTGAAGAACTTTCTGATTAACTCGTCCAAAAAAGCAAAAATATTTCCAAGCCGGTGACCTGTGTTTTTAGAAAGCAGTAGAGAAAAGCGGCACAACAAAAGATTTGAAGAACTTTCTGATTAACTCGTCCAAAAAGCCAAAAATATTTCCAAGCGTGACCTGCGAGAAAGGCGTGAGAAAAGCGGCACGACAAAAGATTTGAAGAACTTTCTGATTAACTCGTCCAAAAAGTTGATATCTTGCATCCCGTACTGAAAAAACTCCCGACGATGTGGGTCGTCAAAGGCTCGAAGGTTCGTAGACGGACTCGTTCTAACCAAACCTTCGTGCTTCTTAATACCGATGGGAAGGTCATATCTGGGGCTTGTCGATACACAGGGTAAGTTTAAAATGATGCTATTTACTATTCATGATGTTGCAGATTTCATGCTAGCAACGGCAGGTGAAAAGTACCCGGCCAGCAGAACCAAGTCAGTGACCGCAGATGGGAGCACTTCACCGAGTCGTGCGCAAAAGTCCTCGTTTAACCTGCAGACTTTTTGTTTTTGTTCTTTTTCTTTTCTTTTTTTTTCAGCACAGATGATCCTGCCACTCTCACCGCTAAATCATCAGGAGGTGCATCGAGAGTGCTGGAGTATCGCAGTTAAATGGGCCACGATTGCAAGGTATGCCTGGTGTTGGCTTAATGGTTAGGGTGGCGGGCTTGGCATCCTAGGGTCCTGAGTTCAAATCCCGCTCTGCTGTTGTATCAATACCAGGTGGGGTTAACTCGGCCTGTCATCCTTCCATGGTCGGCAAAATGAGTGCCAGCTTGTGGGTATCCGTGTCGAGTGGCGACCCAGTCCAAGATTGTGCCCAATAGCCAAGGAGACTGCTTAAGCAGCACCAACGTTCTGCACAGAGTGTGGTCCCAATCTCCTCCTCCTACCAGCACACAATGGCTTACTCCTGGAAAATATACCGTGGGATCTCCATTGTCGTCCTGCGAAAGCGAGCAGATGGGGCACTTGGCTGTGAATCGTCAGGATGACATTGTACAGTCGTGTCGTGTATATAACAATTGGCATCGAAGGAAGGCATGTAAAGGTTCAGTTAAGATCCTGGAATTTTTTTTTTAAAAGATAACTTTACTGTTTTTGAAGTGAAACAAAAAGAGAGGGGAGGGATACAAGAATGACAAAAACAAGTGATGGGGTTGATTGAAAAAGAATGAATGTGGAAGGAGAGAGGATTGAAGGGAAAATGCGGTGGAAGAATGTAACCGCTTTAGGTATGTAATATGTGTTTATGATTTTCGATACGACATTTCCTCGACAGTTTTTCCCCGAGGCCTCCACTTTTGCTTGTCCATGTTTATGTTGCCCATGAGCTCCATCTTGGCTGATTGGTGGTATTCCTGAGTCAGGTATGTGATATAATCCATCGGTTTCAGCAGGTTCGAGTATGTTCCAATTCAGCGGTTGATGTGAGGGCAAAGAGGAAATTGTGCAGATGTTGCTTCCTTGTGACCATCTTGAGGACTGGCTGGGCATAGTTAGGAACAGTCACTTCTGCAGACCCATGGAATGACCCTGAGAGGTATTGAGGTTTCATGTGTTGAAATGTCAATGCCATCATCCATATACTGATGCCCCAAATTAGCAAGACTTTATATTTCTATGACATACGGAATGCTCCTTACAGAAAACATATCCTCCAGAACATCTAAAGGGTCCCATTGCCAAGGATTTCCCATTAGCAACATTTCCGCAGGGTGTAACATCACCGAGTCGACCTTTTCCTTTTCCAGTTCCACTGTCATTCCAACGTAACACACAGGACCATCTCAGAATGCCCGATCGATATGGACTTTGTGGCTGCGAAAGGAATTGGTGAAATGGGAAATTATTTCGGAAACGCATCTACGTGCCCGGATCCTGTGCTGGGCACCCTACAAACCTCATGGTGGCTGACCGGCATCATTTACGAGCTGTTCGTGTTTCTTCATGCTCTTGAAAATGAAGCCCAGGAGACTGTGACAGGTATACAAAATATTCGCACGTGTACAAGTATATGTATTTCAAAACAAGTTTTGGGGAACAAGGACTTTACTTTGAATCCTTTGAAGCATGATGTTGGCTGGACAAGAGCTCTTTGTACTTATAATCCTCATATATGTCTGTATATTTGTATGTATGTTTGTATGTATGTATGTATGTATATATGTATGTGTATATATTATACAGGTTGTTTCAAAAAGATTGATACAACTTTGACTTCCTGCCATTTCTTTGTTTTTTGACCGATACTGTTTTCCTTTTCAGGGTTTGGTGGTGTTATCGTGGTAT
>CM068964.1:77245368-77255979 GCA_035128595.1 Eptatretus atami
ACAGCCTACAGTTTTCATCGAAAACTTCCTGAAACTTGGCGTATATATGTAAGAATACCCTGCGCAGACAGTAACCATCTCCGATTTTGAAAATTCCTCCTAGAAAAAAGTTATGACGTCAAAATATCTCCGCTAATGGAAATCCCGAGCTCGTGTCCTCCACGATCCGGCTTCGTACACGATCCAAGTGGCCTCGTCACGACCACCGATCCAGCCAGAGCGTCTTCCGTCCAGAGCGCCACCTCGCTCACGATCTCTCGATCCGCCTCAGCTCAGAAAAGCCCTCTCGCGCTCTCGTTCCGCCTCAGCTCACAAAGCTCCCTCTCCTTCTCGCGATTCTCCTCAGCACCAGCTCCCCCGCGCTCATGTTCCGCCTCCATATCACCAAGCCCCGCCCCCTTTTCACCTCCCGCCCCTCCTTCCAGCACGCGCGCGGAAAACTTCTCGAAGAAGCGTTTTCCCGCCAAATTGGGGATGCTCCCTCGCCGCTGTATTTGTCTTTTTCCACTCGCAGGGTGGAATCTCTCGTGTTGGCCGTGGAGACGCCATTTTGTTCGGGGGAGGGGGGTGGGAAAGGGTCGTCTGCCTGCTTTCCGTCGACGAACCAGGCTTCTGGTAACCATTGCTGAGGTGGAAACGCGGTGGTGTGGGTTGTGAAGGTTGTGGTTAACGTGGCGTGGCTGGCACTTTTGTCGGTGGTAGTAATGGTGGTGTGGCTGAGGTGGTGTGGTTGTTGTGGTTGGTGGTTGAGGATCGTGGTTGTTGTGGTTGGTGGTTGAGGTGATCGTGGTTGTTGTGGTGGTGGCGCTTTGTGGTGGTAGTAATGGCGGTTAGTCCAAAATAAAGATAGTAAAAGAAAAAACGGCTAACTCAAAGATCAAAGCCCGGTTACACGAATAAATCCCTTAGACATGGTGGGGAAATCTATCTGAACACAGACTTATCGACATAACTGATCTAAGGACCTATATGGTGCTCTGTGAATTTCACAACCGTAACAATATATATATATTATACATTTAGTATATATATTTATATATATATACATATATTTATATTAAAAATATTTATTATATATATGAAAGCTGGGACCTTTTTTTTTGTATTCTCTCTGTCTCACCTAAAAAGGGCTTCAAGTGGAACACATCTTTAGATCAACTCATAATTTCGTGTTGTGGTTTTCTTCACCGAGGATAAACACCACGACCACAGTCGACCACGTATTCGGATCTCTGAGGCAGAAGACCATCCTTGTGTCATCACATGGTGCTGAAACGCTAGTTCTTTTATATTTTGTAGTCATTTTTTGCTGAGCCCGTAATGAGTGTTCCAACACATCCCACAGCACCTGCCAAGAGAGATTTGAAAGATATGTACCTGCACCGGTTATCCACAAAGCCATTCCCAGCTTTGAGGCCTCAAAATACCTTCGTTTTTTTTTCCGCCACCTCGTGCAACGCATTGTATTCACTACACTGATGAAAGACTCAAGTGCAGCTTCTCTTCCATAGAGTATTCCATAGAATAGACAGAAAGGCTCTTCTTATGCTTTCCTGACATCACATTGACCCATTGAATTATTTTCTCATGTCACAGAGCTCGATGTCACGAGATACACAGATGTCCTCTACCGAGTATACGTAACACTCCATCGCACAGTTTTCTGGCATCTCAATATTTTGGTGGTCTTCCCGATTGATGGTTGTTGCCCTCATTTTGTGCACTCTTGTTCTGTCAAGGTCATCCCTTTCGCAGCTCTCTCTGGAAGCTACACTCGGATGGTACGAGGATGACATCAATGACCGGATAGTGCAAGCTTTTCCACTTCATGATGAAATCTCCTCGACTTATTTGTTGACGGATAGATCCTGAAAGGGGTGCCCATTCTTTCATGTCTGATTATCATTCCTTATTGGATCTCCATCAACTCCTTCCTCTGGGACATGATCCTCTCAGACTGTTTCCTCGCTCACACGTCCTCTTGGCACAACCGAAATGTGTCATTTGATGATGTTCATGGTTATGCAAATGAGACTCACTTGTGGACAATTTTACAATTGAAAAGAGGTGTGTCCCATGACTTTTTGGTGGAGAGTCATTGAAGTGCTACAGCCGTTTCCTCATCCTGCAGCCAAGAGGATTGGGGTTGCGGCAAGAGGGAGTGATATTAAGCCGGGGTCTCGTGGGGTCGATGACCGACAGATCCACAAAATTCAAATACGCGCACCTTGAGAGCATGAGGCATGATCACATTGGAACATGTCACCTGGGTCTTACCTTCTGGTGGATTCCAAGTTACATTTCCATATTCATGAAACCTGATTACATATTCATAAGCTGGTTACATATTCATGATACATTCTGCATTTGTAGATTATGCAAAGCAATCGATGCACAGCAGATTATATTTCCATTTGGACCAGGCAATGGGACTGATAAATGGAATTTCGTGCAAATATATAACATTCCGATTATTAGCTGAAATGCCAGGAAAGAAATCTGGAAGTAAAATGCAAAAAAGGTCTTGCAGCTAACTTGCAATGCAGCATAAGGATGTTTGTGATGTGGGACAGATGGCCTGCAGAGTGGCCATTTACAATGCTCTAAATACACCCCATCACGGACAGCTGTACCACTAAACTAAGTTTGTGGTGAGCAAACATTCGAGGAATGTACGTGATAACGAACCGGTACACATGGCGGCGTACACCATGGAGGCGATGAATCGTGTACGCATTGCATGTTGTACGTACGTGCTTTGTGTTGTTTGAAAAGTGTCGCCAAACGTGCTTCCAATAAATAATTATTACACCTGTCATCTCATATCTATCAAATGAGATGTTTGACCCCACAGCTTCGGTCCCAACCGACATTTGGTAGATCCGTGTAAACCCTAAAATTGGTAATTTGGCAGTATTCCTACCACTATTATTTATTTAACGAGTCGGGAATGCTCGGCTGTTGACTGGTGCCTGGTGACCATTCATCGTGCTTTGTTTCCGCCGTTAGTTGTGATGTCACAATGTGACGTGGAACGTAATTGGAGCACTGGAAATGATTCAGAACTGTATACTGTATGCCTCTGCACCCATACACAAACTACTATTCACAGACCATAAAGGTGTACCCAGGATGGACCAAGCACGATCACCATGGAAAACCATTCGCACCATTAAGATAGGCATTCCTTTCCCACCCCTACCAGGTAGTAAAGCAAACCATTGACTCACCACTGCCTTCTGACCTGCCATTGCAATAAACCATACGTCCCATTGATTACTCATGAATACCAAAGGAATCCATTGACCACAAGTTTAACAAGAGCTCAAGTGAGCACAATATACGCCCGAACAAGAAGGTATATACAGAATTGTGCTACTACATGGAAAACAGCATCCTGGTTGCCATGGCAACCACTTTAGATGACGAACGTATGTCGCGACACACCGTCTCCACAGTCTGTACCTGTTGTACCAAATATGAAACGTGAAAGTTGAAAACTTTGGGAGTTAGAGTGCGGACAGGAACGGATGGACGGACGACCGGTATCACATAATACGCCCCGATATATATTATTATATATATATATATATATATTATATATATATATATATATATCAGGCATATAAAAAAGGGAGTCTTTTTGACCATGGCTAGTTTAGCAAAACATGACCCAATAGATATACCGTACTTGGTCACATGGTGAACCCAAAGAGATATACCGCACTCGGTACTCTTCCTTCAAAACCTCGAGTTGTTTCGATGCAATTGCCAGGTTCAGCACGTTCACCACTTGTGTGCATGAGCAGCGAACACGTCTTCAGGTGAATGATTCACTTTCATACCCACAGGTGTATTTTAGTGACGGTCTGCACTGCATATTCGTTTTTATGACGTCATCATTAAGAGGACGAGGATCTTAGCTCATTTGAGCTTGAATTATTTAAGACCCCCCCCCCCATCACATAACGTGCCTCCTGGTTGAATGGTTTCTATTAGCAGGAACAATCGTCTGGGTGGCAGACGGACGGTTGTTATTTGCGGATTATGTGGTTTTACCGTGTGAGACATAATCAGCGGCAATGCTCACCTTAACAGTCAGGAGGTGCGTCTGATGTATAAACGACGAATGTGGTTATCATTGGTTAGATATTTATCGGTATGCCGTCCTGATGAGGGCAAACAAGCCCGAAATCCCAAAATCCGGATAGGCGCTCAGTTGACGTTTAACTGATGTTGACTATGTCATCTTTGTTTGTTTGACAGAGTCACTGGGCCGAGGCCTCGGATTTGAGGTGATGCTTTGGTGTAGGACTATGTCCATTGGAGACTGGGGATGCTCGTCGCACTCTACATGTTCGATGATATATGTATGTTGTTGTTCGTCTTTCGGCTGCTCCCGTTAGGGGTCGCCACAGCGGATCATCCGTTATGATCCGCATACTGATTTGTCACAGGTTTTACGCCGGATGCCCTTCCTGACGCAACCCTGGTCACCTCTTACGACACAGGATAAGGATTGGGTTTCGCCATGATTCCGGGCTGCCCTACACCCTCTCATAGCACGGCCCAGTGCAGACTCCCTCCTCAAGCGATCCTCCAACCCAAGCCTCCAAGTAGCCGGATTACAGGGCGCACGCCACTACACCCGGTTCGATGATATATGTTATATTATAATATTTTTTATATACATATAGATACACACACACGTGTGTGTTGTGTACACTAGTGCATGGAGTACGCTTCTCAGCCCACCTTCAGTGGACAATGTGCTGGAGCACATTCTTGGAAATGCACTTTATATTTTTTTTGTCATTTATGAAAGTAATTATATTGATCATAACATCATAATTTGAGAAAGGTTCCATTATATTATGAAAACGAGACTGGCACTCAGTCAAGTGCATATCTCCTTCAGGCTGAATTATTATTATTATATTTTATAAACATTGTCGAGGCGCATGGAAGAGCCTGTATCAGTACACTGAACGAATCATGACACACAGGACAACATGAGAGAGAGAGGAGAGGAGAGGAAGGAGAGGAGAGGAGAGGAGAGGAAGAGGAAACAGAAACAGAAACGAACACCAACATCAGAACTGAAGGTCAAAATAGAGGGAGACTTGGACAAACAATGGGCGTGGGGAGGAACGAGGAGTAGGTGAGGATTCAAAGGGTGGACAAAATGGAAAAAGAAGGAAACTCTCAGAAGGGAAAAACTGGAAATTTGGAAGGAGAGGGATGGGGGTGTGGGTTAACGGGGTTGAAAAGATAGTGGTTTTGTATTGGGGACGATCTGAGATGGTGGTGAACAGCTGCCTTGAAGACCTGGAGGAAGAATGAGATTGAAAAGAATGTGGAAGTTGATTCCACAGGTGGGGAAAAAAGAGAAACGAATGAGTGGTGGTGAGTTGTCTTTCTGGATTTAGGTAGTTGCACCGGAAGGGGTTGGTGGTGGATCGTGTGAGCTCTGCAGAAACCTGGGGGGGGGGCAAAGCAAGGAAAGATCAGAGGGTGCAAGACCAAAAAGAAGGTGGTAGAACACAGATTGACCACCGACCTGTCTGTGATGGCGAAGTTTATCAGCTCATAGTGTCAACTTCATCAATGGGAGATTACTCTCTCATCTCCGATTTTGAAAATTCCTCCTAGAAAAAAGTTATGACGTCAAAATATCTCCGCTAATGGAAATCCCGAGCTCGTGTCCTCCACGATCCGGCTTCGTACACGATCCAAGGTGGCTCCGTCACGACCACCGATCCAGCCAGAGCGTCTTCGGTCCAGAGCGCCACCTCGCTCACGATCTCTCGATCCGCCTCAGCTCAGAAAAGCCCTCTCAGCTGCTCTTCGTTCCGCCTGCAGCTCACAAAGCTCCCTCTCTTCTCGCGATTCTCCTCAGCACCGCTCCCCCGCGCTCATGTTCCGCCTCCATATCACCAAGCCCCGCCCCCTTTTCACCTCCCGCCTCCTCCTTCCAGCACGCGCGGAAACTTCTCGAAGGAAGCGTTTTCCCGCCAAATTGGGGATGCTCCCTCGCCGCCTGTATTATGTCTTTTTCCACTCGCAGGGTGGAATCTCTCGTGTTGGCCGTGGAGACGCCATTTGTTCGGGGGAGGGGGGGTGGGGAAAGGGTCGTCTGCCTGCTTTCCGTCGACGAACCAGGCTTCTGGTAACCATTGCTGAGGCTGGAAACGCGCAGTGGTGTGGTTGTGAAAGGTTGTGGTTAACGTGGCGTGGCTGGCACTTTGTGGTGGTAGTAATGGTGGTGTGGCTGAGGTGGTGTGGGTTGTTGTGTTGGTGGTTGAGGTGATCGTGGTTGTTGTGGTTGGTGGTTGAGGTGATCGTGGTTGTTGTGGTTGGTGGCGCTTTGTGGTGGTAGTAATGGCGGTTAGTCCAAAATAAAGATGTAAAAAGAAAACGGCTAACTCAAAGATCACAGCCCGGTTACACGAATAATTCCCTTAGACATCGGTGGGGAAATCTATCTGAACACAGAACTTATCGACATAACTGATCTAAGGACCTATATGGTGCTCTAGTGAATTTCCACAACCGTAACAATATTATAATATATACATTTATGTATATATATTTATAATATATACATATATTTATATTAAAATATTTATATTATATGAGATGTGTGTGTTTTTTTTTTTTTGTATTCTCTCTGTCTCACCTAAAAAGGGCTTCAAGTGGAACACATCTTTAGATCAACTCATAATTTCGTGTTGTGGTTTTCTTCACCGAGGATAACACCACGACCCACAGTCGACCACGTATTCGGATCTCTGAGGCAGAAGACCATCCTTGTGTCATCACATGGTGCTGAAACGCTAGTTCTTTTATATTTTGTAGTCATTTTTGCTGAGCCCGTAATGAGTGTTCCAACACATCCCACAGCACCTGCCAAGAGAGATTTGAAAGATATGTACCTGCACCGGTTACTCCACAAAAGCCATTCCCAGCTTTGAGGCCTCAAAATACCTTCGTTTTTTTTTCCGCCACCTCGTGCAACGCATTGTATTCACTACACTGATGAAAGACTCAAGTGCAGCTTCTCTTCCATAGAGTATTCCATAGAATAGACAGAAAGGCTCTTCTTATGCTTTCCTGACATCACATTGACCCATTGAATTATTTTCTCATGTCACAGAGGCTCGATGTCACGAGATACACAGATGTCCTCTACCGAGTATACGTAACACTCCATCGCACAGTTTTCTGGCATCTCAATATTTTTGGTGGTCTTCCCGATTGATGGTGTGTGCCCTCATTTTGTGCACTCTTGTCTTGTCAAGGTCATCCCTTTCGCAGCTCTCTCTGGAAGCTACACTCGGATGGTACGAGGATGACATCAATGACCGATAGTGCAAGCTTTTCCACTTCATGATGAAATCTCCTCGACTTATTTGTTGACGGATAGATCCTGAAAGGGGTGCCCATTCTTTCATGTCTGATTATCATTCCTTATTGGATCTCCATCAACTCCTTCCTCTGGGACATGATCCTCTCAGACTGTTTCCTCGCTCACACGTCCTCTTGGCACAACCCGAATCTTGTGTCATTTGATGATGTTCATGGTTATGCAAATGAGACTCACTTGTGGACAATTTTTACAATTGAAAAGAGGTGTGTCCCATGACTTTTGGTGGAGAGTCATTGAAGTGCTACAGCCGTTTCCTCATCCTGCAGCCAAGAGGATTGGGGTTGCGGCAAGAGGGAGTGATATTAAGCCGGGGTCTCGTGGGGGTCGATGACCGACAGATCCACAAAATTCAAATACGCGCACCTTGAGAGCATGAGGCATGATCACATTGGAACATGTCACCTGGGTCTTACCTTCTGGTGGATTCCAAGTTACATTTTCCATATTCATGAAACCTGATTACATATTCATAAGCTGGATTACATATTCATGATACATTCTGCATTTGTAGATTATGCAAAGCAATCGATGCACAGCAGATTATATTTCCATTTGGACCAGGCAATGGGACTGATAAATGGAATTTCGTGCAAATATATAACATTCCGATTATTAGCTGAAATGCCAGGAAAGAAATCTGGAAGTAAAATGCAAATAGGTCTTGCAGCTAACTTGCAATGCAGCATAAGGATGTTTGTGATGTGGGACAGATGGCCTGCAGAGTGGCCATTTACAATGCTCTAAATACACCCCATCACGGACAGCTGTACCACTAAACTAAGTTTGTGGTGAGCAAACATTCGAGGAATGTACGTGATAACGAACCGGTACACATGGCGGCGTACACCATGGAGGCGATGAATCGTGTACGCATTGCATGTTGTACGTACGTGCTTTGTGTGTTTGAAAAGTGTCGCCAAACGTGCTTCCAATAAATAATTATTACACCTGTCACATGTGCAATCATACAAATGAGATGTTTGACCCCACAGCTTCGGTCCCCAAACCGACATTTGGTAGATCCGTGTAAACCCTAAAAGCTAATTTGGTCAATTTGGCGTATTCCATCCCACTATTATTTATTTAACGAGTCGGGAATTGCTCGGCTGTTGACTTGGTGCCTGGTGACCATTCATCGTGCTTTGTTTCCGCCGTTAGTTGTGATGTCACAATGTGACGTGGAACGTAATTGGAGCACTGGAATGATTCAGAACTGTATACTGTATGCCTCTGCACCCATACACAAACTACTATTCACAGACCATAAAGGTGTACCCATGATGGACCAAGCACGATCACCATGGAAAACCATTCGGCACCATTAAGATAGCATTCCTTTCCCCACCCCTACCAGGTAGTAAAGCAAACCATTGACTCACCACTGCCTTCTGACCTGCCATTGCAATAAACCATACGTCCCATTGATTACTCATGAATACCAAAGGAATCCATTGACCACAAGTTTAACAAGAGCTCAAGTGAGCACAATATACGCCCGAACAAGAAGGTATATACAGAATTGTGCTAAACTACATGGAAACAGCATCCTGGTTGCCATGGCAACCACTTTAGATGACAACGTATGTCGCGACACACCGTCTCCACAGTCTGTACCTGTGTACCAAATATGAAACGTGAAAGTTGAAAACTTTGGGAGTTAGAGTGCGGACAGGAACGGATGGACGGACGACCGGTATCACATAATACGCCCCGATTATATATATATATATATATATATATATATATATATATATATATATATATATATCAGGCATATAAAAAGGGAGTCTTTTTGACCATGGCTAGTTTAGCAAAACATGACCAATAGATATACCGTACTTGGTCACATGGTGAACCCAAAGAGATATACCGCACTCGTACTCTTCCTTCAAACACTCGAGTTTGTTTCGATGCAATTGCCAGGGTTCAGCACGTTCACCACTTGTGTGCCATGAGCAGCGAACACGTCTCAGGTGAATGATTCACTTTCTACCCACAGGTGTATTTTAGTGACGGTCTGCACTGCATATTCGTTTTTATGACGTCATCATTAAGAGGACGAGGATCTAGCTCATTTGAGCTTGATTATTTAAGACCCCCCCCCCATCACATAACGTGCCTCCTGGTTGAATGGTTTCTATTAGCAGGAACAATCGTCTGGGTGGCAGACGGACGGTTGTTATTTGCGGATTATGTGGTTTTACCGTGTGAGACATAATCAGCGGCAATGCTCACCTTAACAGTCAGGAGGTGCGTCTGATGTATAAACGACGAATGTGGTTATCATTGGTTAGATATTTATCGGTATGCCGTCCTGATGAGGGCAAACAAGCCCGAAATCCCAAAATCCGGATAGGCGGCTCAGTTTGACGTTTAACTGATGTTGACTATGTCATCTTTGTTTGTTTGACAGAGTCACTGGGCCGAGGCCTCCGGATTTGAGGTGATGCTTTGGTGTAGGACTATGTCCATTGGAGACTGGGGGAGTGCTCGTCGCACTCTACATGTTTCGATGATATATGTATGTTGTTGTTCGTCTTTCGGCTGCTCCCGTTAGGGGTCGCCACAGCGGATCATCCGTTATGATCCGCATACTGATTTGTCACAGGTTTTAGCCGGATCCTTCCTGACGCAACCCTGGTCACCTCTTACGACACAGGATAAGGATTGGGTTTCGCCATGATTCCGGGCTGCCCTACACCCTCTCATAGCACGGCCCAGTGCAGAGCTCCCGTCCTCAAGCGATCCTCCAACCCAAGCTCCAAGTAGCCGGATTACAGGCGGCACGCCACTACACCCGGTCGATGATATAATTGATAATATATTAATTATTTTTTATATACCATATAATTAACACACACGTGTGTGTGTGTACACTAGTGCATGGGAGTACGCTTCTCAGCCCACCTTCAGTGGACAATGTGCTGGAGCACATTCTTGGAAATGCACTTTATATTTTTTTTGTCATTTATGAAAGTAATTATATTGATCATAACATCATAATTTTGAGAAGGTTCCATTATATTATGAAAACGAGACTGGCACTCAGTCAAGTGCATATCTCCTTCAGGCTGAATTATTATTATTATATTTTATAAACATTGTCGAGGCGCATGGAAGAGCCTGTATCAGTACACTGAACGAATCATGACACAACAGGACAACATGAGAGAGAGAGGAGA
>CM068964.1:77258628-77279817 GCA_035128595.1 Eptatretus atami
GTAGAGAGACTAAGGCACAAAAGGGGTTCTTGAAAAATACTATAAGATTCAAATGTTTTGTCTTATTTAAATATTTTAGATTGGATTATAGTGCAATTTATGAAAATTCAATACAATATTGAAGGATTGAAGAATGAAGAACAAATGTTTTATAGGTTCTAATGTTCAGTGACGAACATATACTGGTATGAAAATAATGTCTGATGCTTACTCATATTATGCATATCTTTCGATCGAACTTGATTACAAATCCACATGTCTACGTTCTGACTTGAACAATCTTACTTCATTGGTTATTATAGTCCAGTTGACACAAAAGGGGGTGTAATTTTAGGCGAAAAAAATGTGAATCGCTGAAAATCCCCATTCATTTACATGGGGAAAAGTGAGCCAGAATCAGTATACACCCTACTCCCATCCACCAAGTTTTGAAATGTTATGCTAAACATCGTTTTGACATAATCCATCCACCAAGTTTTGAAATGTCATGCTAAACATCGTTTTGAAGAAACCCATCCACCAAGTTTTGAAATGTTATCTAAACTCATTTTTGACATAACCCATCTCCAAGTTTTGAAATGTCATGCTAAACATTGTTTTGACAAATCCATCCACAAAGTTTTGAATGTCATGCTAAACATTGTTTTGACATAACCCATCTACCAAGTTTTGAAATGTTATGTTAAACATGTTTTGAAATCCATCCACCAAGTTTTGAAATGTCTGCTAACATCTTTTGACATAACCCATCTACCAAGTTTGAAATGTCATGCTAAACATCGTTTGACAATAATCCATCTACCAAGTTTTGAAATGTCATGCTAAACATCGTTTTGACATAATCCATCCACCAAGTTTTGAAATGTCATGCTAACATCGTTTTGACATAATCCATCACCAAGTTTTGAAATGTCATGCTAAACATCATTTCATAATCCATCCACCAAATTTTGAAATGTCATGCGAAACATCATTTGACATATCCACCTACCAAGTTTGAAATGTCATGCTAAACATCGTTTTGACATAATCCATCCACCAAGTTTTGAAATGTCATGCGAAACATCGTTTTGACATAATCCACCTACCAAGTTTTGAAATGTCATGCGAAACATCATTTTGACATAATCCACCTACAAGTTTTGAAATGTCATGCTAAACATCGTTTTGACATAATCCATCACCAAGTTTGAAATGTCATGCTAAACATCGTTTTGACATAATCCATCTACCAAGTTTTGAAATGTCATGCTAAACATCATTTTGACATAATCCATCCACCAAGTTGAAATGTCATGCTAAACATCGTTTTGACATAATCATCTACCAAGTTTTGAAATGTCATGCTAAACATCATTTTGACATAACCCATCTACCAAGTTTTGAAAATGTCATGCTAAACACGTTTGTGACATAATCCATCTACCAAGTTTTGAAATGTCATGCTAAACATCGTTTTGACATAATCCATCTACCAAGTTTTGAAATGTCATGCTAAACATCGTTTTGACATAATCCACCTACCAAGTTTTGAAATGTCATGCGAAACATCATTTTGACATAATCCACCTACCAAGTTTTGAAATGTCATGCTAAACATCGTTTTGACATAATCCATCTACCAAGTTTTGAAATGTCATGCTAAACATCGTTTTGACATAATCCATATCTACCAAGTTTTGAAATGTCATGCTAAACATCGTTTTGACATAATCACTACCAAGTTTTGAAATGTCATGCTAAACATCGTTTTGACATAATCCATCTACCAAGTTTTGAAAGTCATGCTAACATGTTTTGACATATCCATCTACAGTTTTGAAATGTCATGCGAACATCATTTTGAAATAATCCATCCACCAAGTTTTGAAATGTTCATGCTAAACATCGTGTTTTGAACATAACCCATCTTACCAAGTTTTGAAATGTCATGCTAAAGCATCGTTTTGATATAATCCATCCACCAAGTTTTGAAATGTCTGCTAAGCATCGTTGATATAATCCATCCACCAAGTTTTGAAATGTCATGCTAAACATCGTTTTGACATAACCCATCTACCAAGTTTTGAAATGTCATGCTAAACATCGTTTTGACATAATCCATCTACCAAGTTTTGAAATGTCATGCTAAAATCGTTTGACATAATCCATCACCAAGTTTTGAAATGTCATGCTAAACATCGTTTTGACATAATCCATCCACCAAGTTTTGAAATGTCATGCTAAACATCATTTTGACATAATCCATCCACCAAATTTTGAAATGTCATGCGAAACATCATTTTGACATAATCCACCTACAAGTTTTGAAATGTCATGCAACATCGTTTTGACATAATCCATCTACCAGTTTGAAATGTCATGCTAACATCGTTTTGACATAATCCACCTACCAAATTTTGAAATGTCATGCGAAACATCATTTTGACATAATCCACCTACCAAGTTTTGAAATGTCATGCTAAACATCGTTTGACATAATCCATCTACCAAGTTTTGAATGTATGCTAAACTCGTTTTGACATAATCCATGTTACAAGAATGTACAATGTTACAGGGAATGTTACAAGACAGTCATGTAAAGGAGTAAGACTTTGTGGGGAATGTTACAAGAGAGTCATCTGGTGTAGGAATTTAGATCTTCTTTTCGAGGTTGAATATAATGTAGATTATAAAATTGGTTTTTAGGAAATTATTTTTCTCCAGTTCTCGTTAACCAACTAATGTAGCAATGAATTCCGGACAGTGTGGACTGTTACTCGGCAGGAATTATAATTTGCCAGTCGAGGCAGTTTGCGCAGCACCAGCAGTAAGGCCTAGTCACATTTGCTCTACGACGAGGATACGGCGGCCGTACGCCCTCTGAATTGACAGAAACGTGCGGTGGCCTCAGGGTGGCCCTACGCCGTTTGGCTATATTTTACAGGCCGTAAGGTCGCCGTGGAATTATAACGCGGAGTTATAACTTTTTTCATTTTACGTTCGCCGTAGCAATTGACAAGCCGAAACAAAAAACTGGTCAAAAAAAAACAAAACAAAAAAAAAATGAACCCACTCGTTACCGTCCCCTGGCCACACGTTCGCCTAGGGTCCCCTGCGGTCCCCCTGCGGTCCCCTGCGTCACCTTGCGTCCCCCGCGGTACCTTGCGGTCTCCCTGCGGTCCCCCTGCGGTCACCTTGCGGTCTCCCTGCGGTCCCCCTGCGGTCACCTTGCGGTCACCTTGCGGTCACCTTGCGGTCCCCTGCGGTCACCTTGCGGTCACTTGCGGTCCCCTGCGGTCACCTTGCGGTCTCCCTGCGGTCCCCCTGCGGTCACCTCTTGCGGTCACCTTGCGGTCACCTTCGCGTTCCCCTGCGGTCCCCTGCGGTCCCCTGCGGTCACCTTGCGGTCCCCTGCGGTCCCCCTGCGGTCTCCCTGCGTCCCCCTGCTGCCCCCTGCGGTCCCCCTGCGGCCCCCTGCGGCCCCCCTGCGGTCCCCTGCGGTGCCCCTATGGTCCACCTTGCGGGAACCTTGCGTCTGCCTTGAAAATTCTATGGCCGCCGCAGGCCCCCTAAGGTCACCGTGCGACATCAAATCAAAGACCGTCCGGCAACCCCACGTTTTCGGTCTCCACAATTTATAAATACGCCGTGCAGCTCCCCGAAAAATAAAAACATGTGACTGCTACATTGTGTGACCGTGGAAATACTGCGGCCGCCTATAATTGCTGGTGGTCGTAGAGTTTGGAGACCCCACGGCCGCCGAGTCAAATGTGACCTAGGCTTCGGCCCTAAACACGTCTTGCCACAATTTGCACAAGGATTCGTCATCACTCTCAAGGAGACCGATACACAGAGGAGGCACCAAGCTACAAATCCCATGGATCTCACTCGGTACAGTCTCCAGGTGTGATGTGTGTGCAGGTGTGCCATGATTCACGTTCATGAATTGTTTGAAACCCCAGCTATAATAATGTGCTCCTAATTGCTGCCGTCATGATTTTAACCGATGATTACAATCTCATCATTTAATATTATTATTGTGAATTGTATTTCCACCTCTTTTTTTTCTCATTTGAATTGTAAGTTTTACCTTTATTTGGTATGTGTGTCAGGATGGGGTGGTGTGGTGTGGTGTGTGTGCGAGTTGTGGAGGAATGGCAATATAACTCTTTTATCCGAAAGGGCCTCTCGCAAGGTTTCAATTTCCCCTTGCCAAATGAAGGTGAGGGTCCCAGGAGGGAGCAGCCTGCAGCAGATTAAGAGTGCACAGAAACACTCAATACAAAAGTGATATCAGCATCTCAGGGTGTGTACACCACCATAAGAACAGGTTTTATTTCAAATCTAACCACGCCACCACATTACCACATTGACACTGTGCCACTGTTTACAAACCACTGATACAGAACCCTCCAGAACACATTACAAATTGGTCCGGCGGGTTAGCCGAGACTAAAGGTGTGCATGCTCACCTTTAAGCTGTCCAGCCTGGGTTTGAATCCGGGCCAAGCTATTAACTACCATCCTGGTGTTCATCCTTGCAAGATGTTGAGTTGTGAGTTGTTTGTAGTTGTTGAGTAGTGAGTTGGTTGTAGTTGTTTGAGCAGTTTTTTTTTTGATGTTCGTGTTCATTTTGAAATGGCTCTCTCAGTAACCGCTATACCCGGATGCCAGCATCTATTGGATGTTTGATTTATATTCCAGTTGAGAGTGTGGGCTTTGACAGAGTGAGATGGGAGATAAACGGAAGCATTTGTTCTTTGAATGGGCTTCACAGGGAGAATTTCAATTTCTGTTTCACATCCTCCACATCGTGATTGAATTAGAGTCTGAAGATGGGTTATTCACACCTGGGATAAATGCCAACCTTCTCAAACAAGGCACACATTTCCTGAATGATATTTCTTCATCTTCTCAACATCTATTTCCACTCTAAACCTGAGTTTGTACAACAGCTCAGAAGTAGTGTACTCCCTAATTTTAAGCTATCTAGTCTGGGTTTGATTCATGACCTGACTCTAAACTTCCATCGTGGTGCTCCGCAGACGGTGCATTGCATCAACGGAGGGGACGTTAAGCCATCTTCCTTACTTGGTGGCATTCGTCGGTGAATGTTAAAATCCCACTGCGGCTTTCGAAGACAATATGCCAATGTGTGTTGGTACCCTGTACTGAGCAACTTACAAATTTGTGCCCCGATCCACAGGGTGAACTTCATCAGCCGCACAGCCACACTTCAGGGTTCAGGCAGTTCGAATCCATACTTGAATCTTGGTGATAGAGGAGATATGATAGAGATGTTTAAGATAATGAAAGGTATAGATAAAATAAGTGAAGATAAATTATTCAACAGAGTAGACAGCGATAGGACCAGGGGCCATGGCCTGAGAGTAAAGAAGAGGAGAGTTAAGATGGAAGCAAGGCAGGGGACTTTCACTCGGAGAGCAGTGAATGCATGGAATGGCCTCCCTGGAAAGGTAGTAGCAGCAGAAACAGTTGATAAGTTTAAATTGGAATTAGATGGGTACCTGGAAGTTATGGAGATAGAGGGGTATGAGGATGTTGACAGGACTTTTAGGTAACTCAAGTACGGATGGGTGATTGTGCACATGTGTGCTGAGTGTGACATCTGTGAGAGGGTCTCGTCCAGGGATGGTGGGTGATCGGTGTTGTACATTCTTCACTCCTCAGACCATCTATTATCGTCCCCCATCTAAATCCTCGATCTTTTCTACCCCCGTTCATCCACCCCAAACCCACTTCCTTCATATTCCCCGCTTTCCTTCCTGAAAGTCCCTGTGGAGTCCTTCTTGTTTACCCCATGTACCCCACCCCATCCCTCTCCCTTCCACAGATCTCCTCGTGTCTATTCCCCACTGTTTTGTGCTTCGCTCTCCCGCTCCCTCTTGTCTCATGCTCCCTGTTATACTTCTATGTGTTTGCTGTTATACGAGCCTCGACATTGGAATTTTTTAGATCCTCGTGGAGGATCTCAAGTCTTACTCACTTGTTGTTCTTGTGGACTTTTTGTTTCACAGCCTACAGTTTCATCGAAACTTCCTGAAACTTGGCATATATATGTAAAATACCCTGCGCGGACAGTAACCATCTCCGATGTTGAAAATTCCTCTAGAAAAAAATGTATGAGTCAAAATATCTCCGCTAATGGAAATCCCCTAAAAGTTTATCTCCGAAACTAGGCAAGCTTTTGAATTCTGTTTGGGAATCGAACAGGGCATTACAGAGATGAATTACCGCACATATGATACATCACTTTGACGTCATATCAATTTTTTATGACGTCATTCCTATTTTTGACATTTTTGTTTTTTGTTTCATTTGTTTCACAGCCTACAGTTTATCATCGAACTTTCCTGAACTTGGCGATATATATGTAAAAAAATCGCGCAGACAGTAACCATCTCCGATTTTGAAAATTCCTCGAGAAAAAAAGTTATGACGTCAAAATATCTCCGCTAATGGAAATCCCTAAAATTATCTCCAAACTAGGCAAGCTTTTTGAATTCTATTTGTGGGGAATCGAACAGGGCATTAGCAGAGATGAATTACCGCACATATGATACATCACTATGACGTCATATCAATTTTTATGACGTCATTCCTATTTTTTGACATTTTTTGTTTCACAACCAGAGTTTTCATCGGATTTCGTGAGACTTGCCATGTATATGCAGAAAGCCCACGCGCAGGCAGTAACATCTCCGATTTGGAAATTCTTCCTAAGAAAAAAAGTTACATCATAATATCGCCGCTAATGGAAATCGCCTATACCATTTATCTCCGAAAACTAGGCAAGCTGTTTGAATTTGTTTGCGGAATCAAGCCGGGCATTAGCACAGATAATTATTTATCGCAAACCTGATACATCACAATGACGTCATATTCGGTTTTATGACGTCATCATTAGAGGACGAGGATCTTAGGTCATTCGAGCTTGTTTTTAAAAAAATTTAACCCCACAAAAAAATAATTTTGCTCTTCTTTATTTTTAACCATCTCATAACATTTTAAACTATTTTTAACCAGGGAAAGCCCACTCTCTGTTATCCCCCAATGAAATGAAGTGGTGAGGTTGACGGGTTTATTTAATCTGGTGTTGGAGAAGCGCAGGCATGAATGAATGGCCGAATGGCCTCCTCCTGTGTCAAATTTCCCTGTTATTCCTTGTCAAATGTCATAAACAGGTGTACATGACGTCAAAATACAAGATTATCTTGAAACAAATGATGATGGATCGAACCACCCATACGGGACACGTTTGTACAGGTAAGTTCAAGTGAGGAGTTTGAAGTGAAACTCTCATGTTGATGTTGGAATCCAGTCTGTGTAAATGGTTTCGTTGATATGATTGTGTTTGTAGCTCCTTGTTGAAATCAAGTTTGTGGGGAAGAACTTCTCACCTCTGGCCAAAGCCACAGCTCATGTGGGTTTGATTGCCCTTAGTGCCCAGGTGTTCAAATGCTAATTTGTCTGTTGTTTAGCCGAGTCCTTGTCCAGAATGTGGTGTGTGTGTATGAGCTGTTCCGTTCACTGTGTGGATCAAGCACAGGATTGACCCCTTTCCTCATCACTACTGGTCAACAACCGCCTTGGGGAATCTCTTTGGGTTTAACGAGGGTTGAGGTTGTGATAGGATTTTCTATCAGATTCGTATTATCCTCGCCGAAGGAGAGGGTATTGTGTTGGGGTCCGTTTGTCTGTCTGTTTGTTTGTTTGTCCGCGCAGAACTTTTGTGTTTTTCAATGCAAGCGCTTGTCGGATCGAGACAAAATTTTCACCATTGGAGCGACTGCTCAAGTAGAATGTTTTCCTTACAATTATGACGTCATAGGTCACGTGATGTGGCAGCTATGTTGGAAAAATGGAAAAACTTTGGACCTCTGTATCTCTCAAAACCTACCAAGGAAAAAATTGAAACTTGGCACCTAGCAGGTACTCAGAATGAGGAATAAATGTGATTTTTTTTTATGACATCATAGGTGCCTTCATTAGGACGTCATAATTGCATATGTAGACTGCTACATCGGACCAGTATGAAAATTTGAGGGTCATATAGGGATAAAATGGTCCACAGAAAAAATATTGATGATATCATCAGTCATGTGATTCGGCAGCCATTATTTTTTTTAAACCATTAAAAATCTTCTTCTCTGAAGTGGCTGAACAGATCAGGGTGAAACTTTATACGTATGACCGCCTATCCATGAGGAACAAAAGGTTCACACATACGATGTCATGGGTCACATGGTTTGGCAGCCATATTGGATTTACCCTGAAACTTATAAAAAAATCTTCTCTGGACAAATTGAGGGGAAACTTTACATAAATGTTCCCCAAGCCATGGGTGTACAAGTTTGTTAAAGAATAATTGATAGGTCACATGGTTTGGCAGTCATATTGGATTGAAGAAAAATATTAAATAATGTTTTCTCTGGAACCGCTTAATCAATAGACATGAAACTTCAAATTTATGATCTAGTAGTGGTAGGGAAAACATGTTTTAAATTTCAACTTGATCAGATGCATGGTCTGCCAGCCAGAATTATTTAATTTTTTGATATGGGTTATTTTTGGTTTATTTATTTATTTTTGAATCGTGCTCATTTGGCTCTGCCTGGATGGGTTTGAGGGTAGAGGAGTAGGAGCTGAAATGTGATTCCTATCCAGGTTCCTCCTGATGACTAATCTTTCTTTTTAATAATCGGGCCGTATATGTGATACTCGGCCGTCGTCCGTCCGTTTGTCTGTCCGTCCGTTCCTTCGCCACTCTAACTCCCAGTTTTCAACTTTCACGTTTCATATTTGTACATATGTACGACTTTTGACGTGTGTTGCGATAAGTGTATCTCGAAAGTGGTTGCCATGGCACCAGGTCTGTTTTCCTATAGTTGCCAAGTCTGTATATACCTTCTATGCTTCCTCATAATTGACGTGTTGATATATATATGTGTTGTGTGTGTGTGTGCGCGTGCGACATGTGTGTGTGTCACAGGACTTTTTCGGGCTCTATATTGTGGCTACTTGCTCTTTTTCTTGGTTTGGGTCCTTCTGATTACTCCATGCAGGTACTAGTACCATTGTCTTCATTGATTTGATTGATTTATTTCAACCATATTATAATCATTGAATAATGAATAATATTTTTTATTAAATTCCATGGCGTTTCAGGTCAGGTCAGGTATCCGATCAGAGCGGAATTGTCTTGTACCCGGTCATCACTCCCGATTTATAAGTGGTCCATTTCTAGTTAGTCTCTTATTATTGTAACACAACCAGTCTACACAAACACCACGTAAAAATACACCACACAAAGTAGTCCTGCGAGGGTCTGCCATCTCTGATTGCTTTTTTTTCTTGTTTTCTTTTGGTGAATGCTTTAAAACTGCATGATGTACAGGTAGTGCACAAAAATGGAAACACCAATGTAAAGTCACTTAGTAGGGCGTTGGGCCACCACGTGCGGCCAGTACGGCCTGTATGCACCATGGCATTGAATCCACCGGCGTCTGGAATTCTGCTGGAGGGTTGTGGCACCATTTTCCTCTGAGAAAGTCAATCAACTCACACCTGTTTGATTGAGGTGGAAAATGCTGACTCCAGGCATCATGTGGATGGGGACATTGTCATCCTGGAAAACAGGAACGAAATGCTGCAACATGGCATGAAGATGATCACTCAGTACTATTAAATAGTGATTGTCATTGACCTTGCCTTCTCAGGGAATGACTGCACCCAAACCATGCCAGGAAGATTTCCAACCAAACCATGCCAGGAAAATTTCCAACCAAACCATGCGAGGAAAAATTGGAACCCAGCACTCAAGTTGTGGAGTGCTTTAGGTTGGCACCACATGTGCACTCATCCATTTGTCAAGAATGCAGTGAAGGATGATTCATCTGACCATATCACATTTCTCCACTGCTAGGTAGTCCATTGCCTGTGCTCTTTGCACCACTGGACTCGCAAACTTTTATTGCCAGGTGTGATGAGCGGTTTGCGCACTGCAACCTGATTATGGTGTCCCGCTCTGTGGAGTTCTCGGCAGACCGTTTTTGATTAAACTTGCTGCTTGCTCCCAGGTTGAAATTTACAGTCAATTGTTCTGCAGTTGCTAGCCTGCTTTGCCTTGCACTTCAAATTAATGCATGGATATCACAATCCTGGAGTATGCGCTTCCACCCACTGTTGCCCTTTACTGATTATGTCTTTTCCTCGGAGTTCCAAGTCAACATCACCCTAGACGTCAGCAAGTTGAACTGTCTTTGTCACTGAAGCTCCTGCCAAATGCGCCCCAACAATCATCCTTCTTTCATGTCACGGAGGTCTCCTCGTGGAGCCATGCTAGCCATAATTATAGGCAACCAGGCCTGGAATTACATTTTTATACATGACCCTCAGCATGCTGGGATGTTGTTTGCTTAACACATGGGCCACACCTGTGTGGAGGCCTTCACTTTCAATATACTTGGTGTCCCTCATTTACCCAGGTGTTTCCATTGTTTTGTCCACTACCTGTACATTATGGATCGAATCATTGTGGCCACATCTAATTGTTTCCCTTTAGTCCTGAAAAAACAAATGAGGCTTCTGAACGAGAAGGTCTCGCCAGTATACCGCAAAGTAATCAATTCAGAGGAGCACCTGGTTTAACGAAGAAATACATTTGAAACTAGAAGGGCACTCGGAAGAGCGCATACTTCCGCCCCGTAATGCCTGATCCACGAGAACATATCTGGCCCAATACATTTTTAAGATATTGTGCTATATGTATATCATTTTTGGCCCCATCTCTCAATGGTGAAGGATTAACTAAAAATTTCTAGTAGTCGGATCCGGATTCGGATCTTCACCAAAATCGAATCACTTCGTCATGGTCACACACCCAACCTGTCCACCAAGTTTCGTCCGAATCCGTCCGCAACTTTTTGAGATATCTTGTACACAAACAGACAAACAAACAAACAGACATAAAGGGGTGAAAACATAACCTCCTTCACCTTCGGTGGCAGAGGTAAAAATAAAATCAGGTGTCAGAGGAAATGCAGGGATACTTTGAGTTGTCAAATCTGGGTTGAATTCCCGACCTGTCTATAAACTGTTGGATTGGTGTTTTGCACGTAGGGTGCCATACCACAGATGGACGTTAAGCTGGCTGTCCTGCCTCCTATTGTCCTTTTGCAAACGGTAGGTGAGTTATCGAACCAACACTGAACAAAGCACAAATTCCTTCCCTGACTAAACTGTGGGGAAGGCAAAGGCAACCAACCCAGTGCATAAATATTTCCGTAGGGCTTGTAGCATGGTATTGTGTACACTGTGGTCCTAAATGAGGAGAAAGCTTAGAAATTGAACCCAGTTTTAATAAGATAAACAATCTAAATGTTATATAATGCCCAAGTGTCTGTGCTTTCAGAAAATGTATACTTTGCTATGGTCTATGGATATAGTTGCTTACAAAGCATGTTTTTTTATCCAAATCAGCGCTATTTTTTCATTTTTATAGTCTCATTTTTAGAAATTGGTTACATGTAATTGTATATGTTGTCCAAAAGGTTGAAAATGCATTTTTTGTTTGTATATATGTATACATATAGAATAGAACAATTCCTCGAAACGTACATTTCTTATGACCTTCTGCATATCTTGCACCTTCAAATGTGTAAAATCTCAGATTTTGCAAAAATTTCCCCCAGTCATAGTGAAGCTTACAAATCTTATTCCAGAAATTTCAAATGCATCTGATAAGAACATCTTAAATAGCAATTTACTTCTGCATAAAAGTGATGATTTAAAATGGAAGTTTCAACATGGATCATTACTACATCAGTTTTTAGGTTCACTTCCATGATTGGGTCAAAAATGCTCGGAAGTACGTAACAAATTTCATTTACCAAGCTGCTACAAAATACTGGTAGCTATAAGCTTGATTTTAAACCATAGAATAAGTTTACCAAGATGCCCTATGATATAAAAATCAATACCAAAGGCCATTTGGGTTCAGTATACAGAACATCAAGGTCGTTAGGAATACGTAACGTTTTAAAGAAATCTGCACTTTTAATCCTAAGATGTTAGTTTGTTCATCACAGCATGTGTACATAATAGATCCTGAATCCCCAGATGTTGGCTAACAATTGATATGCAAAACTTAATCATCACAGATGATATTCATTTTTTGGTCCCCCGTGTCCTAAATGTGTACATAATACCTTGCTACAAGCCTCGGGACGCTTTAGCAGCACCGAATCTACCTTTGGACAAATAACAACAGGGATAGAGTCATAGAGATTGTTACAGATGCAGGACACAGGGCCTCGTGTATTGCACGGTGTCAACGCGTCCACTGGTCAGCACGGTGAATCACCGAGCCATTTTGTGTCCTTTCCACATCATGAGGGCCTTGTGTTGTTCCCATTAACCGACCCACACCGGCAATCAATGCTTCTTGAGATTTCATCACTGGAGGCCACTTTGCACTTGATTGGGTATTTTTGAAGTGTCAGGCCAAAATCCCATTCTATTCAACATTATAAAAGTGAGGAGTTTCTTTTAATGCGAATGGAGTGAGAAATCCAGTGAGTGCAAAGGTTTTGGTTATTTGTGGCCTCATGGTTCCTCGGACAAAGTCGTAGAAATACCAGTGACAGTTTAGACCTGGATGGAGATTGGCACCTAGGCCAGAGAGCTCAAGGGTGAGTAGCTTTGTGATATTTAGAAGAACTAATTAACAGAAGGCTAATTTTGAGATCCTCGTGGAGGATCTCTAAGCTCCGCAGACGGTGCATTGCATCAACGGAGGGGACGTTAAGCCATCTTCCTTACTTGGTGGCATTCGTCGGTGAATGTTAAAATCCCACTGCGGCTTTCGAAGACAAATATGCCAATGTGTGTTGGTACCTGTACTCGAGCAACTTACAAATTTGTGCCCCGATCACAGGGTGAACTTCATCAGCCGCACAGCCATCACTTCAGGTTCAGGCAGTTCGAATCCATACTTGAATCTTGGTGATAGAGGAGATATGATAGAGATGTTTAAGATAATGAAAGGTATAGATAAATAAGTGAAGATAAATTATTCAACAGAGTAGACAGCGATAGGACCAGGGGCCATGGCCTGAGAGTAAAGAAGAGGAGAGTTAGATGGAAGCAAGGCAGGGGACTTTCACTCGGAGAGCAGTGAATGCATGGAATGGCCTCCCTGGAAAGGTAGTAGCAGCAGAAACAGTTGATAAGTTTTAATTGGAATTAGATGGTACCTGGAAGTTATGGAGATAGAGGGGTATGAGGATGTTGACAGGACTTTTAGGTAACTCAAGTACGGATGGGTGATTGTGCACATGTGTGCTGAGTGTGATATCTGTGAGAGGGTCTCGTCCAGGGATGGTGGGTGATCGGTGTTGTACATTCTTCACTCCTCAGACCATCTATTATCGTCCCCATCTAAATCCTCGATCTTTTCTACCCCGTTCATCCACCCCAAACCCCCCATTCCTTCATATTCCCCGCTTTCCTTCCTGAAAGTCCCTGTGGAGTCCTTCTTGTTTACCCCATGTACCCACCCCATCCTCTCCCTTCCACAGATCTCCTCGTGTCTATTCCCCACTGTTTTGTGCTTCGCTCTCCGTCCCTCTTGTCTCATGTCCCCTTGTTATACGTTCTATGTGTTTGCTGTTATACGAGCCTCGACATTGGAATTTTTTAGATCCTCGTGGAGGATCTCTAAGTCTTACTCACGTTGTTGTTCTTGTGGACTTTTTTGTTTCACAGCCTACAGTTTTCATCGAAACTTCCTGAAACTTGGCATATATATGTAAAAATACCTGCGCGGACAGTAACCATCTCCGATTTTGAAAATTCCTCCTAGAAAAAAAGTTATGATGTCAAAATATCTCCGCTAATGGAAATCCCCTAAAAGTTTATCTCCAAACTAGGCAAGCTTTTGAATTCTGTTTGTGGGAATCGAACAGGGCATTAGCAGAGATGAATTACCGCACATATGATACATCACTATGACGTCATATCAATTTTTATGACGTCATTCCTATTTTTGACATTTTTTGTTTTTTGTTCATTTGTTTCACAGCCTACAGTTTTCATCGAACTTCCTGAAACTTGGCGTATATATGTAAAAATATCCCGCGCAGACAGTAACCATCTCCGATTTTGAAAATTCCTCCGAGAAAAAAAAGTTATGACGTCAAATATCTCCGCTAATGAAACCCCTAAAAGTTTATCTCCAAACTAGGCAAGCTTTTTGAATTCTATTTGTGGGAATCGAACAGGGCATTAGCAGAGATGAATTACCGCACATATGATACATCACTATGACGTCATATCAATTTTTATGACGTCATTCCTATTTTTTGACATTTTTTGTTTCACAACCAGATTTTCATCGGATCTTGTGAGACTTGCCATGTATATGCAGAAAGCCCACGCGCAGGCAGTAACCATCTCCGATTTTGGAAATTCTTCCTAGAAAAAAAGTTAACATCATAATATCGCCGCTAATGGGAAATCGCCTATACCATATCTCCGAAACTAGGCAAGCTGTTTGAATTTTGTTTGCGGGAATCAAGCCGGGCATTAGCACAGATAATTATTTATCGCAAACCTGATACATCACAATGACGTCATATTCGGTTTTATGACGTCATCATTAAGAGGACGAGGATCTTAGTCATTCGAGCTTGTTTTTAAAAAAAATTTAACCCACAAAAAAATAACATTTTGCTCTTCTTATTTTTAACCATCTCATAACCATTTAAACTATTTTAACCAGGGAAAGCCCCCACTCCTTATCCCCCAATGAAATGAAGTGTGAGGTTGACGGGTTTATTTAATCTGGTGTTGGAGAAGCGAGGCATGAATGAATGGCCGAATGGCCTCCTCCTGTGTCAAATTTCCCTGTTATTCCTTGTCAAATGTCATAAACAGGTGTACATGACGTCAAAATACAAGATTATCTTGAAACAATGATGATGGATCGAACCACCATACGGGACACGTTTGTACAGGTAAGTTCAAGTGAGGAGTTTGAAGTGAAACTCTCATGTTGATGTTGGAATCCAGTCTGTGTAAATGGTTCGTTGATATGATTGTGTTTGTAGCTCCTTGTTGAAATCAAGTTTGTGGGAAGAACTTCTCACCTCTGGCCAAAGCCACAGCTCATGTGGGTTTGATTGCCCTTAGTGCCCAGGTGTTCAAATGCTAATTTGTCTGTTGTTTAGCCGAGTCCTTGTCCAGAATGTGGTGTGTGTGTATGAGCTGTTCCGTTCACTGTGTGGATCAAGCACAGGATTGACCCCTTTCCTCATCACTACTGGTCAACAACCGCCTTGGGGAATCTCTTGGGTTTAACGAGGGTTGAGGTTGTGATAGGATTTTCTATTCAGATTCGTATTATCCTCGCCGAAGGAGAGGGTATTGTGTTGGGGTCCGTTTGTCTGTCTGTTGTTTGTTTGTCCGCGCAGAACTTTTGTGTTTTTCAATGCAAGCGCTTGTCGGATCGAGACAAAATTTTCACCATTGGAGCGACTGCTCAAGTAGAATGTTTTCCTTACAATTATGACCTCATAGGTCACGTGATGTGGCAGCTATGTTGGAAAAATGGAAAAACTTTGGACCTCTGTATCTCTCAAAACCTACCAAGGAAAAAATTGAAACTTGGCACCTAGCAGGTACTCAGAATGAGGAATAAATGTGATTTTTTTATGACATCATAGGTGCCTTCATTAGACGTCATAATTGCATATGTAGACTGCTACATCGGACCAGTATGAAAATTTGAGGGTCATATAGGGATAAAATGGTCCACAGAAAAAATATTGATGAATCATCAGTCATGTGATTCGGCAGCCATTATTTTTTTAAACCATTAAAAATCTTCTTCTCTGAAGTGGCTGAACAGATCAGGGTGAAACTTTATACGTATGACCGCCTATCCATGAGGAACAAAAGGTTCAACATACGATGTCATGGGTCACATGGTTTGGCAGCCATATTGGATTTACCCTGAAACTTATAAAAAAATCTTCTCTGGACAAATTGAGGGGAAACTTTACATAAATGTTCCCCAAGCCATGGGTGTACAAGTTTGTTAAAGAATAATTGATAGGTCACATGGTTTGGCAGTCATATTGGATTGAAGAAAATATTAAATAATGTTTTCTCTGGAACCGCTTAATCAATAGACATGAAACTTCAAATTTATGATCTAGTAGTGGTAGGGAAAACATGTTTTAAATTTCAACTTGATCAGATGCATGGTCTGCCAGCCAGAATTATTTAATTTTTGATATGGTTATTTTTGGTTATTATTTATTTTTGAATCGTGCTCATTTGGCTCTGCCTGATGGGTTTGAGGGTAGAGGAGTAGGAGCTGAAATGTGATTCCTATCCAGGTTCCTCCTGATGACTTAATCTTTGCTTTTTATATATATCGGGCGTATTATGTGATACCGGCCGTCCGTCCGTCCGTCTGTCTGTCCGTCCGTTCCTGTCCGCACTCTAACTCCCAAAGTTTTCAACTTTCACGTTTCATATTTGGTACATATGTACAGACTGTGGAGACGGTGTGTTGCGACATAAGTTCGTCATCTAAAGTGGTTGCCATGGCAACCAGGATGCTGTTTTCCATATAGTAGCACAATTCTGTATATACCTTCTTGTTCTTCATAAATTGACGTGTTTGAATATATAATTGTGTGTGTGTGTGTGTGTGCGCGCGTGCGCATGTGTGTGTGTCACAGAGACTTTTTCGGGCGTATATTGTGCTCACTTGCGCTCTTGTTCTTGTTTGGTTCCTTCTGATTACTCCAATGCAGGACTGTACCCATTTGGTCTTCCATTTGATTTGAATTGAATTTATTTTAACCCAATTCTAAATTCAATTGAATAATGAATAATAATTTTTTTAAATGTCATGGGTCAGGTTCAGGTCAGGTACCGATCAGAGCGGGATGTCTTGGTACCCGGTCATCACTGCCAGCAGTTATAAAGTGGCATTTCTAGTTATGTCTCTTATTATGTAACACACCAGTACACAAACACCACGTAAAATACACCACACAAAAGTAGTCCTGGCGAGGGTCTGCCATCTCTGATTGCTTTTTTCTTGTTTTCTTTTGGTGAATTGCTTTAAAACTGCATGATGTACAGGTAGTGCACAAAAATGGAAAACACAATGTAAAGTCACTTAGTAGGGCGTTGGGCCACCACGTGCGGCCAGTACGCCTGTATGCACCATGGCATTGAATCCACCGGCGTCTGGAATTCTGCTGGAGGGTTTGTGGCACCATTTTCCTCTGAGAAAAGTCAATCAACTCACACCTGTTTGATTGAGGTGGAAAATGCTGAATCCAGGCATCATGTGGATGGGACATTGTCATCCTGGAAAACAGGAACGAAATGCTGCAACATGGCATGAAGATGATCACTCAGTACTATTAAATAGTGATTGTCATTGACCTTGCCTTCTCAGGGAATGACTGCACCCAAACCATGCCAGGAAGATTTCCAACAAACCATGCAGGAAATTTCCAACCAAACATGCGAGAAAAAATTGGAACCCAGCACTCAAGTTGTGGAGTGCTTTAGGTTGCACCACATGTGCACTCATCCATTTGTCAAGAATGCAGTGAAGGATGATTCATCTGACCATATCACATTTCTCCACTGCTAGGTAGTCCATTGCCTGTGCTCTTTGCACCACTGGACTCGCAAACTTTTATTGCCAGGTTGATGAGCGGTTTGCGCACTGCAACCTGATTATGGTGTCCCGCTCTGTGGAGTTCTCGGCAGACCGTTTTTGATTAAACTTGCTGCTTGCTCCCAGGTTGAAATTTACAGTCAATTGTTCTGCAGTTGCTAGCCTGCTTTGCCTTGCACTTCAAATTAATGCATGGATATCACATCCTGGAGTATGCGCTTCCACCCACTGTTGCCTTTACTGATTATGTCTTTTCCTCGGAGTTCCAAGTCAACATCACCCTAGACGTCAGCAAGTTGAACTGTCTTTGTCACTGAAGCTCCTGCCAAATGCGCCCCAACAATCATCCTTCTTTCATGTCACGGAGTCTCCTCGTGGAGCCATGCTAGCCATAATTATAGGCAACCAGGCCTGGAATACATTTTTATACATGACCCTCAGCATGCTGGATGTTGTTTGCTTAACACATGGGCCACACCTGTGTGGAGGCCTTCACTTTCAATATACTTGGTGTCCCTCATTTACCCAGGTGTTTCCATTGTTTTGTCCACTACCTGTACATTATGGATCGAATCATTGTGGCCACATCTAATTGTTTCCCTTTAGTCCTGAAAAAACAAATGAGGCTTCTGAACGAGAAGGTCTCGCCAGTATACCGCAAAGTAATCAATTCAGAGAGCACCTGGTTTAACGAAGAAATACATTTGAAACTAGGAAGGGCACTCGGAAGAGCGCATACTTCCGCCCCGTAATGCCTGATCCACGAGAACATATCTGGCCCAATACATTTTTAAGATATTGTGCTATATGTATATCATTTTTGGCCCCATCTCTCAATGGTGAAGGATTAACTAAAAATTCTAGTAGTCGATCCGGATTCGGATCTTCACCAAATCGAATCACTTCGTCATGGTCACACACCCAACCTGTCCACCAAGTTTCGTCCGAATCCGTCCGCACTTTTTGAGATATCTTGTACACAAACAGACAAACAAACAAACAGACATAAAGGGTGAAAACATAACCTCCTTCACCTTCGGTGGCAGAGGTAAAAATAAAATCAGGTGTCAGAGGAAATGCAGGGATACTTTGAGTTGTCAAATCTGGGTTGAATTCCCGACCTGTCTATAAACTGTTGGATTGGTTTTTGCACGTAGGGTGCCATACCACAGATGGACGTTAAGCTGGCTGTCCTGCCTCCTATTGTCCTTTTGCAAACGGTAGGTGAGTTATCGAACCAACACTGAACAAAGCACAAATTCCTTCCCTGACTAACTGCGGGAAGGCAAAGGCAACCAACCCAGGCATAAATATTTCCGTAGGGGCTTGTAGCATGGTATTGTGTACACTGTGTCCTAAATGAGGAGAAAGCTTAGAATTGAACCCAGTTTTAATAAGATAAACAATCTTAATGTTATATAATGCCCAAGTGTCTGTGCTTTCAGAAAATGTATACCTTGCTATGGGTCCTATGGATATAGTTGCTTACAAAGCATGTTTTTTTATCCAAACACAGGCTATTTTTTCCATTTTTATAGCTCATTTTTTAGAAATTGGTTACATGTATGATTGTATATGTTGTCCAAAACGGTTGAAAATGCATTTTTTGTTTGATATATCATTATACATAAAATAGAACAATTCCTCGAAACGGTACATTTCTTATGACCTTCTGCATATCTTGGCACCTTCAAATGTGTAAAATCTCAGATTTTGCAAAATTTCCCCCAGTCATAGTGAAGCTTACAAAATCTTATTCCAGAAATTTCAAATGCATCTGATAGAACATCTTAAATAGCAATTTACTTCTGCATAAAGTGATGATTTAAAATGGAAGTTTCAAACTGGATCATTACTACATTCCAGTTTTAGGTTCACTTCCATGATTGGGTCAAAAATGCTCGGAAGTACGTAACAAATTTCATTTACCAAGCTGCTACAAAATTACTGGTAGCTATAAGCTTGATTTTATAACCATAGAATAAGTTTACCAAGATGGCCCTATGATATAAAAATCAATACCAAAGGCCAGTTTGTGTTCAGTATACAGAACATCAAAGGTCGTTAGGAATACGTAACGTTTTAAAGAAATCTGCACTTTTAATCCTAAGATGTTAGTTTGGTTCATCACAGCATGTGTACATAATAGATCCTGAATCCCCATGATGTTGGCTAACAATTGATATGCAAAACTTAATCATACAATGACTTTCATTTTTTGGTCCCCCGTGTCCTAAATGTGTACATAATACCTTGCTACAAGCCTCGGGACGCTTTAGCAGCACCGAATCTACCTTTGGACAAATAACAACAGGGATAGAGTCATAGAGATTGTTACAGATGCAGGACACAGGGCCTCGTGTATTGCACGGTGTCAACGCGTCCACTGGTCAGCACGGTGAATCACCGAGCCATTTTGTGTCCTTCCACATCATGAGGGCCTTGTGTTGTTCCCATTAACCGACCCACACCGGCAATCAATGCTCTTGAGATTTCATCACTGGAGGCCACTTTGCACTTGATTGGGTATTTTTGAAGTGTCAGGCCAAAATCCCATTCTATTCAACATTATAAAAGTGAGGAGTTTCTTTTAATGCGAATGGAGTGAGAAATCCAGTGAGTGCAAAGGTTTTGGTTATTTGTGGCCTCATGGTTCCTCGGACAAAGTCGTAGAAATACCAGTGACAGTTTAGACCTGGATGGAGATTGGCACCTAGGCCAGAGAGCTCAAGGGTGAGTAGCTTTGTGATATTTAGAAGAACTAATTAACAGAAGGCTAATTTTGAGACCTCGTGGAGGATCTCTAAGTGTTACTCACGTCGTTGTTCTTCTGCTTCTTCTTGTGGACTTTTTTTGTTTCACAGCCTACAGTTTTCATCGAAACTTCCTGAAACTTGGCATATATATGTAAAATTCCCTGCGCAGACAGGAACCATCTCGATTTTGAAAATTCCTCCGAGAAAAAAGTTATGACGTCAAAATATCTCCGCTAATGGAAACGCCTAAAAAATTATCTCTGAATCTAGGCAAGCTTTTTGAATTCTGTTTGCGGGAATCGAACAGGGCGTTAGCAGAGATGAATTACCGCACGTATGATACATCACTATGACGTCGTATCAATTTTTATGACGTCATTCCTATTTTTTGACATTTTTTGTTTCACAACCCAGAGTTTCATCGGATCTTCGTGAAACTTGCCATGTATATGCAGAAGCCCACGCGCAGGCAGTAACCATCTCCGATTTTGGAAATTCTTCCTAGAAAAAAAGTTAACGTCTAATAATATCGCCGCTAATGTAAATCGCCTATACCATTATCTCCGAAACTGGGCAAGCTGTTTGAATTTTGTTTGCGGGAATCAAGCCGGGCATTAGCACGGATAATTTATCGCAAACCTGATACATCACAATGACGTCATATTCGTTTTTATGACGTCATCATTAAAGGACGAGGATCTTAGCTCATTTGAGCTTGGT
>CM068964.1:77279842-77296580 GCA_035128595.1 Eptatretus atami
TTTTTAACTGTTCAATGATAGCCGGTGCACGGCAGAGGAATATACTATATCCCGAGGTGTTGGCAATTTGGAATATAGTTCAGGTACCAGGACTCAATCCTGATTCTGATGTACCATACTCTGTTTCAGAGCGTCTGTACTGCCGAAACGGTTTATTGGCAAGGGTTACACTCGGTGGTTTGCCATTGCCTTCCCAGCAGTAGTTTGGGCAGGAATTTGTAACTTGGCCATTGTGCCGGCGATAGCTCGCCTACTCTTCATGAAGGACACCGTAGGATCTTTAACGTCCACCAACTAATTCCAACAGACGGGACGTCCAGTTTAATGTCCATTCGTGGGATGGCACACACATTTATGAATCACCCTGCCTGTGAAACACCAGGATGGCAGTTTATAGCTGGGTCGGGATTCAAACCCAGGCTAGACAGCTTAGAGACGAGTTTGCGTACCTCTAGGGCGTCGAGGCCACGCTGTCAGCCCACCAGAACGCAATAGCCTACCTTTTTGTTTGAAAGGCACCAAGGGACCTCCAATATCAACTCGCAAAATGTGAGCAGGCAGGACAGCCAGCTTAACATCGCCCTGTCTGCGAATCGTCGGATCAAGATTTATGTCGAGATTTTTGTATCAGCAATCGAACACCAACTAGTCGACTCAAGGGTCGAGTGGAGCTACTGTCCCTTTGGAAATGTCGAGCCACCTCTCCGGTCTCTTGTCTCCCACTCCTTTAAACAGCACTTCAGGGGCCCCATCTGCAGCAGCACCAACTCGTTTCTTATCTCAAATCGGTGTGCAGGGCCATTAGTTACAACACTATGGACGAAAAGCCTGCGGCTCACCTGCTTTTCCTTGTTTTACTGCTGGTTCCCATGGCATCAGATGGCTGCCCATTCACCTCCATAGATCAGTCTGCTCACTTTATTTGTTCTCCTCCCCCCTCTTCTTTTCTCATGCCTGGGAAATTACATCCCGGTTTTCAAAACGAGGCCCATTAACTACATAGTGGATCTACCGAGACTTGCATCCTAATCGCCTTACCTGCTCTGCAGCTAGACCAGGACGTTCCTTCAGTTGTAAATGTGGATTTTGGCAGAAACGATCAGTGTTTTATGTACCATCTGGTTTCTATCTGGCCCATCTCCTTGCTCCAGGTCTTACAGCTCTCAAATGCTTGGTCTCCAACCCAGAAAAAGGGCAACGTAGTGGGGTGCTGAATGGGTGGTACGGTATGGTTCAGCTGATGGACCTTTTCCTGAGATAGTCTTACAATCAATTTGCTCCGTGAATATTGCACACCTCATTCGTACCAAGAGTATTAGACTTCTGCGAAAACATGTTTCTCCAGTTGTGTGGTTATGGCATCACGAGGAGATTACCGGTGTCATGTATCGGGTTAAGATAATGCAGAAGCAATGGGTCGAGCATGGTGAAAAATAAATCGACCACAAGTCGAAATCGACCTGAGCTGGGTTTCAGCGTGAAAATCAATCGACACTAATTGGGCTAACGAGACCCAACTCCACCATGCTGCAGGTCGATTTTGGGTGGTGTCCAGAGAACCACTGGTTCGCATGATCGGGTGAATAGAAAGTGTGGAGACCCCCAAAGACCACCGGCGATAGAAACGTGACTGGCATGTGGAATCTTTTTATTTCCTACTAAACATTTATTTTTTTACATTTCATGGGCCATCTATTTATTAGGAACGCACAGAGTGGTGGGAGATTTAGTCGGTGTGCGCACACACCATCGATTCAGGATGGGGTTCACCGTATTCGCACGTGTAATACATACATGGATCCTTAAAAGTAAAAGTGCAAAATTAAAAGAATGAAATGTGATTAAAAAAACAAAGGAAATTTGGTACTTTTTGAAAGATTGTTGGACGGTAAATAATGTACATACAAGTACTTTACATAACTAGTAGAGCTAGTGTGAACTACAAATGGAGCTTTATTAAAAACAAGCTCAAATGAGCTAAGATCCTCGTCCTCTTAATGGTGACGTCATAAAAACGAATATGACGTCATTGTGATGTATCAGGTTTGCGATAAATAATTATCTGTGCTAATGCCCGACTCGATTCCCGCAAACAAAATTCAAACAGCTTGCCTAGTTTCGGAGATAATGGTATAGGCGATTTCCATTAGCGGCGATATTATGACGTCAACTTTTTTTCTAGGAAAAATTTCCAAAATCAGAGATGGTTACTGCCTGCGCGTGGGCTTTCTGCATATACATGGCACGTTTCACGAAGATCCGATGAAAACTCTGGGTTGTGAAACAACGAGGAAGAATTTCCAAAATCGGGGATGGTTACTGCCTGCGCGTGGGCTTTCTGCATATACATGGCAAGTTTCACGAAGATCCGATGAAAACTCTGGGTTGTGAAACAAAAAATGTCAAAAAATAGGAATGACGTCATAAAAATTGATATGACGTCATAGTGATGTATCATATGTGCGGTAATTCATCTCTGCTAATGCCCTGTTCGATTCCCGCAAACAGAATTCAAAAAGCTTGCCGAGTTTCGGAGATAATTTTTTAGGCGATTTCCATTAGCGGAGATGTTTTGACGTCATAACTGTTTTTCTAGGAGGAATTTTAAAAATCGGAGATGGTTACTGTCTGCGCAGGGTATTTTTACATATATATGCCAAGTTTCAGGAAGTTTTTGTAAGTTTCTTCAATCACCTGATCGATAAAATTGGTAAATCTTCTCCAGGGGGTTAAATGTGATGGCATCCATTTATTGAACTTTTCAGTGAATGTTCAACTCCGATGGGGAATATCCACATCGACCGCAAAATGTGAATCCTGAGCGCAAGGTGTGGAAATTTGTGTATTAAACTATACAACAAGCATCCATAAATAAAGACCATCCTGGAGATTATGTATTCGTGCAAATATGCTCCAGAAATATCACATTTGCATGAAGTATGAGAAAAGGAAACGGGGATTACAAGGAAATTTTGCACAGGAGGAGGCCATTCGTCCCATTATGCCTGCACCACACCAATACCACATTTAATAAATCCGTCCATACCCCCTTCCCTTCGTGTGCAGCCTCTTGGCTGCTGCACTGGTCCTCATTCTGCTGACCTCGAAAGGATAACAGGCTGAATCAACCCCATGGTGTTAATTCAGCAGCTAACGGGGCTTGAAGTCTGGACCCTAGGGTCCCAAGCCACCATCCTAACTGCTAAGTCAACAGCAGGTTATAAACTAGCAAACCGACCATCTGGAAATGGAAACATCTCAACAAATGTGGTGCAAACAATGTCCAACGCATCTTGGTGTAAAACTGCAACGGAATTCGAACACAGTAACGGAAAGATTTAAAATATACTGGAGTACTAGACGACCCGTGAACCCGTTGTGACAGCGGATGATAAAAAAAATCATTAAAAAAGAAAAAAAGAAAAAATAGCTCCAGGGAAATATACCGCTGAGGTTGTTTGCATTGATCAAATACTCCCGAAGAGGACTTGACTGAATCTGGGATTGATTTTTTAATAATTTTTTTCGTTGCCCGATTTTAACGAAACTTGACACTGCACACCGCAGGAGAACGGTGAGTAAGGTGGAACTAAAATTTTTGCGCTATCGTGTACCGTTTTGGCTTTATTTCGGGAACATACATACATACATACATACATACAAGATGAGAGTTTTAGTAATATATAGAAGATATATATATATGATTTTTTTTTTCCAGGTTTAAGTTGTGAAACAATCTGCGTTTAAAACAGCCCAATTGACCCTGATTTCTGTTCAACTGCATTTGAAAGTTTTGGCTTTTTGGTTTCCATCATCGCACCCAAAAACACGATCCTCAGCGACCACTCCCGATGACATCGTATTGGGTGACTTCAACTCTATTTTGTTCACATAAAGAGAAGCAGATTAAACGTTTTCAAATGATTTCAAACGATGTCACCGTGCCTTTTCAATGCCCCTACTTGACCCAATTACTTACGCCATACCGTCTGTGTCCAACCTCCATGTACTCACCCTCTTTCTGATTTTTCCTTCGGAATCCAAATGTCACGTACATAATGAACCCATAGGTCCATGGCGTGCTCTAAAATCTGTTTCTTCATTTATAATGGATGAGAATAGTTTTTGATTAACTTGTTTTAATGTTCAAGAGGATTTTGTATCAACAGCCATCATTCAATGATTCGTTGGACGTGAGCATGAAGGCTTTCCGCTCCGTCTCCTTCTCGTCAGCTTCATCCCAACAGTTCGGGGTCGGCTATGCGGATCCACCTTCTCCATTCTCCTGTGTATCTTTCAATCCCTTTCCACTACCTCCATAATCTCCGTCTTCCTCTTGATCTTTTTCCCTCTAATTGGCTCATTCCGTACTTCACTGTTTGGTTCTTCATCCTTTCTTCTCATCACGTGTCCAAACCACCACAACCAAGTCTCTCTACTCTCCTTTGTGCGAAACTTGCAAATCCAGCTCTCTTGCATATCTCTTCATTCCTTAACCGCTCTTCGTGATACTCTGAGAATCCACCGAACATTATTAATATTTTGTGTGCAGCCTGTGGCTGCTGGTTCCATCATTGTTAGGAGCACGGCTGTACCACTGATGCAGTGCCCCGTTACCAGTAAGCTCGTACTCATTTTGCTGACCTCGGAAGGATGACAGGCTGAGTCAACCCACCTGGTGTTGATTCAACGGTTAAAAAAAACAGGGGCTCAAATTCAAGACCTTAACATTTTAAGCGAGCCACCATAACTGTTCAGCCAACACCAGGTTTTCTAGATGTATGAATGCCCAGTACAGCTTCTTATTTCCTTCCATCATCTTTTCCTAAATCCGTCTCATGATGAAAATCACATCCACTGTTCCCTTTCCTTGCATGAATCCATAACTGCATCTCATCTATCTTCACTATCTCCGTTAGCCTTTGATCTACAATCCTCTCCAGTATCTTCATAGCATGTTCCATCAACTTGATCCCTCTGTAATTTGTAGTCTAAGATGTCTCCTTCTTGTTTGAAAATTGGTATTATGCTCTTCATTCCAATCATCCAGTATCTTCTACTCACTCCACACTTTCTTACCAACTCTACCATCCACTGAACTCCCTCTTTTCTGAGCACCTTCGCTAACTCGACCTCAACTTCAGATCGTCCACGGGCTTTCCCTCTTTTCATTTCGTCAAGTGCTTTACTAACCTCCTCCTCTTCAACGTCTCTCACGGGGCCCACTTTTCATCTGTCAAATTCCACAGTTTCATCCATGTCTCACAACAGCCAGGGGTCGCTATCATGCATTGCTTATTGGGAACACCATCGCACTTACGTATTTTCCACCAGATCCACCAAGATTCATGTTCATCGGAGGTTTGTTTTTTTTTAAATTGTCGGAGGCCCTTCCTTTCACAAAGCGGTCCAACCACATGGGTGGTTTATTTTTAGGAGACACAATCTCCTGACTGGATGGCCATTGGCTCCCCTGGGGATCTCGTCCGCCCTGTAGCAGGTATTGCTTTCAGTCCTGGCTGCTGTGTGTCGCAGTCACCCTGCCCACCCGGCAAAGCAGTGGGGGTGAGTCAGTTTCGTCGCCAACAGCCTGACCGTGCCGTAGGTAGCAATTGGTTACATGTTACCAGTAGCAGTCCAAAGACTGACCCGACTGATGCATGAAGGCTTTCTGGACTCCTTCAAATCTTCCGGAGCATTTTGAATGTTTCTGAAAAATTTCAGACTGTTAATACATATGTTGATCTTAATGAGTAAACAGAGAATTTCTAAATGTATTTTTGTGGTTAGTGTCAGCCTGGGGAGGGTGGTTGTACTGGTTAACAAACCGATAGTAATGATAATATGCATTCTGTGGCTCCAAAACTCAATGAGGACTTTTGAGAGAAATTATCTTTGACTTCACAAAATTTCAGAGGACCATGACATATCACCAAGCTGAGTGTGTATTGGTTCTGAACCATCTTCTCTTTGTGGGATCCATATTCATTCGTGCCATATTTGATCCATGCCTTGTGTTTCCTTCTTGCTGTGTCGAGAGACATCCGCCTCTGGTTTCAAGGCATTATAAAGAGCATCGACCATGCTCCCCTATGCCAATGATGTGCGCGACAGATAGGCAGATGCTTGTAGTTGTGGGAAAGGCTAAACATATTCATCACCGTAATTCTTGCAAATCTTGTACCGGTACCGAACTATTTTCCCTGTTTATCATGATAAAAAAAAAAACTGCAATGAACAAATATTGCGTACGAACATCCATCTATCTCGATGAAAGTCCACTGTAATAATAAAACAGTATAGAAGTTATATCAGACTCGGTGGCATAATTGTTATTAGAATCTCCGTTCTGAGTCTGAGGTTGGTGGTTCAAACCCCATCCGAGTCATCACAACGAAGACTTTAAAAATGGTACGTGCTGCTTTCTTGCTTAACATTAAAATAGAATAATGCTTAACATTAGCATTAAAATAATAGAGCATGGAGAAAGAGCACTGGGGAGGTGATGACAAACCACCCATTACAACCCTTACCAAGAAACTCCTTTGGCAGTACCAACGCTCTGTAAAGAATAGTATGGTACATCAAAAAAAAAAAATAAGGAAAAAGCGAAACTAGGTTGAACTTGATTGCACTTTTGTTGCAACCCTCAGATATTCCATTCAACGTCTTGTCTGAAAGCAGAAATCATAAGATTTGATGTTCAACCAAGTCCACAATGCGTCATAAAAATGTCATCCAGCTGTTTGCATTAATCGTTCATCCATTTCCTTTAGAAGTTCAACAAAGACACCCAGAAGGGCACTCGGTGGAGTGTGTACCTCCGCCACGTAATGCCTGATCCATGAGAACAAATTGGGCCCATTGCATTTTTGAAATATCATGCTCTGTATCGTTTTTGGCCCTATCTCTCATAACTTTAAAATTCCAAAATTTTAATATCTAAAATATCTAAAATTTTGGCCCGAATCACTTTTAAATTAAATAATTCTCGTATCCAGATTCGGATTCAGCTCTTCACCAAAATCGAATCAATTCGTCCTTGCCCAACGTCTCCACCAAATTTCGTCCAAATCCGTCAACAACTTTTTGAGATATCGTGCTATATATAATTTTTGGCCACAATTCTCTCAATGGTGAAGAATCACTTAAATTTTTTATCAGACACAGATCCGGAATTCCGGTCTTTACCAAAATGAATCTGAATTCTTTTGTCACACACCCAACGTGTCCACCAAGTTTCGTCTGAATCCGTCCACAACTTTTTGAGATATCGTGCTAATATATCATTTTTGGCCCCAATTCTCTCAATGGTGAAGAATCACTTTTAAAATTCTAGTAGTCGGATCCGGATCTTCACCAAAATCTAATCAGTTCGTCCTTGTCACACACCCAACCTGTCCACAAAATTTCATCCAGATCCGTCCACAACTTTTTGAGATATGCTGTACACAACCAAACAGACAAACTAGAAGGGCACTCGGTGGAGCGCATACCTCCGCCACGCCATGCCTGATCCACGAGAACATATCAGGCCCAATACATTTTTGAAATATCATGCTATGCAGCACTATATCGTTTTTGGCTCGATCTCTCAATGGTGAAGAATCACTTTAGAGATTAAACAATTATCGTATCCAGACAGACAGACAGACAAAGACAGAAAGGGGTGAAAACATAACCTCCTTCACCTTCGGTGGCGGAGGTGATAATTGCAAGTCGATGGCTGTCTGAAACCTCGCAGTGTCACAAAACTAACATATCAGTTTCAATGAACCTTCTTCACTTCGTTGAGAAAACAGCCACTTGTTTGTTTTCTTTCTTCTTTTCCCCTTCTTTATTCATCCCACTTTTCATTGGGCAGAAGGGGTGCCAAAATGTTTGCAATTTCCAACAAACCTTGTTAATTGAGGTGCAAACCTATTGTTGTTTCTTCTTCTAACTATGGCATTACATCTAGTGACAGCTTCTATCCCCCTCACCCTCCCCTCAACCCTAACATGCATTGGTGAGACATCCTAAAGCAGTATGAGTGCACGATCAATAAAGAGGTTCAAGACATGAGGAGCATGACTATGAGAACTAGAACGGCATTCGGTAGAGCGCATACCTCCGCTAGGCTGAATAGTTACGTGTTGTAGTACCACTGATAGGCCGGATCTGGATCCGGACCTGAACCAAAATCTAATCGGCTTGTTCTTGTCACTTACCCAACTCATCCACCAAGTTTCGTCCGAATCCACCCATAACTGTTTGAAATATCATGCTATATATCATTTTTAGCCCTATCTTTCAATGGTAAAGAATCACTGAAATAAATTTTTTTAAACTCTGGTGTCCGGATCTTCACCAAAATTGAATCAATTTGTCTTTGTCACCTGTCTACTATTGTCTACTAAATTTCGGCCCAATCGGTCCATAACTTTTTGAGTTATCCTGCTCACATCCATGCAGACAGACTAACAGACAGACAGAGGTGAAAACATAACCTCCGTCCACCTTCGGCGATGGAGGTAAAAATGGAAGGAGGATCATGACAATAAAAAGGTTCAAAAAGTAAAAACAAATAAAAAAACTTTTCAAACTCGGTGGTGTAGCTCTGAGTCTGGAAGGTCAGCGGTTTGAACCCAACCATGACTGAGTCATACCAAAGACTTGAAAAATGGTACGTGCTGCTTCCTTGCTTGATCAGCATCTAGAGGATCGAGCACAGAAAAGCCCCATGGGTTGGCATCCATGGGGAGGTGGAAATTTCAACTTAGTTGCCCCACTGAATGGGAAGAGAAAAACAACATCAAAAAAATATGGCGTCGCTGGGAACTCAGAATGTTCTGAGAAGTGATGTCACTTCTCCCAAGCTCATTGGCTGGGTTTGTCTGAAATCACATCCAGTGTTGCCTCATCTATTTGTCTCCATGGGTATATGTGATTGGTCTTACATGACCCTTAGACAGCTCTTACATGACCCTTAGACAGCTCTTACATGACCCTTAGACAGCTCTTACATGACCCTTAGACAGCTCTTACATGACCCTTAGACAGCTCTTACATGACCCTTAGACAGCTCTTACATGACCCTTAGACAGCTCTTACATGACCCTTAGACAGCTCTTACATGACCCTTAGACAGCTCTTACATGACCCTTAGACAGCTCTTACATGACCCTTAGACATTTCTTACATGACCCTTAGACAGCTCTTACATGACCCTTAGACAGCTCTTACATGACCCTTAGACAGCTCTTCGCTCATCATTTTTAATATTTTTTTAAATCTCCCCCCACCCAACTCTTCCCTACCTTTGATCAACCATTGTCCACCCTTTAAAAAATGATACGGGTCTAAGGGTCATGTAAGAGCTGTCTAAGGTCATGTAAGAGCTGTCTAAGGGTCATGTAAGAGCTGTATAAGGGTCATGTAAGAGTGTCTAAGGGTCATGTAGAGCTGTTAAGGGTCATGTAAGAGCTGTCTAAGGTCATGTAAGATGTCTAAGGTCATGTAAGGTGTCTAGTCTGTAAGAGCTGCTAAGGGTCATGTAAGAGCTGTCTAAGGGTCATGTAAGAGCTGTCTAAGGGTCACGTAAGAGCTGTCTTAAGGGTCATGTAAGGTAGTCATGTAAGAGCTGTCTAAGGGTCATGTAAGAGCTGTCTAAGGGCATGTAAGAGCGTCTAAGGGTCATGTAAGAGCTGTCTAAGGTCATGTAAGAGCTGTCTAAGTAAGGGTCATGTAAGAGCTGTCTAAGGTCATGTAAGAGCTGCTAAGGTCATGTAAGAGCTGTCTAAGGTCAATGTAAGAGCTGTCTAAGGGTCATGTAAGAGCTGTCTAAGGGTCATGTAAGATGTCTAAGGGTCATGTAAGAGCTGTCTAAGGTCATGTAGACTGTCTAAGGGTCATGTAAGAGCTGTCTAAGGGTCATGTAAGAGCTGTCTAAGGGTCATGTAAGAGCTGTCTAAGGTCATGTAAGAGCTGTCTAAGGTCATGTAAGAGCTGTCTAAGGGTCATGTAAGAGCTGTCTAAGGTCATGTAAGAGCTGTCTAAGGGTCATGTAAGAGCTGTCTAAGGTCATGTAAGAGCTGCTAAGGTCATGTAAGAGCTGTCTAAGGGTCATGTAAGAGCTGTCTAAGGGTCATGTAAGAGCTGTCTAAGGGTCATGTAAGAAATGTCTAAGAGGTCATGTAAGAGCTGTCTAAGGTCATGTAAGAGCTGTAAGGGTCATGTAAGAGCTGTCTAAGGGTCATGTAAGAGCTGTCTAAGGTCATGTAAGAGCTGTCTAAGGGTCATGTAAGAGCTGTCTAAGGTCATGTAAGAGCTGTCTAAGGGTCATGTAAGAGCTGTCTAAGCGGTCATGTAAGAGCTGTCTAAGGGTCATGTAAGAGCTGTCTAAGGGTCATGTAAGAGCTGTCATAAGGTCATGTAAGAGCTGTCTAGGTCATGTAAGAGCTGTCTAAGGGTCATGTAAGAGCTGTCCTAAGGGTCATGTAAGAGCTGTCTAAGGGTCATGTAAGAGCTGTCTAAGGTCATGTAAGAAATGTCTAAGGGTCATGTAAGAGCTGTCTAAGGGTCATGTAAGAGCTGTCTAAGGTCCATGTAAGAGCTGTCTAAGGGTCATGTAAGAGCTGTCTAGGGTCATGTAAGAGCTGTTAAGGTCATGTAAGAGCTGTCTAAGGGTCATGTAAGAGCTGTCTAAGGGTCATGTAAGAGCTGTCTAAGGTCATGTAAGAGCTGTCTAAGGGTCATGTAAGAGCTGTCCTAAGGGTCATGTAAGACAATCACATATACCCATGGAGACAAATAGATGAGGCAACACTGGATGTGATTTCAGACAAACCCAGCCAATGAGCTTGGGAGAAGTGACATCACTTCTCAGACAATCTGAGTTCCCAGCGACGCCATATTTTTTTGATGTTGTTTTTCTCTTCCCATTCAGTGGGGCAACTAAGTTGAAATTTCCACCTCCCCATGGATGCCAACCCATGGGGCTTTTCTGTGCTCGATCCTCTAGATGCTGATCAAGCAAGGAAGCAGCACATACCATTTTCAAGTCTTGGTATGACTCAGTCATGTTGGGTCAAACCGCTGACCTTCCAGAGTCAGAGCTACACCACTGAGTTTGAAAAGTTTTTTTTTATTGTTTTTACTTTTTGAACCTTTTTATTGTCATGATCCTCCTTCCATTTTTACCTCCATGGACGGAGGTTATGTTTTCACCTCTGTCTGTCTGTTAGTCTGTCTGCATGGATGTGAGCAGGATAACTCAAAAAGTTATGACCGATTGGGCCGAAATTTAGTAGACAGTAGGGTGTGTGACAAAGACAATTGATTCAATTTGGTGAAGATCCGGACACCAGAGTTTAAAAAAATTTATTCAGTGATTCTTTACCATTGAAAGATAGGCTAAAAATGATATATAGCATGATATTTCAAACAGTTATGGGTGGATTCGGACGAAACTTGGTGAGATGAGTTGGGTAAGTGACAAGAACAAGCCGATTAGATTTTGGTTCAGGTCCGGATCCAGATCCGGCCTATCAGTGGTACTACAACACGTAACTATTCAGCCTAGCGGAGGTATGCGCTCTACGAATGCGTCTAGTTCTCATAGTCATGCTCCTCATGTCTTGAACCTCTTTATTGATCGTGCACTCATACTGCTTTAGGATGTCTCACCAATGCATGTTAGGGTTGGGAGGTGAGGGGGTAGAAGCTGTCACTAGATGTAATGCCATAGTTAGAAGAAGAAACAACAATAGGTTTGCACCTCAATTAAACAAGGTTTGTTGGAAATTGCAAACATTTTGGCACCCCTTCTGCCCAATGAAAAAGTGGATGAATAAGAAGGGAAAAGAAAAAGAAAAAAAAAACAAGTGGCTGTTTCTCAACGAAGTGAAGAAGGTTCATTGAAACTGATATGTTAGTTTTGTGACACTGCGAGTTTCAGACAGCCATCGACTTGCAATTATCACCTCCGCCACCGAAGGTGAAGGAGGTTATGTTTTCACCCTTTCTGTCTTTGTCTGTCTGTCTGTCTGGATACGATAATTGTTTAATCTCTAAAGTGATTCTTCACCATTGAGAGATCGAGCCAAAAACGATATAGTGCTGCATAGCATGATATTTCAAAAATGTATTGGGCACGATATGTTCTCGTGGATCAGGCATGGCGTGGCGGAGGTATGCGCTCCACCGAGTGCCCTTCTAGTTTGTCTGTTTGGTTGTGTACAGCATATCTCAAAAAGTTGTGGACGGATCTGGATGAAATTTTGTGGACAGGTTGGGTGTGTGACAAGGACGAACTGATTAGATTTTGGTGAAGATCCGGATCCGACTACTAGAATTTAAAGTGATTCTTCACCATTGAGAGAATTGGGCCAAAAATGATATTTAGCACGATATCTCAAAAAGTTGTGGACGGATTCAGACGAAACTTGGTGGACACGTTGGTGTGTGACAAGGAAGAATTGATTCAATTTTGGTGAAGATCTGAATCCGGATCTTCTTCTTCTCTTCGGCTGCTCCCGCCTAGGGTCGCCACAGCGGATAATCCGTATGATCCGCATAGTGATTTGGCACATGTTTTACGCCGGATGCCCTTCCTGACGCAACCCTGGTCGCACAGGATATCTGAATCCGATCTGTGTCTGATAAAAAAATTTAAGTGATTCTTCACCATTGAGAGAATTGTGGCCAAAATTATATATAGCACGATATCTCAAAAAGTTGTTGACGGATTTGGACGAAATTTGGTGGAGACGTTGCGCGTGTGCAAGGACGAATTGATTCGATTTTGGTGAAGAGCTGAATCCGAATCTGGATACGAGATTATTTAATTTAAAAGTGATTCGGGCCAAAATTTTATTTAGATATTTTATAAAATTTTGAATTTTAAAGTTATGAGAGATAGGGCCAAAAACGATACAGAGCATGATATTTCAAAAATGCATGGGCCCAATTTGTTCTCATGGATCAGGCATTACGTGGCGGAGGTACACCTCCACCGAGTGCCCTTCTGGGTGTCTTTGTTGAACTTCTAAAGGAAATGGATGAACGATTAATGCAAACAGCTGGATGACATTTTTATGACGCATTGTGGACTTGGTTGAACATCAAATCTTATGATTTCTGCTTTCAGACAAGACGTTGAATGGAATATCTGAGGTTGCAACAAAAGTGCAATCAAGTTCAACCTAGTTCGCTTTTCCTTCTTTTTTTTTTTTGATGTACCATACTATTCTTTAATAGAGCGTAGGTACTGCCAAAGGAGTTCTTGGTAAGGGTTGTAATGGGTGGTTTGTCATCACCTCCCCAGGGCTCTTTCTCCATGCTCTATTATTTTAATGCTAATGTTAAGCATTATTCTATTTTAATGTTAAGCAAGAAAGCAGCACGTACCATTTTTAAAGTCTTCGTGTGATGACTCGGATGGGTTTGAACCACCAACCTCACAGACTCAGAACGGAGATTCTAATAACAATTATGCCACGAGTCTGATATAACTTCTATACTGTTTTATTATACAGTGACTTCATCGAGATAGATGGATGTTCGTACGCAATATTTGTTCATTGCAGTTTTTTTTTTATCATGATAAACAGGAAAATAGTTCGTACCGGTACAGATTTGCAAGAATTACGGTGATGAATATGTTAGCCTTTCCCACACACTCAAAGCATCTGCCTATCATGCTGTCAGTCCACTGTCCGACATCATTGCATGCAGCTGGATGGGGAGCATGGTCGATGCTCTTTATAATGCCTTGAAACCAGAGGCGGATGTCTCTCGACACAGCAAGAAGGAAACACAAGGCATGGATCAAATATGCACGAATGAATATGGATCCCACAAAGAGAAGATGGTTCAGAACCAATACACACTCAGCTTGGTGATATGTCATGGTCCTCTGAAATTTTGTGAGTCAAAGATAATTTCTCTCAAAAGTCCTCATTGAGTTTTGGAGCCACAGAATGCATATTATCATTACTATCGGTTTGTTAACCAGTACAACCACCCTCCCCAGGCTGACACTAACCACAAAAATACATTTAGAAATTCTCTGTTTACTCATTAAGATCAACATATGTATTAACAGTCTGAAATTTTTCAGAAACATTCAAAATGCTCCGGAAGATTTGAAGGAGTCCAGAAAGCCTTCATGCATCAGTCGGGTCAGTCTTTGGACTGCCACTGGTAACATGTAACAATGCTACCTACGGCACGGTCAGGCTGTTGGCGACGAAACTGACTCACCCCCACTGCTTTGCCGGGTGGCAGGGTGACTGCGACACACAGCAGCCAGGACTGAAAGCAATACCTGCTACAGGGCGGACGAGATCCCCAGGGGACCAATGGCCATCCAGTCAGGAGATTGTGTCTCCTAAAAATAAACCACCCATGTGGTTGGACCGCTTTGTGAAAGGAAGGGCCTCCGACAATTTAAAAAAAAACACTCCGATGAACATGAATCTTGGTGGATCTGGGGAAATACGCAAGTGCGATGGTGTTCCCAATAAGCAATGCATGATAGCGACCCCTGGCTGTTGTGAGACATGGATGAAACTGTGGAATTTGACAGATGAAAAGTGGGCCCCGTGAGAGACGTTGAAGAGGAGGAGGTTAGTAAAGCACTTGACGAAATGAAAAGAGGAAAGCCCGTGACGATCTGAAGTTGAGTCGAGTTAGCGAAGGTGCTCAGAAAAGAGGGAGTTCAGTGGATGGTAGAGTTGTAAGAAAGTGTGGAGTGAGTAGAAGATACTGGATGATTGGAATGAGAGCATAATACCAATTTTCAAACAAGAAGGAGACATCTTAGACTACAAATTACAGAGGGATCAATTGATGGAACATGCTATGAAGATACTGGAGAGGATTGTAGATCAAAGGCTAACGGAGATAGTGAAGATAGATGAGATGCAGTTATGGATTGATCAAGGAAAGGGAACAGTGGATGCGATTTTCATCATGAGACGGATTTAGGAAAAGATGATGGAAGGAAATAAGAAGCTGTACTGGGCATTCATACATCTAGAAAACCTGGTGTTGGCTGAACAGTTATGGTGGCTCGCTTAAAATGTTAAGTCTTGAATTTGAGCCCCGTGTTTTTTTAACCGTTGAATCAACACCAGGTGGGTTGACTCAGCCTGTCATCCTTCCGAGGTCAGCAAAATGAGTACGAGCTTACTGGTAACGGGGCACTGCATCAGTGGTACAGCCGTGCTCCTACAATGATGGAACCAGCAGCCACAGGCTGCACACAAAATATTAATAATGTTCGGTGGATTCTCAAGAGTATCACGAAGAGCGGTTAAGGAATGAAGAGATATGCAAGAGAGCTGGATTTGCAAGTTTCGCACAAAGGAGAGTAGAGAGACTTGGTTGTGGTGTTGACACGTGATGAGAAGAAAGATGAAGAACCAAACAGTGAAGACGGAATGAGCCAATTAGAGGAAAAGATCAAGAGGAAGACGGAGATATGGTGAATGGAGTAGTGAAAGGGATTGAAAGATACACAGGAGAATGGAGAAGTGTGATCGCATAGCCGACCCCGAACTGTTGGGATGAAGGTGACGAGAAGGAGACGGAGCAGAAAGCCTTCATGCTCACGTCCAACGAATCATTGAATGATGGCTGTTGTGAAAAATCCTCTTGAACATTAAAACAAGTTAATCAAAAACTATTCTCATCCATTATAATGAAGAAACAGATTTTAGAGCACGCCATGGACCTATGGGTTCATATTTACGTGACATTTGGATTCCGAAGAAAAATCAGAAAGAGGGTGAGTACATGGAGGTTGGACACAGACGGTATGGCGTAAGTAATTGGGTCAAGTAGGGCATTGAAAAGGCACGGTGACACGTTTGAAATCATTTGAAAACGTTTAATCTGCTTTCTCTTTATGTGAACAAAATAGAGTTAAAGTCACCCAATACCGATGTCATCGGAGTGGTCGCTGAGATCGTGTTTTTGGGTGCGATGATGAACCAAAAAGCCAAAACTTTCAAATGCAGTTGAACAGAAATCAGGGTCAATTGGGCTGTTTTAAACGCAGATTGTTTCACAACTTAAACCTGGAAAAAAAAAAATCATATATATATATATATCTTCTATATATTACTAAAACTCTCATCTTGTATGTATGTATGTATGTAGTATTATGTATTCCCGAAATAAAGCCAAAACGTACACGATAGCGCAAAAATTTTAGTTCCACCTTACTCACCGTTCTCCTGCGGTGTGCAGTGTCAAGTTTCGTTAAAATCAGCAACGAAAAAATTATTAAAAAATCAATCCCAGATTCAGTCAAGTCCTCTTCGGGAGTATTTGATCAATGCAAACAACCTCAGCGGTATATTCCCTGGAGCTATTTTTTCTTTTTTTTCTTTTTTAATGATTTTTTTTATCATCCGCTGTCACAACGGGTTCACGGGTCGTCTAGTACTCCAGTATATTTAAATCTTTCCGTTGCTGTGTTCGAATTCCGTTGCAGTTTTACACCAAGATGCGTGGACATTGTTTGCACCACATTTGTTGAATGTTTCCATTTCCGATGTCGTTGCTAGTTTATAACCTGCTGTTGACTTAGCAGTTAGGATGGTGGCTTGGGACCCTAGGGTCCAGACTTCAAGCCCCGTTAGCTGCTGAATTAACACCATGGGGTTGATTCAGCCTGTTATCCTTTCGAGGTCAGCAGAATGAGGACCAGTGCAGCAGCCAGAGGCTGCACACGAGGGTAAGGGTATGG
>CM068964.1:77296605-77306797 GCA_035128595.1 Eptatretus atami
CAAACTTGAACAAGTGGAGCGGGTTGCCGAGTACGCCCCTTGCCTGTGGTGTCATTTCATCTAGGGCAGGCCCTGCTGCCTTCCACAGGTCGGCATGAAGCTTCGTAGAACCTGTGCAGCTTATTTGCTCTCTATATACCGGGCAGCACACTGCGCTTTTTCTTGTGAGAATGACATTTGCAGTAAATGTGACATCACACGTCACAGGAGACCCCTGGAAACGAAAACAAGACAATTAAACTTTTACAAATGTTCTTTGACATGCAGCAAACCGCCATTGTTGTCCCCATTGTTGTACCATCGCTACCCGTTTAGAATCCCGTGCTGGTGACGGGCAACTTGGTAGTCTTCTGAGTATCACAATGTAATAATATGACATAAAACAAAAACTTGTTTCCGGGAAATATTTTAAATTCATAATTTTAGTTTGTCAGTATTTCTTAGAAATACAGTGCTGTACCATGTTTGTCATTAACGATACCCTCCGGCCCTTCCCCTTAGGCCTATGCAGACCAACTGCAACAGCAAGTCCACACATCACCCCAACATTCAACGAGGAAACAAACACTGGGTAAAAACCTTGACATGGAGATGTTGAAATCATTGAGTGTAAAACAGGTTGAACAGCTGCACCGCCTCATGCAGGAGACCTTGAAGGCACGCCAGACAGACCATGGTGCCGTCAAAGCCGCGGATGGAGCCAGTGAAACCTCGACTTCTTAACTCTTGCCTCCATAATTACCTGAGCTGGAGAGTCGGCTGACGTTGGTCGATGGACGATGTCTGAGGGATGTGACCTTATTTCTGCAAAGAAGGAATGTGAAATAGCGATGTTATGATATTGCCATTAAGTGGACTGAAATTCAAGCCACTCCCCCACCCCAACCTTGCCCTAAATAATGAAAGCTGATGATGATGACGCCCAAACATGTGATACCATGGCTTGTTTTATGAGACATCTCCAGATCAATTTCAGGTCACAGGGCCACAGAAAGTTGATGGTTGCATTTCCAATGGTAGAAATAAATGGGTAAAAAATATGGAATGAATATTTGTTTAAATAAAACTTTTCCATCGATCAGACTTCAACCTTGCTCTCATTCCAGGATAACCTTCCTTGAGACTTTTATATTATTTCTCTTTCCGATCAGCCTTGCACAGCAGTGAGAGGCAACTTCAAATCTCCAGGGTACATTGAAACATCCAATGTTATTGAAAGCCCTACCGTGCCTTCTCCGGTTTGCCTTGCTCTGATGATCACCTCATTGAGCTGTCTCCTACGCTGCCATTTTGTATAGTGAAGACGCATAATCCACAATCTTATGCGTTGAGACTTTGGACAGGCAGGAAGCGTGCAAGCTACAGACTTTAATGAATGTTTGGCCGCTGGCATGGTTTTCCTCTTACGTGACTTGACTCACCAGTGAAGGACACGTGCATTGCTTATTAGTGGATTTCCACTGCTGGTCTGGCCTCTTGTCTGACCCTTGTCTGTACAGTGTGTGCCAAAAGCAATGGTGGATTAATTGAAGCAGCAGACGATGTTGGCTTCCTCTCTTCAGGTCCCATCGCTTCTGCTAGAGGGAATGGAAGCAATTATGTGGCCTCTGTGGAATAGCCTGTCACCGGGACTTAGCCTTTAGCTTTCCCCACATCTTCGGATGGCATGTAGTTCTCTTGGGACTCGATATCGAACACGATCTCCCTCCCTCCACCCCTTGTCTGTGTCCTTGTGCAGCCTGTGAGTGCTAACATGAAGACTTTGCATCTCTCTCAGAGGCATCTGCACTTAACCATCGATGCTGTCGCAGTCGGGGCTCACAGGATGGCCGAGAGGATGCAAACTCGTTCTAAGCAATCCAGCCTGGGTTTGAATCCCAAATTATAAACCGTCATCTCGTTGTTTCATCGGCAGGGTGATTCATCAATGTGTGTGCAGTCTCTCGGATGGACGTTAAACTGGGCGTCCCGTCTGCCAGAATTAGTTGGTGGTGGGGTGGTGTTGGGTGTTTGTTTGTGGTGGTGTTAGTTTAGAATTAGTTGGTGGGACAGGTGAATGAAAAGGTAGACGCACAACAGAAGTAGACCAGACAGGTGAATGAAAAGCACTAAAAATTGGGATGATGCTATTTCGTGTTAATGGTTGGCATCCATGGTAATATGTCTTGATGGGGTAGTGATCAAAGTGTGAATGGATGCCAGTCGAACACGACCTTTTTGTCGAGTCAAGGCTCATGGAAGAGCTAGAACACTGAATTGATGAGGCTGCAACAGAACAAGAGGAACAGTACATCGAGGGGTGGGGGAGGAACACCAAGAGCGGAATTGAAGACAAAACAGAGGAAGGCTTGGGCAAACAATGGGTGGGGAGGAATGGGTAGCAGGAAGGACACATGGGTGGACAAGATGACACAGAAGGAACTGTTGGGAAGGAAAAAGTGGAAATTTGGATGGAGATTGGCTTGGGTGGTGGGGTGAGGGGTTAATGAGGGTAGAAAAGATCATGATTTTGGAAGGGTAAATTCAAAATGGAGCTCACATGTTGTCTTCAGAAAATGGCTTTCTCCATGACTTTGAACTGAAGATATTGAGCCTGTTTCAATCATCCAATGGAAAATTCAACCTAGAAATGTTGACATCACATCTTACTTCTTCTGTCAGAAACGAGCATCCTCAGAAGACCTTCTCATTACATCGACAGAGGGAAAATCCAGACATAGGCTGTTGCAAGAGTACGTTGAAGATTATGCGACACAAAGGATGCTGATGTCCTAAAGGTTTGAAATGCTCCCGGACGTAGACTTTGATACAGCGGGACTCAAGTGGCAAAAAGCATGCTACGGTTCCTTTACCTCTGAAAGCAAACTGTCCAGATGAGAAAGCACCATGTTACATCTCTTCTTCTTCTTGCGATGGCATCCGGGTAGCTATCATTTGTGTGGGGCGACTATGCCGCTGATGCTGTGCCCCTATACCAGTACACTATTACTCATTTCGCCGACCTCAGAAGGATGACAGGCTGAGCAACACCACCTGGTGTTAATTGAGCAACCAACGAGGCTCAAACTCAGGACCTGAGATCCCAAGCCAGCCACCCTAACCACTAAGCCACCACCAGGCTCGTACCATCTCTGATGACTATAAGAAGAGTGGCCCCAACCTTATTCCTCAAGTAATCCTTCACAACCAATCAGTAAGATTAGCAGATGTCAACGACCTTATAGCAGCCGGAGGTTGTTACCATCTCCAATATTGTGTGCAATGTGAACGAAAAAGTAAGTAGAGGAATCAAAATCATCAGGATTTCAGAATTTATCATTGCAAAAACAGGATCAAAATCTTCTCAGCAGAGCAACTCTTTCACCGAGTCGGAAGGTGAATAACGACAGTGCGATGGACCTTGTCCAGTCTAACTTTTTCCAGGAGATGGTGCATGATGTGCATGTTAACACTTGTTAGACCCTTGCAGTAGACAGAATATGTTGGACACACCTGACATTCTAGTACCTGGAAAGGATTATCAAGAACATGTTGAACAGGTGATCCAGAAAACTTTACTTGTTCCTTTGTTTTGCTGTTTGGGAGTAGATAGTGCACGAAGGTAGAAAGGATGATGACGATGTCAAACGGAAGATTTGCAGCATTGCACAAGATACTGTGTGTTCTGTGTCAAACGGTCGCAGCTGACCAACTAACATCCATCCGAGAGAAGGCGCACCCATTGATGAATCACCCTGCCTGTGAAACTCCCGGATGACGGTTTATAACTGGGTCGGGATTCCAACCCAGGCTAGACAGCTGAGAGGTGAGTGTGTGTACCTCTTAACATCCTGTCATCTCTACTAACTACAATAACATCGTCAGTCACGTTTATTTTGCTCTTTTAGTGATTGTATTGACTTGCATTGGAAACACAACAGAGTAATATCGTTTGTTTTCAAACTCCATTGTGCTCATTTTTTTATATTGGGAAAACTATTCACACAACCATTTTCAATTGTTTTTGCTAAATTGTTTTGCTCATCAATTCCCAATAACATTGGAACCAAGATGGAATTTAACCCCTCGGCTTTCGAAACTTGTTGTGACAAAATGAATTTAAACGAAAGGGAAAGGAGGACGACGGGTAGATTGAAGGGTGGGGAGAGTATGGCAGAAGGTTCGGAGGAGATGGTAAGTGGAGTGGGAGGGATGAAGCAGGTCTGAGGCATAAGGATTTTCAAAATGCATCTTTTTTAAGGATGACACTATTGCTGACACTCCAATCACCTGTGGTCCACCTTCGTTTGTGTGAAAGACAGGCTGCGGTGAACCGGTTGAAATGGGGTAAAGCTCCTGGGATCTGTGGCATCCATGCTGAACTTCTCAAGGCTGATGGAAATGCTGTACTCATGTCATTGCATGCAGTTCGGGCTCTGCCTGGAACACGGGCATCATCCCAATTGACTGAAGAGGACCTTGTTGTCCCTCTCTGGAAAGGAAGGGTGATCGCCAGGACTGCAACAACTACCGAGGGTGATGCTGCTCTCAGTGCCAGGCAAAGTGTTTGCTCGGATAATTCTTGATAGGGTTCGCCACCATCTGCTTGAGCCCCAACGCACAGAGCAGTCAGCTTTACACCAAAGATGTCTAACGATTGACCGTATCCTTGCCCTTCGGTCCTCACCGAACCAGACGAAGTTTCGGCAGGGGCTGCTTGCAGCCTATGTTGATCTCTGTAAAGCGTTCGATTCAGTGAATCGGGATGCCCTCTGGAGATTCTCGGTCTTCGTGGGGTCCACCAAAACGGATCGATCTGATGTCTGAACTCTACTCTGGAACTGAGAGTGCTGTGAGATGTGTGGTACCATCTCGGACTTATTTCCAGTTGTTACTGAAGTTCATCGGGGTGTGTACTGGCCCCCACACTTTTCAGGCTTGTATGGACTGATCCTGGGGAGGTTCTCAGAGAGATCAAGCTGCAGTGCATCGTTTGGGAATGTCAAGATCTCTTGACCTTGATTTCACAGATGATGCAGTCATCTTTACGGAGACTGGATATCCTTTTGGGGCCCTCGATGCTGAATGAGGAGTCGACCACTGGATTATGGGTTCCTGGGTCAAAACTAAGATCCAGGCTTTCAATGACATCTTGGATGCTGCTATCTTGTCTGTACCTGTTTGTGGTGAGGATCTTGAGGTCACGGAGAGATTCACTTATCTTGGCAGTGATATTCATGTCTCTGCTGGCTGTGAGCCAGAGGTCAACAGACATCTGGTCGGACCTGGGGAGTCATGGATTCACTGGATCATGGTTGTAGTGCTGTCGGTACCTGTGCAGGATGACGAAAGTCAGAGTCTTCAGTCCTTGGTGCTTCCAGTCTTGCTCTACGGATGTGAGACTTGGACTCTGACTAGAGATCTGAGATGGAGACTTAATTCCTTTGGTACCAGGTCTCTTTGGAGTATCCTTGGCTATCGCTGGTCGGACGTTGCTGTCCAACGAGCGGTTGCTGAGGGAGGCAAAGGAGATTTGTTACCTGCGTCAGCTGCAGCTGTGTGGACATGTCTTGTTTTCCTGACGCTGATCCTGCTCACCAGATTCTCTCAGTGAGGGAGCCTCATGAGTGGAGGAGGCAAGGGCTGACACATGCCTCGTGGTTGCAGCAGGTTGATCAGCATCTCAAGGAGATGGGGATGGACCAGGCATCTGCATGGGAGATGGCCAGACAGAGGCCCCTGGGAGTACCGCCAGAAAGTGGACGCAGCGACGCACTGCTACGGCGCATGCTCCCATACCTGACCTGACTTGAAGCACCAATGTGATCAAATCTTACAGGTCAAAATCATCAACATCCACAAAAAGAGGTTTTTCATAGATTTGAAAGAGCACTTTGATTCAATAATCCAATCGTTTCATATGCAGTACTTCGTTGAATAATCATTATAAATTATCCGAGATGTATCTGACCTCCACTCGTGCAGATGATGCTGTCTCCGCTTATAGATCTTCTTTTTTATATACAAAGTTGAGCGAGAATATAGAATGAATCAGGAGTAACAAAAGAAAAAGAAGAGGGGGAGCACACCGGCAGCAGGGTTGCGGACAAAATATGGAGACTTGGACAAATAAGGATGATTGTGGGCTGGTAGAGGGCGACGGAGCGGACAAGATGGATACAGAAGCAAACTTTCAGGAGGGAAAAATGGAGATTTGGAAAGAGATCAGCTTGGGAGGGGGGGTAACGGGGTAGAGAAGGTGATGGTTTGGATTTGGGATGATCTGAGGATGGTGAACAGCTGTCTTGAAGACTTGGAGGGAATCATGAGATTGAAGAGGATGTGGAAGTTGGTTGCACAGGTGTGAAAAAAGAGGAACGAATGAGTGGAGATGAGCATTGTGTCGTCAGCCTGGTGTTGGCTTTGCAGTTAGGGTGGCTGGCTTGGATGTTGGGGTCCTGAGTTTGAGCCCCTTTTTTCCCTGTCCATTGAATAAACACAAGTTGGGGTTGACTCAGCCTGTCATCCTTCAGAGGTTGGCGAAATGAGTCCCAGTGTTCTGGAATGGGGTCATTGCATCATTGGCACAGCCGTGCCCTCAGCCAATGGTCGTACCTGCAACCTTGTGCTGCATACGAATGAGGAAGGGCAGTGGTCCTGGATTTAGGTGGTTTCACCAGAAGGAGATTGATGGTGGACCGTGTGCACCCTGCAGAAACCTGGGGGGGGGCGGGCAGAGCACGGAAGTTCATGATTAGCTGGAAGTATCATGGTGTTTTATATGTTTAAAAGTGCCCTTTGGTTTCTCTCCTTGACAACTTTTTTCTTCTGAAGTACATTGTGACCGAATTTATATACGTATGTTGTGCTAATTTTCTTATTTCTTATAAAAGATCAATGGAAGCTAATGGAAGGTGGTGGAGGGTAAAAAGGCAACAAACTGACAGTGGAGCAACAGTTGGACCCAACAACCAGGGAAGGAATGAACATTCAGCAAAAGAGGAAAGCAGGAAAGGAAACACAGTGACACACAGTAAGAGGTGGTGTTAGGTATGGTTAATGGGAGTAGAAAAGATCACAGTTAGGGATTGGAATGACATGAATGGTGGTGCAGTGCCTGCTAAAACCCTAAAGGGAAGAGGGCATTTAACAGCCTCAGGAAGGTGTTCCACGAACGGAAAACAAGGAATATTCTCTCAACTCCTTCCTGTTTACACTCATCATTTTTAATATTTTTTTAAATCTCCCCCACCCAACTCTTCCCTACCTTTGATAACCAATTGTCCACCCTTTAAAAAATGATACCGGGTTAAGGCTATGTAAGAGCTGTCTAAGGTCATGTAAGAGCTGTATAAGGGTCATGTAAGAGCTGTCTAAGATCATGTAAACTGTATAAGGGTCATGTAAGAGCTGTCTAAGGGCAGTTAAAGCGTCTAAGGTCATGTAGAGCTGTCTAAGGGTCATGTAAGAGCTGTCTAAAGGTCATGTAAGAGCTGTCTAAGGTCATGTAAGAGCTGTCTAAGGGTCATGTAAACTGTTAAGGTCATGTAAGAGCTGTCTAAGGGTCATGTAAGAGCTGTCTAGGTAAAGGTCTGGGTCATGTAAGAGCTGTCTAAGGTCATGTAAGAGCTGTCTAAGGTCATGTAAAGCTGTCTAAGGGTCATGTAAGAGCTGTCTAAGGGTCATGTAAGAGCTGTCTAAGTCATGTAAGAACTGTCTAAGGTCATGAAGAGCTGTCTAAGGGTCATGTAAGAGCTGTCTAAGGTCATGTAAGAGTGTCTAAGGTCATGAAGGCTGTCTAAGGGTCATGTAAGAGCTGTCTAAGGTCATGTAAGAGCTGTCTAAGGGTCATGTAAGAGCGTCTAGGTCATGTAAGAGCTGTCTAAGGTCATGTAAGAGCTGCCTAAGGGTCATGTAAGAGCTGTCTAAGGGTCATGTAAGAGCTGCCTAAGGTCATGTAAGAGCTGTCTAAGGGTCATGTAAGAGCTGTCTAAGGGTCATGTAAGAGCTGTCTAAGGGTCATGTAAGAGCGCTCAGGGTCATCGTAAGAGCTGTCTTAAGGGTCATGTAAGAGCTGTCTAAGGTCATGTAAGAGCTGTCTAAGGGTCATGTAAGAGCTGTCTAGGTCATGTAAGAGCTGTCTAAGGCTGTCGGTCATGTAAGAGCTGTCTAAGGTCATGTAAGAGCTGTCTAAGGGTCATGTAAAGCTGTCTAAGGCGTCATGTAAGAGCTGTCTAAGGGTCATGTAAGAGCTGTCTAAGGGTTCATGTAAGAGCTGTCTAGGCGTCATGTAAGAGCTGTCTAAGGGTCATGTTAAGAGCTGTCTAAGGGTCATGTAAGAGGCTTGTCTTAAGTGTCTCATGTAAGAGCTGTCTAAGGGTCATGTAAGAGCTGTCTCAGGGTTGTAAGAGCTGTCTAAGGGGTCATGTAAGAGCTGTTCTAAGGGTCATGTAAGAGCTGTCTAGGGTCATGTAAGAGCTGTCTAACGGGTCATGTAAGAGCTGTCTAAGGGTCATGTAAGAGCTGTCTACAGGGTCATGTAAGAGCTGTCTAGGGTCATGTAAGAGCTGTCTCAGGTCATGTAAGATCTTCAGGGTCATGTAAGGCTATAAACAGGAAGGAGTTGAGAGAATATTCCTTGTTTCTTCCGTTCGTGGAACACCTTCCTGAGGCTGTTAAATGCCCCTCTTCCCTTTAGGGTTTTAGCAGGCACTGCACCACCATTCATGTCATTCCCAATCCCTAACTGTGATCTTTTCTACTCCCATTAACCATACCTAACACAACCCTCTTACTTGTGTGTCACTGTGTTTCCTTTCCTGCTTTCCTCTTTTGCTGAATGTTCATTCCTTCCCTGGTTGTTGGGTCCAACTGTTGCTCCCACTGTCAGTTTGTTGCCTTTTTACCCTCCACCACCTTCCATTAGCTTCCATTGATCTTTTATAAGAAATAAGAAAAATTAGACAACATACGTATATAAATTCGGTCACAATGTACTTCAGAAGAAAAAAGTTGTCTAAGGAGAGAAACCAAAGGGCACTTTTAAACATATAAAACACCATGATACTTCCAGCTAATCATGAACTTCCGTGCTCTGCCCGCCCCCACCCCAGGTTTCTGCAGGGTGCACACGGTCCACCATCAATCTCCTTCTGGTGAAACCACCTAAATCCAGGACCACTGCCCTTCCTCATTCGTATGCAGCACAAGGTTGCAGGTACGACCATTGGCTGAGGGCACGGCTGTGCCAATGATGCAATGACCCCATTACCAGAACACTGGGACTCATTTCGCCAACCTCTGAAGGATGACAGGCTGAGTCAACCCCAACTTGTGTTTATTCAATGGACAGGGAAAAAAGGGGCTCAAACTCAGGACCCCAACATCCCAAGCCAGCCACCCTAACTGCAAAGCCAACACCAGGCTGACGACCAATGCTCATCTCCACTCATTCGTTCCTCTTTTTTCACACCTGTGCAACCAACTTCCACATCCTCTTCAATCTCATGATTCCCTCCAAGTCTTCAAGACAGCTGTTCACCACCATCTCAGATCATCCCCAAATCCAAAACCATCACCTTCTCTACCCCCCGTTACCCCCCCCCACCTCCCCAAGCTGATCTCTTTCCAAATCTCCAGTTTTTCCCTCCTGAAAGTTTGCTTCTGTATCCATCTTGTCCGCTCCGTCCGCCCTCTACCAGCCCACAATCATCCCTTATTTGTCCAAGTCTCCCTATATTTTGTCCCGCAACCCTGCTGCCGGTGTGCTCCCCCCTCTTCTTTTTCTTTTGTTACTTCCTGATTCATTCTATATTCTCGCTCAACTTTGTATATAAAAAAAGAAGACATTATAAGCGGAGACAGCATCATCTGCACCGAGTGGAGGTCAGATACATCTCGGATCAATTTATAATGATTTTATTCAACGAAGTACTGCATATGAAACGATTGGATTATTGAATCAAAGTGCTCTTTCAAATCTATGAAAAACCTCTTTTTGTGGATGTTGATGATTTTGACCTGTAAGATTTGATCACATTGGTGCTTCAAGTCAGGTCAGGTATGGGAGCATGCGCCGTAGCAGTGCGTCGCTGCGTCCACTTTCTGGCGGTACTCCAGGGGCCTCTGTCTGGCCATCTCCCATGCAGATGCCTGGTCCATCCCCATCTCCTTGAGATGCTGATCAACCTGCTGCAACCACGAGGCATGTAGT
>CM068964.1:77356835-77372533 GCA_035128595.1 Eptatretus atami
ATGTATACATTGTCACATCAGTATGTGACAATGTATACATTTCATACCTGTATGTGACAATGTATACATTTACATCCTGTATGTGAACAATGTATACATTTAACATCCTGTATGTGTGAACAATGTATACATTTACATCCTGTATGTGAAACATGTATACATTACATCCTGTATGTGAACAATGTATACATTTACATCCTGTATGTGAACAATGTAATACATTTACATCCTGTATGTGAACAATGTATACATTTACATCCTGTATGTGACAATGTATACATTTACATCCTGTATGTGAACAATGTATACATTTACATCCTGTATGTGACAATGTATACATTTACATCCTGTATGTGACAATGTATACATTTACATACTGTATGTGACAATGTATACATTGTCACATGCAGGATGTAAATGTATACATTGTCACATACAGTATTGTGACAATGTATACATTTACATCCTGTATGTGAACAATGTATACATTTACATCCTGTATGTGAAACAATGTATACATTTACATCTGTATGTGAACAAATGTATACATTTACATCCTGTATGTGAACAATGTATACATTTAACATCCTGTATGTGAACAATTATACATTTACATCCTGTATTGAACAATGTATACATTACATCCTGTATGTGAACAATGTATACATTTACATCCTGTATGTGAACAATGTATACATTTACATCCTGTATGTGACAATGTATACATTTACATCCTGTATGTGACAATGTATACATTTACATCCTGTATGTGACAATGTGTACATTTACATCCTGTATGTGACAATGTGTACATTTACATCCTGTATGTGACAATGTATACATTTACATCCTGTATGTGACAATGTATACATTTACATCCTGTATGTGACAATGTATACATTTACATCCTGTATGTGACAATGTATACATTTACATCCTGCATGTGACAATGTATACATTTACATACTGTATGTGACAATGTATACATTTACATCCTGTATGTGACAATGTATACATTTACATCCTGCATGTGACAATGTGTACATTTACATCCTGGCATGTGACAATGTGTACATTTACATCCTGTATGTGAACAATGTATACATTTACATCCTGTATAGTGACAATGTATACATTTACATCCTGTATGTGACAATGTATACATTTACATCCTGTATGTGACAATGTATACATTTACATCCTGTATGTGACAATGTATACATTTACATCCTGTAGTGACAATTGTTACATTTACATCCTGTATGTGACAATGTGTACATTACATCCTGTATGTGACATGTGTACATTTACATCCTGTATGTGACAATGTGTACATTTACATCCTGTATGTGACAATGTATACAATTTACATCCTGTATGTGACAATGTATACATTTACATCCTGCATGTGACAATGTATACATTTACATCCTGCATGTGAACAATGTATACATTTACATCCTGTATGTGACAAGTATACATTTACATCCTGTATGTGACAATGTATACATTTACATCCTGTATGTGACAATGTATACATTACATCCTGCATGTGACAATGTATACATTTACATCCTGTATGTGACAATGTATACATTTACATCCTGTATGTGACAATGTATACATTTACATCCTGCATGTGACAATGTATACATTTACATCCTGCATGTGACAATGTATACATTTACATCCTGTATGTGACAATGTATACATTTACATCCTGTAGTGACATGTAACTTACATCCGTATGTGACAATGTTACATTTACATCCTGCATGTGACAATGTATACATTTACATCCTGCATGTGACAATGTATACATTTACATACTGTATGTGACAATGTTGGAGAGCTAACATTTAACAATAACTGAGGATGCCAAGCTTTCAAACTTAAGCTTATTCATATTCCTTCATATTTTAAGTCGACTCAACTGTCCCAATATGAAGTTATTTGTTTACCTGAACTTCTCTGGGATCCAATAATAAAGACACCCAACAGCGACTGGATTATAATCACCCGATCACAACTTAGTCATGAGGAGGAGTTTAACCCATTCAACTCGGCACCAACAAGGCCACGTCGGATGGCGGATTGTAAATGTGCTTCCAGTTAACAACACAAACAGAAGAGGTCGATGTTGAATCGTGAGGGCAAACCGCGGTCCAGGACCGGTTCACCCTTTTGGTGTCAAGACCCCTCATTAAACAAATCCAAGGCCTCGTCACGATCCAGCTGCATACGCGGGAATCAACGGCACTTTCATGCCGGTTATTCGTCTCTACCTGCTCACCTACTCTCGAATCTTCTGCAATCAACTTGGGCTCCCGATACGTGTTTTCCGAGACCCTTAAAGTGGACCTCCTTGAAGTGGACCTCCAAAGAGTCCAAGAGCCGCCGCTGACACCCTGTACCACGTGACGTCAGCGCTCGCTTTCGTTTTGTTTTCTTTTTCTTCTTTTTTTTTTTTTCAATTCCTTCGTTAAAATTTTACACAAAGTTCGGTTATGGAGTGAGAAGCACAAGAACCCCAAAATATCTATCACTTTCCTGAGGTAACATAAGTATGCAGGACGTGTTTCAATGAACAAGGCCTGATTGATCAATAATCGCTTCCCGTGTTTTTTATATTATATTCACAGTCGTCAGTCACTTGCTATGAAGTGAATAGCAATTTCTACAATTAGAGGCGCAATATTGAGTGAACTACGGAAAATTAAGTCGAAATCTGTGGTGCAATGATGGGATAATAATTACGAGCGGTGTATATTTATAAGCACCGCTTGCTATGCTGTAAAGCTCGCAATACCTTTCTGAGGTGTTTCTGAGGTGCACTCCGTGTTTTGTTCAAGATATAAATTTCGTGTTTGAATCCCCAGACAACGGTTAAACTTTCAATAATGAAATAAGAAACTTCGATCTTGTTAATGACGAACTGGGACCAGGTATTCCTGTGAGAGAATATTTGGATTGAGAAAAGTACGAGGAAGAAGAGGGAGTGTTGTGGGGAATTGGGGAGAGAAGGGAAAGTAGTTTGTGGGGGGATAGCAGCGCAGAAATGGGGCGTGGATGGGCATTGGGGGGGGGAGGATGAAATATTCCGTTTGGAATCCAACAAAACGCATATAATCGCATTCGTAATAAATAGATGGCCTGTCATCGCTCAAACGGTGGCTTGTGTGCTGTTGGGGGGGGGTGGCTATAGAGGATTTTCAGTGCTATCTCGTTAGTCTTCTTCACCTTTTCTCACTTGTTTAGCTTGCCAACCAATATGGCGCCCGCGCACTGCATCATGGGTACTGAAACCCCTCCATTCCTGAATTGCCGTTTTTTTTTTAACACAAATCGAATTTCCCCGTCGATCACAATTCGCAAATAATGATTTTCTCCATTCTCGTCTTTCCTCCGTTTTGTTTCTATACGTTTGGTTGCGATTAAGATTGCCTTCTCTGTGGTGTTTAACTGTTCCCAATGTGACTCTCGCTGGAGCTTGATTTAGGGTTTTTTGCCTCTTGCTCACTTTGACCGTTTCCTCGCTTTTTTTTATGTCTTTTTCACAGATTGTGTGAACTATTCATTGTATTTGTTTGGTGTTGATTTTTGGCGTTTAATGCAGAGTTTTGTGTGACCGGACGTTGAGGAAGGCGAGTAAATCACGCTTTAATACGAGCGATTTGGTCTTGAGTGGTTCAGTCGATTTTTAGATCCTCGTGGAGGATCTCTAAGTATTACGTTCTTCTTCTTCTTCTTTGGCTTCTTCTTCTTCTGCTTCTTCTTCTGCTTCTTCTTCGTCTTCTTCTTCGTCTTCTTCTTCGTCTTCTTCTTCTTCTTCTTCCCAACAGTTTTCATCAAAACTTCCTGAAACTTGGCATATCTATCTATAATTCCAGCAATGTGCGTGCGTGCGTGTCTGTGACCGCTGTTTCTCGACAACCACTGGTCCGATCTCATTGAAACTTGCCAGGTATATTGCTGGGGACCTGAGGATGTGCCTTTTCAAGGTTTGATATTAATCGGACAAGTGCTTCCCAAGTTACGGCCATTTATTTACCAACCAATGACAAGACACGTTGTTGCGTGGGCGTGGCCGATGGGGGAAGGGAACCTCAGCGGCGTTCCCCATTACGGGTTACAACGTACGGCTTCCGGAGAGTGATGACTTCGTGTATTCTAATAATTTCTCGATTCTTATGCGCATTTATAGATAAACACGATGCCCCAAGTTATGATCGTCTTCATATTAGACGGTGCATAAATTTCGGTAACATCAGAGTGAGCTGGTATGCTCCGAACCAGGAGTAATTTTTTCTCTCTCTCTTCCTTCTCTTTTTGTTTTTCCTTGCGACGACATTGCGAAAAGGCAAAATACGTTGGCGCTAATTGAATAACTGGCCATTAAAACTAAATTGCGAATAATGTAACTGCGATATGCGAACTTCCGGGCCACGCACGTACGGCACGCGAGAGCGAAGAAACGGCCTGTGTGGTTGTTGTTTCTTGCTCGTGGTTTGAATATTTATTTATTTATTTATTTATTTATTTTTTATTTTTTCTTACGGCACCTACTAGTATATGTAAAAATTCCTGCGCAGACACTAACCATTTCCGATTTTGAAAATTCCTCCTAGAAAAAAAAGTTATGACGTCAAATATCTCCGCTAATGGAAATTGCCTAAAAAATTATCTCCGAAACTAGGCAAGCTTTTTGAATTCTGTTTGCGGGAATCGAACAGGGCATTAGCAGAGATGAATTACCGCACATATGATACATCACTATGACGTCATATCAATTTTTATGACGTCATTCCTATTTTTTTGTTTCAAACCCAGAGTTTTCATCGGGTCTTCGTGAAACTTGCCATGTATATGCAGAAAGCCCACGCGCAGGCAGGAACCATCTCCGATTTTGGAAATTCTTCCTAGAAAAAAAGTTGACGTCGTAATAATATCGCCCGCTAATGGAAATCGCCTATACCATTATCTCCGAAACTAGGCAAGCTGTTTGAATTTTGTTTGCGGGAATCAAGCCGGGCATTAGCACGGATAATTAATTTTATCGCAAACCTGATACATCACAATGACGTCATATTCGTTTTATGACGTCATCATTCAGGGACGAGGATCTTAGCTCATTTGAGCTTTTTTGCTTTTCTATCAACTTGAGTCGTATAAATTTCATTAGAATAAGCTTAATCAACAATGCAATCTGAAGCAAGGGGTTCGTTTAGCAGTGGAGATTGAGGCTCAGGCAACGGCGAGAGGAGGAGGAGGAGAAGAAGAAGCCTTGAATTCAAGACTTTCACATGCAAAAAGAACAAATGTTTGAAATTAGCTTAAAATCGAGTTTTCATTTTAAACTCGTGAATTATTGCACATTTTGGAGCATTTGCGTGGGACAGTAAGTAATACATGGCTTTGCGCTCGAAGGGAAGTGACCTAAAAACAAACACAACAACAACAACAAACAACAACAACAAAACAACAACACAACAACGACAATTGGGAGTCTTCTTGGTGACGTAAACTGATGGGGACTGTTCAAAGGACGTACAGGAAGCGGTGAGGTTTTCTGTTTAAGTAACCCGCTCTTCATTCGGACACGTCGCTCTCCGTCATATGTCTTCGGCTCCGCACGCGGTGCGGTTCGCTCGCTCTACCGAAGACTCCTTCACTTACACCGCGCCCTTCCTGCTGGCCTGCGGGTACTCGGAGACCGCTACGTCGGTGAGAGTTAAGACGCCACAAATCTGCCTCTGAAGCCCAGTGAGCAGTTCCTGCTCGAGTGGCAGGTACAACACCAGGGGAACACAGACGTCGTGAAAGACGTACTGCATGCAGAAACATGTGTGCACTTAAAAGATTCGTATTGCAAAACAGGTCGTCAGTCACACCTCGACAAAAAAAAACAAGCTCAAATGAGCTAAGATATCCTCGTCCTCTTAACGATGACGTCATAAAAAACTAAAATGACGTCATTGTGATGTATCAGGTTTGTGATCAATTATCTGTGCTAATGCCCGGCTTGATTCCCGCAAACAAAATTCAAACAGCTTACCTAGTTTCGGAGACAATGGTATAGGCGATTTACATTAGCGGCGATATTATTATGACGTCAACTTTTTTTTCTAGGAAGAATTTCCAAAATCGGAGATGGTTACTGCCTGCGCGTGGCTTTCTGCATATACATGGCAAGTTTCACGAAGATCCGATGAAAACTCTAGGTTGTGAAACAAAAAAATGCCAAAAAAAATAGGAATGACGTCATAAAAATTGATATGACGTCATAGTGATGTATCATATGTGCGGTAATTCATCTCTGCTAATGCCCTGTCGATTCCCGCAAACAGAATTCAAAAAGCTTGCCTAGTTTCGGAGATAATTTTTTAGGCGATTTCCATTAGCGGAGATATTTTGACGTCATAACTTTTTTTTCTAGGAGGAATTTTCAAAATCGGAGATGGTTGCTGTCTGCGCAGGGTATTTTACATATATATGCCACGTTTCAGGAAGTTTGATGAAAACTGTAGGCTGTGAAACAAAAAAGTCCACAAGAAAAGATGAGAACAACAACGTGAGTAAAGCTTAGAGATCCTCCACGAGGATCTAAAAAAAACAGGGTGTGGTGTTCCATTCCAATCGGAGTGTAGAACGCTCGCCAAGTGGCTTAAGCACTCAAGCAAGCACTTCAATGAAGCAGTTGATGAGGAACGGCTGGCTTTGAAAGTTGGTAATGGTACGCATCCAGTAGTTGGAACGTCGATTTAAAAGTGAAGGGACCACCAACAAGTCTGGTCCAAGCTGAGCAAGGAAGGCTCAGGTTCAATGATAAGATTCTAGATCGTTGATATGCAGCACGTAGCTGTGGCAACAGTTCTTACAAGGTTGCAGCGATGACACTTGGAGAATTGCTCCGTTTTTGTAATGCAATATCGAGGCTTGTGGAAGAGCTACTGGAGCAGAGTGGAAGGGAATGTAATGGGAAGGGGGAAACACCAACAGCAGAGTACAAGTGGGAGCGAGATCAGGGGAGGGAGGAGTGGGGAGATGGCACCTGGGGGAACAAGCCGCACACAGCTGAATGAAAACAGTGATAAGAGGAAGGGGAAAGCTGTGATTAAATGGAACAAACGAAAAGGTGAAGGGGCGGGGGGAAATCACAATAGCCTGGAAAAGTGCTTGGGAATGGAGTCATTTGGGAGAGAAAGAGATCAATAGTATATCTAGATGATGGGGGCAGTGGTAGTGGCGAACAGGTGTCTTGAAGCCCAGAGAGAAAAATAGGGTTTGAACAGACAAGGGAAGTTGATTCCACACGGTGAGAGAAAATAGGAAAAAAATGAGTGAAGCTGACCAGTGAGCTGGATTTTGGGAATTTACCAAGAAGATGGTGAGAACAAGAATTTGGAATTTGTTCCGGGTGTTTTAAATAACTCGCCTACTCGTTGTAGAGGAGGTGAATTTTCTTGTTTTTAACATCTACGACGGAACGCCTAGTTAAATGTACATCTGAGGGTCGGCACACATATTGATGCCTCTCTTTACGTTTGCATGTGAAACACCAAAATGACAGTTGGAGAGCTGGGTTGAGAATGAAACCCACAGTGAGACAGCTCAGAGGTGTGTCTACCTCTGGGCTACATGCCAAACCCCAATGATTAGAGTGTGTGTGTAGCTTTAGTGTTGCTTTGAGATTAATATAAATGTGAGCTTCTTCAGAATGAGTTTCAACAGAGCATGGTCAGTAGCCATGATAGCAGAATTTTCAGTGTTTTGGCTTACTGACTTCAAATCCACCAAAATCAAAATAGCTTACCCATTTACAATCCAGCAAAAATCAAAATAGCCTCCCCTTTTCATCCACCACAAATCAAAAATGCTTGACCCATTTATAATGTACCATAAAATCAAAATACCTCACCATTTAGAATCCATAGAACAATCAAAATAACTTACCCATTTACAATCCACCCAAAATCAAAAATAGCTTACCCAGAAACATACAAACAAAAATCGAAATAGCCTCCCCTTTATAATCCACCACAAATCAAAATACCTTACCCATTTACAATCCACCACAAATCAAAATATCTTAACCCATTTACAATCCCCACAACATTTAAAGCTTACCCATTTACAATCCACAAATTTAAAGCTTACCCATTTTACAATCCACCAAAATTTAAGCTTACCATTTACAATCCACCCAAAATCAAAATAGCTTACCCATTTACAAACCACCAAAAATCAAAATAGCTTACCAAGAAACTATCCACCCAAAATCAAAATACTTCACCCATTTACAATCCACCAAAAATGAAAATAGCTTACCCATTGCAAACCACAAATCAAAATAGCTTCCCCATTTAACATTCACTAAAATCAAAGGCTGTCCAATTTAGAATCAACCACAAATCAAAAATACTTCACCATTTACAATCCAATGAAAAATGAAAATAGCTTACCCATTTACAATCCCACAAAAATCAAAATGGTTTACCCAGAAACTATCCACCAAAAATCAAATTAGCTTATCCAGAAACAATCCAACAAAAATCAAAATTGCTTACTCATTTCAATCCACCAAAAATCAAATAACAACCATTTACAATCCACCAAAAATCAAAATAGCTTACCCAGAAACAATCCACCAAAAATCAAAATGGCTTACCCAGAACTATCCACCCAAAATCAAAATAGCTTACCCATTGACAAACCACAAATCAATAGCTTAACCATTTACAATTCACTAAAAATCAACAGGCTGACCAATTTAGAATCAACTACAATCAAAATACACTCAACATTTAGAATCCCTTACATCCTGCATGTGACAATGTATACATTGTCACATACAGTATGTAAATGTATACATTGTCACATACAGTATGTAAATGTATACATTGTCACATACAGTATGTAAATGTATACATTTACATACATGATGTAAATGTATACATTGTCACATGCAGGATGTAAATGTATACATTGTCACATACAGGATGTAAATGTACACATTGTCATGTACAGGATGTAAATGTATACATTGTCGCGTACAGGATGTAAATTTATACATTGTCACGTACAGGATGTAACTGTATACATTGTCACGTACAGGATGTAAATGTACACATTGTCACATACAGGATGTAAATGTATACATTGTTCACTTATTGTACATTGCCATGATCTCAGTGCAGAAGCTGAAACTTTGATTGGACTTCTCTTACTACCCAGTGTGGGTAACCAATTGGTTCAGTTCAGGTCTGTCTGTCTCTGTCTCTGTCTCTGTCTGTCCGTTCGTCAATCCACAAACGTCAGTTTATGATCGAGGAACAAGTTGATTTAAATTTAATGTATTTTGAACACGAATCGAACAGGAACGTGTTGTTTATCAGTATTTTCTTTGCCTCTGAATCCGTCCCGATTGTGCATGTGCAGAGAAGTGAGATTATTATTTATACTCTGCCTGTGTCTGACGGTCGAACAAAATTGAAAATCATTCCAAACAGGAAACTTACTGTATTTAAGGACGTCACAAAGGACACAAACAACAGGCACAAATAACTAATGGAACGTGTTAAATAAGGTGGCGTAAAAGAAACTGCGTCATCGGCGGTAAATTCCGGAATTAATTAATTTAAACGTCTTTTACAGTCTTTATTTTATTTAAATTTAATTATATACTTGAACACTGTAGAACAAAAATCACCTCATTATCACTTTAAAAAACCTCCGCTTTTGCACTACTTGGACGTGTTAAATGATGTGGTGTGTAAGACTACATCAACAGTGATAATGTCCCAGAATTTTTTTTTTTTAATTCGACCTTTAAAAACATTATTTTATTTCAAGTGAATATAATACTTGAACACTATTTGTAAGGTGTTCTATGAGCTCTGTAATTGTACTTGTAACTACAATAACATGATTGTTTTCATTTCGTGGTCTGGATATAAACTTTTGATAAAATCAATGTGACCATTATCCCAGCACTGCTCGTTTTGGGTGGTGATCCACGGTCACAACCTGTGGATATCTCTCAATCTCTTGCCTCCAGCAAGTACATGTATTGCTGGATTATCAGTTTACACATATTGTAGGTAAAGTAATTAAAAACATTGCTCAAGGTGAATGGCAAATGTATTCCTGGTAATTGGAGTCGGAATCCAGCAATGAGGTCATTTTTAATGTTAAAATAATAACTTGGATTATTGTCGATAATTAAACGGTGCTGTCAGGCTAGCCCAAGTGAATGCACAACTTGCCTCTCAGCTGTCTAACCTTGGTTTATATCTCGGCACAGCGATAAATTTGCCAGAGGGTTCCTTCTTCCCATGCAGGGTGAGGCATCGGTCCATTGGAAGGACGTTAAGCTGGGTGTCCTGTTTGCTACCATTATTAGGTTTGCTGGTAGGTGATAAAAAAAAGAAAATCCCATCGTGTCTTTTATGAAGACTAGTTAAGTTGTCACCGAGACCCTGAACAAATGATAAATTCCTCCCCAAATCGCCTTCAGTCGAATGTCAGGCCGAGCCATCTAGTTCGTGAAAGACGGGCCGAAAACCTTCCCTTATCGACCCCAGAAGAAGTTTGGAATAATTATCCGTGTGTGTGTGTGAGTTATTGTGCACACCATTTATGGATGTTGATTATATTTATTTATCTCATTGTGGAATTTGTACACCAATCATTGAATGTGAATTACAAGTACATAAGTGGACAATGGACATTTCATATCTAGTGCATGGGATTTGAACCTTGGTTGAGAGCATCTTGAGCCAAGGGTTCAGATGAGAACTCTAAATGGGCCGAGCCAAGTCTTGACAATTGGCGATTGCACCTGTTATATTCATGTTTTACACACAGGTATTGGGTAAAGGTACTTGGATTATTACATCTATCTACCTCCTCCTAACCCCTCACCTGTTATACCCTCTCCTTACCACTCCCATCTTGTCCCTCATCCTACCTCCGCTCTTGGCACCTCTTCATTGTCTTCTGCTTCAATATCAGCTCCTCTGTTGTCCTAAAGTGTGTGGTGTTCTAACATCTGTGGGCTCCATTCTAACTTAACAGACATCTCACACACTCAACCAGTACACTCATCATCACAAACATGCTCCTTCCTTCTTCTCTGCACACCTCCCCCTCTTCCCAACCCCTCAAATCTTGTATCTCCCCTTGCCCACTCCCTTCTTCTCCATTCCTCTACCAAATCTCATTCTTCCCCTCTCCCCACCCCACGAACATGTGGCCATTAATGGAGTTCTCTCATCCCTTCTTCCTGTCCAGGCTGGAGTTCCTCAAGGCAGCGTTATGGGCCCTGTTCTTTTTCTGGTTTTCATCAATGATCTCTCTGACTCTGGAAAATCCTCTTTATATGTTTAATGATGACCCACCCTCTGCCATACCATCTGCCATCCCTCAGACCGGCAAGCAGCAGCCTCTTCACTCTCTGAAGATTGGATAAAATCACAAACTGGTCCAACATGTGGAATGTCTTTCAATCCTGACAAATCTCACACACTCACCATGTCTCTCCAAAAGGACCGTCTGCAACCCCACCCCATCTACTTTTTCAACAATCCTCTTGAAGAAGTCCTTTCATTCAAGCTTCTGGGTGCCTGCCATGATCTTTCCTGGGAAAGCCACATTTCCAAGCTGGCCTCCAAAGCCATTCACCGACTGGGCATCCTCCATCGTCGCTGACTGGGTATACATTCTTCACTCTAAGACCACCATCTCTTATCTTCCCCCATCCAAAACCACGATCTTTTGTACCCCCGCTAATCCGCCCCAAACCCACCTCCTTCAAATTCCCTTCTTTTCTTCCTGAAAGTCCCTGTCGTGTCAGGACCTCAAAGTCCCTGTAGTGTCCATCTTGTTTTCCCTGTGTACCTCGCCCCATCCCTCTCCCACAGATCTCCTCATGTCTCTCTGTTCCACACCGTTTTTTTCCTTCCCTCTCCCGCCCCTCTTTTGTCCTGCTCCCCTTGTTGTATGTTCTGTGTGTTAGCTCTCATACGAGCCTCGACAGTGTATAGAAAAAAAATGTCAATTTAATAACTTAACATAATCTGTAATGACCTTATCCCCTCTGAACCCTACTCCCATCTTTTTAATCACTTGAGGTGAATGTTAATACAAGCCTGAACTGCAGACCAAGTCCAATTGTAATTTCTCTGCTGTTTTGGAGAATGACGTTTTGATTTTGCTTTGCTGTGTTGTATTTGTTAAAATGTAAGTATGTACAGGCTCTTTACTCTCGAATGTTTGGTCGGACTGTAAGCCGCACTTGCTTTAATACACTGTCACTTTACAGGCCTGTGTATTTGTAACGCTAGACTTCTGTGCGATATTCTGCTAAAGGTTAGTTACCCAGCAATGTGATGCATGGATTGATGAAACCTTCATGAGAGCGAGACAGTTTAGGTTTTTTCATGATCATGCGTCGCTCTCCACTGCTCTCACATTAGATACTTTGGGTCTCTTTGATTCTGATGGTGCGGTTTGACATGTGTGTGCAGCGTGGAACTATGTCAGACAAGCACGAGTTGAAAGCGGAACTCGAAAGAAAGAAACAACGGCTTGCACAGATCCGGGAGGAGAAGAAACGCAAAGAGGAAGAGCGCAAAAAGAAAGAGGTGAGGTTGAATGTGCTTTTTTTATTTATTATTATTATTATTATTATTATTTTTTTTTTTTTTTAAAATTCGTAGTGAAGCTGCCACGTACATCACACATTGACATACAGACAAATACACGAGACAATATGGGATATTAGACATGACAAACACAGCCACTGTGGAAGTGCCATCATTTCCTGGGACTCTGGGTACCAGTGACGTCGTAACAATGGCACCGTCTTTTCTCACCACTCTCAACGGGGCATTTCCTAAGGAAGAATTTCCTTCTCCCTATAGACGTCAACCTATGGGGTTTGTCCATGCTGTATCGTTTTACAATCTAAATTCTAGAGGTCAGGCAAGTAAGCAGCACATACTGTTTATGAAGTCTTTGGTGTGACTCGGTCGAAGTTTGAACCACTGACTCCCCAGACTCGGAGCAGACGCTCTAACCATACACCACCGAATCTGGTTTTTCGTTTGCTTCGAGTTAAGATAATCTGTTTTAAATCTGTACATTGAACAGAAGTCAAGGCTCATGGAAGATCAAATTAACGACAACTTGTATTCTTTTTGTCACTACAACAATGACTTCCCTCCAGTTTTTCCCTCGTCTTCCAGGTAATCAAATTATTTTGTTATAATTGCTCTTGTTGTTACAACCATAATTTGATTGCATAATACAAGGCAAACAGTGTGGTTAATCGCACGTCTTCCTTTGATTAATACTCATTAGCTTTTGATAATCAAATAAATTGAGTAACACCAAGTATCCAATTAAACAAATCTGCAATTTGAGGGCCGGTGACATGTGAACCACGTCACTTGATACCCCACGCACGTGAAGGGAAAAGCACGTCTGTTTGTCTATCCGTCCGTCCTGTCTACAAACGTCAATTTATGATCGATTGCAGATGGCATTTGAACCTGTGACCCCAGCACGACCGATGTGCTGAAATCAGTGCACCAAAGAGATGGTGCCGGATTAAGCTTTTGTGGGCCTGGCGCCAAACAAATTTGTGGGCCCCCATTTGGGGAACCATTTTAAAAGACAGGAGATTGACATGGAATTTTTCTTTCACACAACACACATCTGCACAGGTTTTATTGACATTCACAGGCTTAAATTATAGATTGAGGTACCAGCAATGATTGCCTTCGGGCAGAAGGACATATACACATGTGACAGCACATGAAATAAACAGGAAATTAATAAATCTATAATTGTGTGTGTGTGTGTGTGTGTGTGTGTGTGTGAGAGTGTTTTTCCTCCATAACTCCAAAACCTTGAAATCAAGCGGCCTGTAACTTTGCATGCATACGAAGGGAACTCCAAGGGAGTGCAGGAGTGAAATTGGTATGTTTGGGTTAATTTAAACACCCTTTTAAAGATGATTAATGGCCTTATTTAATTATATCCTTTATTAAGGCTTCATCCTGGTCACCTCACTGTCCCTTCCATCCATTGGAACCATACTCTGTGCAGAGCGTTGGTGCTGCTTTCACAGTCTCCTTGGCTATTGGGCACAATCCTGGACGGGTCGCTACTCCGACACAGTATACCAGCATGCTGGCACTCGTTTTGCCGACCTCGGAAGGATGACAGGTCGTGTTAACTGTCCCTTTCTGGGGTCTTAATTCGCCATTGTTTTTTTTTTTGGCCTGCTCAACAATGCCTTGATTTGGAACAGGCTGCAACGGGTTTTTTTCACTTTCGTCACTCATATCATCGAATGCCAAATCATCATACCTACTAATTGCTGGAAACATCACAATGCTTATAAATGCCTGGAGACGCCAGTGTTTGTGGCTTTATTTAATTTCCGCCATTGCGATAACCTCTAGAATCTCTTAACCCAAGCCAAATTTCAAAATTTAATATCCAGAATTGACCTTTGAAGCAGTTCCGACTGCTAAAAAGCGTTCGTTTGTCTAATTCGGACATTATTTGACACTCTAGGCATCTCCGGGAGGTGTTTAATATAATATGACCAATTGATGATCGCTAATCGTTTGCCAAGCCAGCTGCTCCTTATCAACCATTTCGTTGGAATGCTTGCTTGAGTGCTTAAGCCACTTGGCGTGTGCATTACAAGCTGCTTGGATATCTGTTTGCAAGCCATGGTGATACATGGCAAAAGTACCTGCACCGTCACTCTGCGCCGTCACTCTGCACCGTCACTCTGCGCCGTCACTGATAAACACAATCAAAAATATATCGACAGACCACCTGCCTGTGTTGCACCCCGCGGTGTCGTGCGGTGCCAAGCCTGCCATTCCTTATCAACTGATGGATATATGGATGGAGGGATGGAAGGGGTGGATGTATGGATGAAGGGAAGAAAGGAATGGAGGGAAGGGAGTGATATAAAGGATGGATGGAGGGAAGGGATTGATATTGTTGCGGTTCTCGGAACCGCATGCATACAACAGATAGGTGTCCCAAGACAGTTATTCCATTATTGTACGTGTCGATAGTTCCCTTCCTTTTGTTTAGCGGGACAACGGGGAGTGCGTTGCGATGATTTAATAGTTAGGGTTGCTAAATCATTTTCTTTTCATCCCCACCCTTTTTCTTTTTCTTTCCTTGGATAAATCAGTCACGTACGCTTTCGAAGGATCCGCTGTATCCGGAGTCTCATTCCCGGGCGAGCCCGAAACCCAACACGTGCTTGCCCCTCGTCTCGTTTACCACAGCGTGTAGCACGGCCAGCACGACGCCCACGCTGCACGAAACACGTGCTTGCCTCTCGTCTCGTCTATCACAGCGTGTAGCACGATGATCCACGGTACCCTCTGCCCTGCTTGCCCCCTCGTCTCGTTTACCACAGCGTACCGTCCTTCACCTGACACGACGTGCGGTCCACGATGACCCGAGATCTCAGAGCGAACACCCCCGGGATCCGCAAGCTGCTCCGATAGAGGATACGTGGTCGGTCCGGGAGGTTCTCCGGAAGACCGCAGGTCCATGGTCGGTTCATCCGAAGACAAGGGGTCCAGACCCGATGAAGATTTACTTGTGATTCACGTGCCGATTTCGGTGTGGGCAATTCGTGTCATGTCATGGGGTCG
>CM068964.1:77392030-77410620 GCA_035128595.1 Eptatretus atami
TTCCCCTGTAGTCGAAACCGCGTGGTTAATTAGATAAATTGATTCTGGACAAAAAGACCCTACGCCACGTGGTTGAAGTATTTGCGTCCATGGTCGGTTCAGCGACCTGCCGCGTCACGGAATTATCCGTGAGCGACGGCCTACAATTCCGGGAGTTTGGTGGGAGACGACGTAACTTATAGATTCCCCACTAGTGGTCTTTCTCACCCGACCACCGGCCGCAACAATATAAAGGATGGATGGAGGGAAGGGAAGGATGGTGGAAAAATCGACGTTTGTTTGCGCATGGGAGAGAGTAGACAGCAGTGAAATGACTTTTGTTATCAGCAGTTTTTGTCGTTTTGAAAATAAATTCAATTTGACATTCAAGACAATGTTAGGTGATTATAGATATAAGCATTGTTGTGTTGCATAATACTATAACTTTAAATAGTTTGCCTGTTTGGCTTTCTGGTTTGGGGTGGCTGGGCTTTGAATCCTATGGTCCTGAGTTCAAATGCCTGCTCAGGCTATTGAAGTTAAAGTACCGCAGGGTGGGGTTTAACTCGGCCCTGTTCATCCTTCCGAGGTCAGCAAAATGAGTTGCAGGTTGCTAGTATACTGTGTCGGCAGTGGCTAACCGTCGCAGGATTGTGCTAATAGCCAAGGAAACTGCTTAAGCAGCACGAACGCTCTGACATAGAGTAGCAGTCCAATCTCTCCTCTCTCAATAGTTTGATTTTTTAAATAGTAAATGGGTCTTATGGGCCTTCTGAGTGAGGCCTGGTGCTGAGGTGCTCTTGTCAGCCAGCCTGCCAACATAATCAATCTTAAGACGGATATAGTAGTTTTTAAAATGGTGTTTGTTATTATTTGGCACAATAAAGCGAAGTTTGAAGTGAGTCATGTATACTTAGTGAGTCATTCTCAATGTTTTAGACTGTGATTGTGTTGGCCTTACAAACATTTAAGGTGTTTTGGGAGTGATTATTTTTTTTCCAGGTCATTTCAGACGCTGAGGCACGGCAACAAGAGCCACACTTGAGCGACGGCAAAGCCTCTTTAACCTGTGTTACAAAACAATAACAGTATTGCTAGCTTCCTCGCACCCAGCAGGTCCCACGTGGACTATGCTGCACTCGCGATGGGCCATGACCTTTGAACGTGCTTTGAACATCACCAGACTTGGTTCTCTTGACAGGTGCTCTTGCCCCTCTGCCTCGATCGCGCTCCTTCCCCCCAGATTGCTCCGGTCTTTGTGAGTTTGTCGTTATGTCATTGATTATCTTTCCATATAGCAAGTGATTCATAATTGTAGAATATGGGTAAAATATCCCCATCGATGTTTGCCCCTTCGTATAAAAAAAAAAATGTTTTTGGGTGGGGGGGGCATTGGTTTATGGTGTGTATATTATATATGTGCCATAATTAAATTTTTAATATTAATAATTGATCATAAATTTTATATTTTGGCATGTACATAATTTCAATTATATATATTATGTTATAAAAATAGCTCATAAGATTGGTATTCTATTGGGATGTCACTCAGTCATCCCACATAACTACGATTCTATAGATATGATTTATATTTATGCAATATTATATTTATCTTATGCTGTTAATATAATTCGTACTCTCACCACATTTCAGTGCTCAGAGGCTTAAATTTCTCATCCCTTATGGGTCTGTCTGAGCATGCATGGTAATGATTATTAGTGTTTAACTGAGATCTCCTACTCTGCTGGCACATGCATGTATGTTGTTTTGGTTCAGTTTCTATATGCTATAGCGCGACTTCTTTTTTATTTATTTTTGTTCGAGACGGGGTCTTGTGTACTTCTTGTACAGTTTTAATTAATCGTTATGCTGTACGTCTTTGTAATAGGTCTTCGTTTCCGTTTTGGTGGCTTCGTTTGCTCTCACTTAATATATTCGAGCAATCACCATCTTATATATCTTTGCAGTGGTGGAGTAAACATAAATAGTCATGTCGGAGTGTTTTATGTGAATATAAAGAGGGATATTGTTTGCACTGCCATTTTTAAATGATATCTGTGTTGCAGGTAGATGAGATAACATTACTATGTATATAGTGTATGTATGAGGCATTGACAAGAACTGCGGGAAATCGGTTAGCCTTTCTCTGTCAGTAGCGGCTCAGCGGTATGCTCTTCGATTGGTGAAAATCCCTCTCATTTCGCTTCGTTGGTCTAAATTAGTTCGTTATTTGGTATCTCTCTTCCACAACTATTTTGTATATGTATATATATATTTGTTCCGGGCTGTGGAAATTCGCAATACACCATACAGGGTCCTTAGATCAGTTATGCGCTAAATTATGTGGCAGATAGTTTCCGCCACCGTTGTTTAAAGGGAATTTCGTGTGATTCACATCGGCTGCGACTCTTTGAGATAGCCGGTTTTTTCTTTTTCTATCATATTTGAACAAACTCTCACACAAGGAACAAGCGCTGTTGAAAACCGGGTCGACGAAAAAGGGAACCAAAAAGAGTTCCCTTTTTGGGCGCGGCGGAATTTTTTTTCCTCGCCATTTTTTCCCCCGCGCTTGGGTGTGAATGGAAAGGGGGAGGGTATGCTCGCTGGCCGATTGGGTGGATGAACAGCTGTGAGGCGGTCTGGGGTGAGGGTAAGCCTTTTCGGGAATCTCTTCTCGAAGGGAGTGATGGAGCCGGATAAACGGGGATGGAGTCGAGGTCCGGAGCCCCGCTATATAAGGCGGTACTGCGCGGCGATGGTCCAGGAGCTCTCTCTTGTCTGGGTTCGTCGACAAGTCACTTCTCTCTCTGTCTGGGTCGTGCGACGTCAACTCTCGTCTCTGTCTGGGTCGTCGACGCCGCTTCTCTCTCTGGTCCATGCTCTCTTGTCTTGGGCTCTCGAAGTCTTCGCTCTCTCTGTCGGGGTCGAGTGCTCCTCTCTCCTTGGTGCAGGGTTTCGAGTCTGTCTCTTCTCTCTCTTGGTGGCGCAGGGTCGAGCTCGCTTCTTCTCTCTTGGTGGCCAGGGTCCGAGCCTGCTCTCTCTCTCTTGGTGGCCAGGGTCGAGCTCGCTCTCCTCTCTTTGGTGGCTAGCGCTCGAGCCTCCGCTCTCTCTCTCTCTGTCTGGTCGTCGACGCCGTTCTCTCTCTGGTCCATGAGCTCTCTGGTCTGGGTCGTCGACGCCGTTCTCTTCTCTGGTCCGAAGCCCTCTCTGCCTCTCCTTCTTCTCGGTGCAGCGCTCTCTCTGCTCTCCTTCTCGGATCCTGCGCTGTGTCGGCGAGCGGCCCTGTTGTGGAGACGCGGTACGGGAGGCGCAGCAGTGCCGCTGTCTGGTACGACCTGCGGCGTCCGACGAGGCGGTGCCGAGAGGGTTCGCCGGCGCAGTGGGAGGCCGGAACCAGGCGGCGGCACGCTGACGGTCGTGGGAGAGAGACTGGACCGACACTAAGGGAGTCTTTTCTTTTGTTTGTGTTGTGTGTGTGGTGGGTTGGCGCGTTCCGACAAGTAAACCTGTGTTAATGCTGTAATCATTGCTAATATTATAGGTCGTGGTATTTGCCTTTTCAATTGCTTTCTTGCCTGTAATCCGTGTTTTCATTTCGTTTGCCTTGCTGTAATACGTGCATGGAATTCTTGCCCTTGTGTTGTGTGCTGTAATATGTGCTTGTCTTGAATAATATGTCCTTGTGTGATATGTTCCCGTTCGTCGTCTTTTCCCCCATTGAAGTGCCCATTGAAATCGGCGGAATAAATTGTATGGGTTTTGAAAGCGCCGGGGTAAAAGAAAGAGAATCTGATCCGTTCGAGGTCGGCGATAACACTGCGGTTAAATCATGTAGCACGGAACGGACGCGCTTCAGCGGTTCGTGTCCTAGCCGACCTGCGGCGCAGGTACGAATCGCCCGTCGACTACTCGCACAGGTATTTCTTAGGGTAGGTCGAATTTGGCGAGCACCTATTCCTGCGGCGGGTGGGCAATTGGCACGATCGTGGTGAGGTTAAACCCCACCCTGTGATCTGGCTCCTGGGCGGAGTTCCGCAGGAGGGTCATGACTGAATTGTCGTCGGTGGGCGACGCGGTTGTCGATTGGTAGTTACGCAATCGCTCGCACCCAGGCGGGCCAGAATTCGTAACAATATTATATATATATATCATATATTATATATATATATAATATATATTATATATTGTTACGCGATCTGGAAACAATGCATTCACATACAGATGTTCCAAAAAGTCAGTTAATGTCGTTAAGTACGTGTGTAGTCGGATTCCCTTACTTTTGTCTAGTGGAGAATCAAGGCGTGCGTTGGCGATTTCTTTTAAGTTAGTGTTATTACATCTAACAAGCATCTAACAAACCATTCCATCCCTCCGTCACGATCCACCCCGCCCCCCCCCCCCAAACCCCGGGCTGCCTCCTCGCACCCTGAACGGTGCCGAGGCGGGATCTCGCGGTTCCAGTTTCTCCGGCTTCCAGAAACGTAACTGCTTTCCACGATGACCTTTGCAACATTGATACTGGTTGCTCGACAAGTTGAACCAGCACGGAAGAGTGGGTGGGGTTTCCTCGCAGGGGCGAAACCCCGCCCAGAACAGGGCGAACCTAGGAGCCTGTCCAATCAGGGTGGGGAGTGCATGTCTGTTCAAGCGATGCCCACCGCCGTTGAGGAGATCCATAAATTCCTGAGGACTCTCTGAGGCAGGGGTTGTTACGAAGTTGTTCTGAGGTTTTTGACAGTGTTGGTGGTGGTTGAGAGTCAGTGGGAAGAAGGCGTCTTGGGGGAAGTTCTCCACGGGTTTCTGCAAGGTTTTTAGATAGGGCTTCTGAGGGTTTGTTTGTTAGAGCGTGCAAAGTTCTTTTGAAGCGGAGGTTCAGCAGAAGGTCGTGAAGGCGGCGAACGTGTCTACTGCTGGCCTCGACAAGGAACAAGAAAGAGGGACCTGACCCCCTCCGTGGACCCCGCTACTCACCACTAGAGCTCCGCCACACGAACCACGAGTCCCACACGTGCGACTGGGGACCAAACCAACACATTGTCAGGTGCCGCACTACGGAGCACCCTTCCTCCGACGGTCAGGTACCCAGCTGTACTCTAACCCCCAGCTCGTCTGCTCTCTCGCTGCGAGGGTCCCATAAAGAATCTGGGTTTATTTGCATTTGTGTGTGGTGTCTGCGTGTGGCGCCGTCTTTTTAAGTAGAAAACTGTTTCAGTGTTTGTTTTTGATCATTTAAATAATTACTCTGCATATCTTGCGTTAAGTCTCCCTGTGTCTTTTATTGTAAACTAGTGCGGGCCCGTAGGTGTGTGGCCCGTACGTGCAGAATAAAAAAGAACAATTTGATGTCATCCGTGATGTCATAGCACCATGTCTGTCATTGGTTTGGCAAATAATATGGCCGTAACTTGGGAACCGCCTCGTCGATTAATATCAACCTGCAAAAGGCACATCCACAATTTCCCAGCAATATTCCGGCAAGTTTCAATCAGATCGGACAGTGGTTGGGCGAGAAACGGCGGTCGGCGAAAAAAAAAAACACAAAACCCTATTAAACAACACACACACACACACACACACACAACACACACACACACACACACACCACACCCACACACACACACACAACACACACAACCACAACACACACACACAACACACATTGGGCTGAATTATAGATAGATAACAATTTTAGAAATGTCCCCAGTTCGTTTCGTCTTTCTTGGATTGGTCAGCATGGTTCGGATCTGAGTTTTAGGCGGGGTTTTATCCCGGTAATCGACAATTGGAGCCGGGACGTCCTGGGAGGCCCGCCTCGACTGCATCCGGCCGGAAAGGTCGGTGGCAGAGTTTGTTAGTGGTAGGTGTAATTTTACCGGCTGCCGGTAGAAGTGAATCCGGTTCGGCAAGGCGTTCGAGGGCGTGGATCCCCGGTAAGCCGGAGACGCGCGTGTTACTTAGGTACATTGGTGTAGAACAAAATAACCCTACGCCCGCGGTCGAGATATTGGCATCCCACAGTTGGTTAAACGATCCACCGGCTCGCGGAGTTATCGAGCGACGGCCTACAATTCCCGGGAGTCTGGTGAGACGACGCAACTTTCCCCCACTAGTGGGTTCGTTCTCGCCCACCGCACTCCGCCCCACACAATATATATATATATATATGATTGTTAACGGTTTGTGGAAATTCCAAGAACACCATTCAGGTTCCAGAGGTCAGTTATTTCGGTAAGTGTGTGTTCCTCAGGTTAGATTTCCCCACCAATGTTAACGGGAATTATTTCGTGTGCGGGCTGTTGCACTTTGAGGTTAGTGTTATTCTTTTCTATCTTTATTTTTTAAAACAAAAAACATCGTCAAACAACCTAACAACGACAACCCACGGCCAGCGTTTTGACGATGATCTCCAACACGGCCGCGTTTTGGAGATGTGATCTCCAACACGGCCGCGTTTTGAACGGGTGATCTACAACACGGCCGCGTTTTTGACGGTGATCTCCAACACGGGCCCGTTCTTGACGGTGATCTCCAAACGGCCGTTCGTTTTGACGGTGATCTCAACACGGCAGCGTTTGACGGTGAATCTCCAACACTGGCCGCGTTTTGACGGTGATCTCCAACACGGCCCGCGTTCGTACGGTGATCTCCAACATGGCCGCGTTTGAACGGCAAGAATCGGATCAAAACGGCGTTACGCGCTCTGAAAGAGCTGGCCAATCGGAAGCTGAGAGGGGCGTATCCAGCCTGGTGTGGAAGGTTCAAAAGGTGAAAAGGGGGAAGGGGCGCTGATTTCAGGTGGGAAGCCAGAGCGACCCCTCCCTTGGGGCTATAAAAAGCCGCGTTCGCTCGCGACAAGCAGTTGGAAGTTGGCTGGCAGTCGGGAGAGAGCGCTTTTAGAAAGAGCAGTTTGGGAAGCGCTTGAGTTGAGCGGTGCATTGAGTTGGCGTGGGGAGCTCGGAGGCAGTGGAAAGCTGGTTGCTTCGAGTTTCGTGCTGCCGCTGGAGTTCGTGTTGCGGTTTGGTGTGGGAGTGGAGAAGACGCCGCCGCTTGAGAGTGGAGAGTTCGGAGTTGGGCAGTTGGTTCGCTGGGGGTTCGCCGGCGCGACCAGCCGAGGCCTGAGTCGAGACCCATTTCACTCCTCCAGCGCGTCATCGGCCTAACCAGGCCGCAGTGGAGGCCGGTCGCCAAGGGAGCCAGACGGAGCTCGGGGTTCCAGGCAAAGACAACCGGGAGGGTCCGCCAGACAGGACCAGCGAGGTCACCACGAGGGTTGGCCAGGTAAGCCCCGCTCAGTTCTCTCTGAGCCTTCGTCATCCGGCTCTGAGTAATCATAAAGTCCCACGGCCTGGTTCTTTCTTTCTGGGGTATTGGGATGAAAGTCTGTGGTCCTTGTCTACCTAAGTAGAACCTGATTCAGTGCATTGACTGTGTACAATATAATACGGCATCGGCCCTGTAGGCTTATTTTGCTCCGTTCTTGTCCCCATCCCCCCATTCAATTTGCATAATGTGCATTTAAAATAAATACCCATATTGTTTGGAAATGTTAACCGCTCGTTGTGTCCACTTTCTGCAATTGACTGCCATGATGCGTTCAGAATCATTAGCTGGCTGATTATATAGCCGATAAAACGTACATCTGGTCCGACGGGACTTGGCGATATAAACCGCGCGCAATCGCATACAGGACCGAGCTTGCTTAAGCGGCTCGTTTTCGTGCAGGCCCCGTCGAGGTAATAAACTCCCGGCATTTTGGTCCGCGCGAATAGTTTAGGTTATATCGCACATTCGGCGATTGACCCTGTAGCGCGTGGACAGAAGAGTTGCTGGTTTATGTGTGTTAAACCCCCTAGCTGGGTCGCGTTGATTTTCCGCAAGCTGCGACTAGATTGCCACGTATCGGTGGGCGGCGTGGCCACAATGGGCTACACGGCGGTCGTCCGCACGCGGACGGGCGGAAATCTACAACAATATGATATATATATATATGTATCTATATGTATAAATTATAATATACATATTGTTTACGATCCTGGAAACCATTATGCATTCAAACATAACAGATGTCCCAAGAGTCAGTTATTCCATTACTACATGTCGAGACAGGTCGCTTCCTTTTGTCTAGTGAGAGTCAAAAGGTTGCGTTGTTGATGTCTTTTAGGTCGGTTATTTCATCTAACGACCCAATCCAACAACCCCTCAACGGCCCTCCAACGACCTCCAACGGACCCTCCCACAACCAACCATGGTACCTTCCAGCGCTTGCAACCCCTCGCCTCGCTGGCCTACAAGATAACGGGGCAAAGAAAGCGTCCAGTCGCGCAGGTGCTGTTCGGTTTCTCCAAAGCGTCTAATTCTTTCTTGCCGACGTCCACGACGCTTGGAGTGGGCGGGCCTCGCCGTGCCTGCCGAGCCTCCCAGAAAAGGCGGACGCCTGGGAAGCCCCATCCAATTCAGGGTGGACGTGACGTCTGTTTCACCGAGCCCCCCCCGCCTGGTTTGGGGAGGTCCTAAAAGACGACACCATCCTCAGTGCAAGAGGAGTTCTGTGGAGAGGAGTCTCAGAGTAAAAGTTTCTTTGAGAGTTGAAGTTGGTTTGGTGTGCGTTGTGGCGGTTTGAGCTGGAGTTCTGCATTTGCTGTGTTCGTTGGGTTTTCCTGGGTCCCGTCCGCATGACCCTGCTTCCGCCCTGGGACTCCGACTGCTCCGCTTCGGGTTTCTCTACGGGCACTAGTCACCACGCGTGTGGCTGTGGGCTGAGCCGACGACCAATTAGCAGGTGCCGGCACCGCGAAGCACTCCCCTCCCTTCAACATGCAGGAACCCAAGCGAACTGCGACCTCCAGCTCGTCTCTCCTCTTGGCTGCGGGGGTCTTTTAAATAAATCTGAGTGGTGCGTCTGAGTGTGGTGGCCTGTCTTGTAATTAGAAACTGTGTAAGTGTTCTTGAACATTGCTAAATTCACACCAGTATATTCCCGCGATACAGTCTTGCTCTGTTGTCTTCTTTATTGTAAATATTACTGGCAAAAACCATGTTCCGAGTTGTTTCGTCTTTCTTTCATTTGGTCCAGCATTGTTCGGATCTGAGTTTAGCTTTCAAGGTCTTTGTTCCCGGTTAATCTGCTCAATGCCTAGCCTACACGGCTTGGCAGTTCCGCTCGACTGCACCTGAACCGGCAGTTGGTAGTCGTTCGTGGAACCTAAAACCGCAGTCAGTAGAGTGACCCGGTTTGGAGCAAGACGTGCCAAGGGCGTGGTTCCCCAGTAGACGAACCGCGCGTAGTTAATTAAGTTAAATTGTGTTCTAGACAAAAAGACCTACGCTACGTGGTGGAGGTCATTGGCGTTTCCACGATCGGTTCAGTGACCCCCGGCTCGACGAATTATCCGGAGCGACGGCCTATACATTCCAGGGAGTCTGGTGGGAGACGACGTAACCTTCCCCACTAGCGGTCGTTCTCGCCACCAGCCTCTAACCCCAGCAACAATATATAATGATCATGGAGAGTTGATGGATGATTAATTCTTACGTTATATTGACAATAAAAAGTGCTCTGTACATTGTTAGATTCCCATTGTCATGTGCTGGCATACATCTCTTAAGCTGATGTTGATTGATGACAAGTCTGTGGTTCTCACCTTCTTGGGCAATGCAGACACTACGTGTGACTATCGTAGTGATTTGCAACAATTTATATTCCTAATGCAGAGTACCCTACCCTCCGACGATATTGTCAACAGAATTACAGCACTTTCTTCTGACACCTACTTTAATTTGGGCGTGTATAGGCAATGACAGCTGCCTCCGTCGATCCCCGAAAATAAAATAATAACCCGGTGTTACCGTGTATGAAGCAAAACTATCTACTGCTTATTAATATCAAAACACCATGCTGTGCTGGAAAATGTGGGGACAGGATACTGTACTGTTAAGGTGGAGACTTCACCAAATACCCTCTCCTTACCTCGGGACCCATGATGTACTTTACACGATGCACATTTACATGGAGAATTTGCATCCCCCCCCCTCCCCCTTCCCAAGACGACGCAAAGATAGACACCCTGTACACTAATTGGGGTCATGCTGATCCTATGTAGCAAGTCCTGGATGTTCATCGCAGCCCAGAATTGGTAGGAGTAAGCACGGCAACACAAACAACACACACACACACACACACACACACAACACACACACACACACACACACCGGTCCATGAATTTAATGTTAAGGAATTTTGGCTCACTTTACACTTCAAATAGCCTGTTGTTTTTTTTTGTCAACGATCTGTTCCTGATGCTTCTGATAAATGAGAATAATGGGGTAGGAGTTCTATCATGTTATCTGTTGAATGTATATTGTAATCGATAATGCTCATAGATTAAGTCGGGAATGTTTGCTGATCATAAGCAGCTTCACTTATCGCTAATCAATTGAACTTTTGATCATTAAATTTTACCAGGTTCTGCACAAGACTTGCAACAGCGAGTAGGTTGTGAGTACACCTAGTGAAGCAAGGCAGCCAGGAGTCCGTTGAGACTGTCTCAGCAGGAGGTGAGAGAGATTTTCTTTTCCTGTTGAAGCATATCTGTGAAAGGGAGAAAAACTGTTTTATCGATGTATTATCTTGATAGGTGGTGCATTAGGGTGGTCGAAAGTTTCGATGTCCGATTTTTTGAAATGCAAGAACCATTTCCTCGTGTGGCATCAATGTGTCACGAGCTGGATGACCTGTGTGGCATCGACATTGAATGTAATATATATTTCATGGCATTTGCCATGCTATGTATCATCCTAAATATTTTGACTATGTTTATTGTATAGTCTCGACACCAGTTGTCGCGTCAGAGGGACCATTAACAACTAGCCCAAATGAGCGAAGGTTTGATAAGGTTTCCGTGAATGCCGGAACTGTGATTAAAATACTGCGTTCAATTAATTACTCTTTGAAAACCCACAGGATTGCCCAAATGAAAGCTGAAACTGACGGTGGGTCGCCACACGAGGGCAAAACAGCAGGAAGATGTTTTTTAAAAATAATTAAAATGGGTTTATCATCCATTTTTATATAGATAGATTATAATTATAATATGTAAGATGTAGCACATGCTGATACATACTGATACAAAGAACTGATTAATTATTGTAAGTACAGTATTGCACAATAAAAGATGAATATAAAAGGCTTTAATCACAAGTGCTTTACTGGGGAGGTGTAAAGCGACTGTCATGCCTCCCTGTAGTATTATAACTGCTTGTCCAATTTCCCTCAAATTTTGCATACGTGCTCAAGGTACCCAGAGTCAGGTCATAGGCATGAAATAAATCACATTCTCTTCCCCTCTCCCCCCACACCCTATGAGGGTTGGGAGATGACTTGCAATTGTCACCTGTACATGTGGCTTTTTTATGCAAGTGGTTTAACCATTGACACCTGCCGGAGAGCGAAGGTATTGCACCATATTTCGCTCCCGGAGAGAGTGGTTATTGCTGGTGTTTTTTAATTATTAATAAATCTTTTTAAAAAGACATTGATCAAGTGATGTTGCTTTTCACATTCTCAGGCTTTCCCTCACTGACCGAAGTTATGATTTTTTCCTTTGGATCCTTTTGTTTTCAACATTATTGTTCAACTGCATTTGAAAGTTCACTGATAGCCATGTTTGTTAATTTTTCTAGTGAATGGCATTCCAAATGTTGTTGTGCTGTCAATGTTGTGCAAGCCCAAAACTCACCTTTCTTGATTTCCCACTAACTATCGTTTTTGACGTGTGCCCTTTGCCATGCTGCGGGCCTGGAATATAGGATGCTCCAATGGGACTCTGATCCGAACGTGCTGCAGCTCATTGCTGATTCTGAGGCTGGGTAGAGGCCTGCCGAGCCTGTTTTGCTTTGGTGCTTTCTCCTGCAGTTTATCATGTTGTCTCCATTAGGCTTTACGTCGCTATTTAATTATTAACGCATGGCTTAATGTTTGCTGCTGTTTGCCTGCCATGGACTGTGCCGCAAAGGCTTTGCTCCATCTTTAAAACATTTGACCCAGCCCTTCAGCACTTTGGTTCTGCCTTTTATGTTTTGGTTCCTCTCTTTTATTGCTTCTTGATGTTTGCAAACTACCGCATTCCATTTCATTTCTCGAGATTAGTCAACCTCAATGAGTTCCAAGTATGCAAAAGTTTTCGCCAGGCAAGCTTGTGGAAACAGAATTTACCTTTAAATTGTGTAAACTCCGTGAACTTTGCACACATCGCGTTGACCGATGGGTTCATAGAAAACTCGGCACAGGCTGCCTTGAAACTTGTTAATGGATATATAATATTGCATGATTATGATTATGAGTTCAGTTGAACTTGCAGTCTGATGGTAAAACATCGCCCATGATGGATTGACTTGAAAACTGACTGCAGGTGAGGAAAACCCGGCAGAAGTGTGGTTCGTGCATGTTCACCTTGGCATTTGTCGAATTTGCTTTTGCTTGAATGGAAGCAAGCTTTCATTGCCTGAAGTTCGCTTCGAGTGAATGCACTTAATTTGTGTGGATGCACCGATTTCATAAATATTTTGTTTGGCCATCTCTACTACCATAGTTTTGTGTCTCTCTCTGCTGTGACTCCCACCACTGTGTGACTGTCATTGTGCCAAAAACGTAGCTCTGCCAAGAATGATGTATTTATATTGTTACATGAATGCACAGAAGCAACTTTGAAGGGTCTATACAGAAATATAAATATGAATATATCTTGAGCATGATTGTGTTTTTTCCATGTAGGCGCCGAGGTGTGAAACTTGGAGTTGGAAAGATCACGCAGGTGGATGTTCCACCAAAGGAGGTGGTCTCGTACTGCAAGGAGACCCAACACACCTGGCACCAATGACCAAACTCAAGGTGCAGCATTTATTCATTCTCAGGTGTTGTTAATGAAATTGTTGCTTTGTTGCTCTTCACACGCTTTCGTTGCTCTTCATTTAGGCATTCGTGTCTATTGAAAAAGGAACACTCGGTTACGAGTGCCAAATGATTGGACGCCATAATACTACAGCACCTGAACGGAAATTTATAGTTGCATCTGGTTTGCTGGGGTGTGCATACTTCAGCCAAAGAGATTTCCACTTTTTTGTCTCAAATTTTGCTCAGTATAGATGTTGAATAATTCTCTTTGAAACTTTAATGATGATGAACATACTGTTTAGACTTGGTTATGTATGTATGTATGTATGTTAGTTAGGTTTGTCTGCATAACCTGGAGGTATGTCACTTACCTCTGAGCTGTCTGTCCTGTGTTTGAATCCTGACCAGCTATAAATTGTTTATCCTGGTGTTTTCACAGGTAGGGTGAGGCATCAATGTTTGTGCGCCCGCCCTTGGATGGACATTAAAACTAAGCGTCCTGTCCACCAGCATTAGTTGTTGGCTGTTAAAAGTCCAAGCTGTCCTTAAAGAGTGGGAGAATTTTCACCGACACCCTGAAGAAACTACAAATTCCACCTGCCGGGTAGCAAGTATTCCTCCATGGTGGTCCATTCACATCTGGTTTGCACTACTTGCTGTCTGAAAGTGATTGCTATCTCGGAAGCATCTTCTGCACCACAAACGAATTGACCAGGCGTTCGCATGTTTCATGTGAATGGCTTTGTTACGCGTACTTGAAAGCAATATTCCACGCATGATTATGATTATGTTTGAGTGCAATTATCTTATGCTTACGTTCTTTATCTCCCTACTGGCACTACTAAACTGAATGGATTATTTATTCTTTATTATTAATCTTGGTAGCAGTAAGTTATAGAAAGTAGAATGTTACTTTTCATGAAAGGTAAGCAAATAGTATCTACTTATCCCTTCAATTGTTAGTGAAAACACAATGTAAGAGAATTTGTCCAACGAAATAGAAGCTTGAAATGGCGTTTTTGTGGTACTCGATTTGTCTCATGTAACACCGATGTCAAGCCGCATTGTGTTCGCCAAACTGGTGCTCCATTTCCACCAGCAGAAGCAACCATTCATCAAGCTAAGTATTGTAATTTGTTCATTCACCTGTGCTTGCAACCGTTCAGTCATAACTTGAGGCCTTGTTATAAATTCTGATGCTGATTAACAGTATTTGGCAATTTTCCAAATAGCTTCGCACATCCTTGTTGGCTCCACCTTAAGTTCATAATAATCGGAGAGGTTAAACTTACCATTATTGCAAATAATGTTATCTGTGCTTGTGATATCTGCACAATCTTAGGCCAAGATGATGAGAATGAGGAGGAAGAGGAAGAGATGGTGAAGGTGAAACATCCCGTTGAGCAGGAGTCTAGCATGGAGGTTCGTGAGGAAAGCGGTGAAGGTGAGTTACTAACACCAGTACGGCATCTCTCACAAACAAAATGTGGAACTTTTGTGAGACTGGACTGCTGCGATGCTTTAAACTTGTTGGAATGTGTAACTGAGGAGGCCACACTGATCCAGGAAATGGGTGTGTTTGAGGAAGTGTGGGAGGGTGGGGGGTAGTTGAAGGCTAGATGCATTTTAATGGAAATCTAACCCTCACATGATTTTGAGAGAATGTCACCCAAAATCCCTTTTCTTGTCCATGATGAATAAGATGCACTTCTATGCCACAATGGACCAATCTTTTGATAAAGCAATACTTTGTCCCAGAAGTAAAGCAATGATGTTATTTTAAAAAGACTCGGGAGTTCATTGAAACACCTTACCCCACGCGTTGTTTCAGGTTTATAATTCAATTGAAATAAAATAATGATTTTAAATGTCATATAAAAAAATTCCAGAAGTTTAGTGCCGTTGATGCAGTCTTATGCACCACCCTATGTAACATGTCCAAGTACTGCAAAACTGGAGGTTTTTCGAAGTGATAAGGTGATTTGTGTTCTCCAGTGTTCAATGTATACAGTAATAATTTAATTGAACTAAAATAAAGAATGTAAGGTCATATTAAAAAAATTAATCCCGAGAAGTTTTTTACCACTGTTTTTACCACTGTTGACGCAGTGGCTACTACAGATACATGGCATCAAAAAATTGATTGGGAAGAGAAGTACTGAAACAAGTGAATAAAAATATTTCTGCTTAATAGAAAAAGCAGATGATAGGGATGATAAACAAACGTCTTAAAAAAAGTTTTTTTTTAACAAGATAGGGATGATGTTGGTTTCGAGAGTAGATCACAGTATTACCATCACATAACAATCCCTACATCACTGCCTTCAGACTATTGTCTCACTAAAAGTATTACGTTCCTACATTTAATTTCAGAATAAGTATGAGAAGCTCTCTTATAACTGCATGGAGTTCTTGCAACTTCAGTTGTTTTTCCGACTTAAAAAAAAAAATTAAGTTAGATTAACCAAATCACAAATGCAGATAATTATAGAATGCTGTTATTAAAGTAAAGCTAGCAAAATACCACCCCGTCTCTTCGCTGATGAGAATACTTGGGGGGGGGGGGGGAGAGAGTGAGGATGGGTGGGTGAAGGGAAAGACAGCGTGAGGTGAGAGGAAGGGAAGGTAAGACGTGCGGTGGGGGCGTTAATTACGATTCATACTGTCTCATAAAATGTGTCTGCATAGAATAACAGTGAAGATGGAAACAAAATAATGTCTGAAATCCATTTTGTACCGGTCATACTATAAATACTGCCCGGAGACGAGCACCGCCCCGAGCGTCCGGAGACGCAACGCCGGACGCGCCGTACCTCCATCCTCGCCATAACAAGGTAATGTGTTACCCGAGCATTAATTATTGATGTCATACGTTCCGGGCATATCTTGCTCCATTAAAACTTCAGTTAAAATTTGTTTTTTTCACATTTAAAAGGTAATGGTTGGTTTCCCGCTAAGCTTGTTAAATCACCGGGTGAGTAGCCTCCAATCTTGTGGCAAACACGGTCTGTTCCAAGTTCAGCCCAAGTTCCGCACGAATTAAGGACACAAAAAGGGGAACCACAAAGGCTTACCTTTTAAATATAATTCCTTAAATATGGAATTCAAGCAAAAAATAACAAAATGCAATTGAAAGACATAACAATCCAAGAGAACACAAAATATCCGCAACACTTTTCACTGCTCAAACCAACATGGAGGAACTCCGACTATGAGGTCGATTGGAGGGGTTTTTTTTTTGTTTTGTTTGTTTTTTGTATGTATATGAATGTCGAAGTGACGGGTAGATAATGAAAACACAGCACAAAAAGTTCAATAAGCGATGTCATGTAAAAATAAAATTACACAACATTTATTCAATTCAGAGTTAAGAGTGGATAATAATCCCTGTTCAGGCGTTCAGGCTGTTCTGTGGGATGCCAGATCCCACACATGCGCCAGACGTAGCGAATCTGGCACCGAGAGACCGTGACTCGAGAAGGTTCTTGATCACGTGATTCGCTTTTACCTTGATACTATGACTGGAGGAGGGTTCGTGATCACGTGTGTCCCGTGTGAAGCACTGGTACCTCCTATTATTATATTTTCATAAATATAACGCTGAAAAACAAGGGATTTCCCAAGGTATGCTATTTCTGCCGATATGATTTGATGTCCATATGTATGACATTGAGGCAAATGCATAGCGGCCCCGCCCCCATCAGAATGATTGACATCGTACAGTCCCCACCCACCTCTCGGATCCTGTCTTTAACAAAGGAATATAGTTTTGCGTACGTTTCGTGGAATCCTTTCAAGCTATTAAAATTACAATAAGGAAGGATGATGCACGAGGCAAAATATCTGTCGGATGGTACCAGAATATTTCCATTAATAGAGGCAGCTCAGAAATTGTCATCTGAAAAAATATTGTTACGGTTCTAGGAACCGTATGCATACAAACATACAGTTGTCCCGAAGTTAGTTATTCCATTAGTATATGTGTAGATAGATCCCTACCTTGTGTATAGTGGGAAGACACTGGGGTGGTTGCGATGGCTTTTAGTTAGGTTTATAAATCCCTTCTTCACTTTTATTTTGAAACTGCAGTACCTTCCTCTCGCTTTCCGAGGCAAAATCTTTTGCAGTACCTTCTCTCGCTTCCCGAGGCAAAATCTTTGTGCAGTACCTTTTTGGCGAATCCGGACCCGTGTGGAGTGGGCGGGCTTCCCTGCATGGCCGAAATCCCGCCCAGAAAGGGCGGACCCATGGAAGCCCGTCCAATCAGGGCGGACAGTGACGTCAGCTTCACCAAGGCCTCTCCCCGCTGAGGGAGATCTATAAATTCCGAAGCAACCCTGAGAGCGAAGAGCATTGGAGGGAGACAGTTCGTCGGCTGGTAGCGAAAGAAAGGAGGAAGGTCGTAGAGTGGTCGTGCGCTCTTTGGGGGTCGTTCGTTTTGAGTGTGAGAGAGCTGGGAAGACCTCGACCCGACTTGACCGGGTCTCTCGTTGGGCCTGTCTGCAGCCCTGATCCCGCCTCGGACTCCGCTCTACTCGACCGGTCTCATTCACAGACACGGTCTCCACGCTTGCGGCCGTGGACCGAGCCGCACGACCATTGACAGGTGCCGCACCACAGAGCATCCTTCCTCCAACGTTCAGGTACCCGAAAGAACTGCGACCTCAGCTCACCCTCCTCTCTGGCTGCGGGGGTCCTTTGCCATACATCTGGGTTTATTTTCATCTGAGTGTGTTGCGCCGTCTTTTAAGTAGAATTGCATAAGTGTTTTTATGTGATCATTGTAAATCTTGCCTGTTTTATTCTGCGTAAGTCTGCTCTGTGTCCTTCTTTTGTAAGTTGATTGTAATAAATTATTGTAGAAATGTTCCGCGTTGGTTTTTTGTCTTTTCCTTCATTGGTCCAGCATGGTTCGGATCTGAGTTTAGCCGGTTCTTTATCCCCGTAATTTGTTCATTCTAGCCGTCCTTGGTAGTTCCGCTCGGCTGCATCCGATCCGGAGTTGGTAGTTGGTACTCTGCCGTAGTTTGTAGCGTGACCCGGTTCGGGCAAGGCGTTCCCCTGTAGTCGAAACCGCGTGGTTAATTAGATAAATTGATTCTGGACAAAAAGACCCTACGCCACGTGGTTGAAGTATTTGCGTCCATGGTCGGTTCAGCGACCTGCCGCGTCACGGAATTATCCGTGAGCGACGGCCTACAATTCGGGAGTTTGGTGGGAGACGACGTAACTTCCCCCACCTCGTGGTCGTTCTCGCCACCGAATCTGGCCCGCAACAATATTATTATATTATTATTATTATTATTATTATTATTGTTATGATGAGAAGATTAATTCCTGGGTTAATCGATGTGTTTTTTTTTTTTTTTTTTTTTTTTGCTTTTGCCATGGTCTGGAGAACTGAAAACTGATCTCTGCCTCGACAATCAGCTGAACAAACAAAGTAAGTTCTCATATGGAGAATAAGCGACGTTTTAGAGAAGATTCATCAACGTTCGTTTTTTATGTAGCAGATGGGACGTCATTTGTTTTCCGCACCATCCCTACTTGGGGAGTACTGTTACGAACTGGAAGTCATTCGGCATTCACACATAAGTTGACCCAAAGTTTAGTTATTTCGTAAGTATATGTGGATATTAGAATCTCTCCCCTATGTCTAATGGGTTAATTTCATGTGTGTGCTGCGGGTTTCTTTTATAGTCGGTTTTTTTACTCTTTAAAT
>CM068964.1:77410645-77424634 GCA_035128595.1 Eptatretus atami
TCCTCCTCCCACTCTGCGGGCGAACAAGCGCTTCACCCGCCCAACCTTCACTTCACACCACGGCGCCATAGCGCACTTGTTTCTGACTACGGACGTGGGCGGAGCCCCCTCGCCTCGGAGCTCTGACTCTGCCCCATCAAAGAAGAATGTCTCCCCTGTCTTGGCATTCCCTGTTGGTGAGAGTTCTGAAGCCTTTCTGATGGAGTGACCATCATTCTTGGTCATCGAATGGAAAGAAGAGGTAAAATGCACACTTTCATGCAAATCATATCACATCACGTTCAGTTCTGGATCTTAACTGTGAAGAACTGGAGGCGACAAGGATTATTGTCATCTTGCGTAAATTGTGTCAATATCTTAATCACATGGGCTGTTTGTGCTGCAACAGATACAGACATATTATGCTGTGTATATCACTTCTCTGCTTTAAACATTGGCAAGAATCTGGATATCAACGCAGAATCAAATACCTACCTATTCATGAGCTGTAGAAGTCGGTCGGTCAGGTTGGGAGCATCTGCAAGAACAGCGCGTCGCGCGTCATTTCCGCCGGAACTTGATAATACCAGGGGCCTTCCGTCTGGCATCCCAGGCAGATGCACAGGCCCATCCCCATCATCCTTGAGAATGGAATGGTCCAACTGTCTGCAATACACGAGGCAGTGGTCGCCACTGGCCTCCTCCACTCATGAGACTCCCTCTGGCTGAGAAGAATCTGGTGAGCCAGGATCAGCGTCCAGGAAAACGAGCCACATGTCCATACGAGCCGCACTAGACGCTCCATAGACTAATGAGGTAACAAATCTCACCGAGTCTCTCTAGCAACCGCTCGTTGGACACAAAGTCGACAGCATGCCAAGGATTCTCTGGGCCGAAGAGACTTGGTACCAAAGGATAAGTCTCCGTCTAGAATCCTTGGTCAGAGTCAAGTTCGCATCAATAAAGAGGCAGACTGGAAGTACAAAAGGACCTGAAAACTCGGACTTTTCGTTCCTCAACCGCCAGGTAGCCCCCGGACAGCGCACACACCGATGATCAGTGAATCATGACTCCCCAGGCCGCAACAGACGTCTATTGAACCTTGACTTCACAGCCAGCCCAAGAGACATATATCATAGCAAAGTTAAGATGAATCTCTCCACGACTCTACACGACTGGTAAAGTGTTGAGCAAGAGTACAGAAAGATCCTTTGATGGCAGCTACTTCGTGCACATTGGTGTTGAGATGGTTGTGAAAGCAGTGAGCTCACTTAAGAAGGGGACAAGAGAGCAGAACAGGTATTCTCTGGGACTGATGGAACCATTTCACACTTGTTGAATTTGGGAGAGATAGTGAACATGGCAGCAACAAGAAATGTTGTATTGATGAGGCAGAGTATACTGGACTGCCTGCTATAGCAACCAGGGTTCAGCTGTTTTAAGGATCCCCTCAGGCAGCATATGTTTGTCTCTATTCAAAATTAGCACTTAGGGGTCCTGCAGCAACAGAAGACTCGTTTACTTCCTGTTTAATGAGCATTGTAATCAAATTTGCTTCTGGATAGACGGTGCACACTAGGGAACAAGCCTTCCCCAGAAACCATTATCAATGGAATAACTGGTCAAATTCTCATGTCAAATCCAGACCAACGCAACATAGAAAAATGTGTCTTGTAATGTGCAAATTATACAAATGTCTGGAAACGATGTTCATAGCTACCAAGGCTGATGTGCCTTGCTGTGTGACATAGCATATGATTGGTAGAGAGGTCCATGTGTAGAGTTGTTATTCAGAGAGTGACTCTTCTCTGAAGAGGAATGTTCATGTCACAGTATATTGTGCTAATTTCATTTTATTTTATCTTCCTTAAACCAGGATGTAAAAGTAGTTCTTGTTCTACCCAGTTGATAGTCAAGCATTTTCTGATTTGCAATACAATATTTTAGTTTGTTTGACTATAACTTGTCAAGTTGTATTCGGTATATATAACAAACCCACCTCTCTCGTGATTAGTTCATGAACTCCTCTTTAATATGAGGGGTCAATTTGTGTATATAGGTTTCCTGGTTATGATTTTTAGGACAATATGAACTTACCACTACACCGCATTCCTACATTTGTTTGCTAACATTTTGTTATAGAGGGTGGGCTCGCAAAGTGCTAGATGTGTTGTTGCGCAAGAGTTTAACCATTGCAACACTTGGTTTTTCATATCTGAAGGGTGTCTCTTTCTGTAAAATAACACTAAAATTTTATAGCGTAGGCCGGGGCATTTTTTTTTAATTTGATGCTTGGCTGCGAATTTTAATGTTTTTCGGCCATGCTGTCTATTCTGCTTATGTTTTTGTGAACAAAATGTCTGCCAAAAAGTTTGTGGAAAGATTCAGACAAAATTTGATGGGAGAGTTTGGGTAGTAACAAGGACAAATGATTAGAATTTTGGTGAAGATCCGATCTGGATCTGAGAATTTTTCCAGGCTTGATATCTTGACCATTGTGTGATGACTAAAATGATATGTCACACAGTTATCAAAAAGTTAATGGATGGATTAGGCGAAACTTTGGTGATGAGATTTGGTTTCGGCAACAAGACAGCCCCGATTAAATTTTAGTTCAGGTCCGAATCCCAGATCCGGCCATCAGTGGAAGATACAAACGTAAACTAATCAAGCCTGGCATGGTTTTGTGCTTACTAGAGTGCCCTTCTAAAATGTTATGTGTCTGATCATTCTGGTGTTTAGCTCTACCACTGAGACTCGGACTCGCTTGTATACAAAAAAATGGCATAGGGTTGTCCGCGTCCAAAATGTGAATGTTCATTTTTAAGAGGTTCAGTTGTATCACAATCTGTCTGCTCAATACAGCCGAGAACCAAGCTAGTAGATTGGTTAATGCAAGCAAGCACTAACACAAAACTAGAAAGAAAGACACAATCTAAAAAGAGACAAGTACCACAAAAAAACGAAATGCTATGAGAGTCAACAGAATGTATAAATAACATAAAAAAAAAACAAAAAAAAATGATCTCATGCAGGGAAAGTTTCAGAGAGTATGCCAAAAAGCCAGTATTCGCTGCAAGACATGGGTAGCAAAAGCAAAATTTTGAACCATCTAGTTATAAAACAGTTCAACGTGTTCATGGGCATGTGAGCACAGCAACACCAAACCATTTAGAAATGTCTTTTGTGAGTCATGATCGCTCTTTTGCAAAGACATATGTACCTAACACCTGTATTAGACATACAGGGAGAGAACGGCAGATATCTCACCCTTCCATCTCATCGGTGTTCGACATTGTAATCGAAGGAAATGTGGTATCTAGCAAGAGCACGCTCATGGATGCGCGTGCTTGGTCAAAAAGAACAAGAATCATCAGAGTGCATACCGTGCTGCTTCTTCCGTTTGCGCTGAGCTTCGCAGCTGTCCTGCTTGGCAAAAACATAACTTTTACTCCAATACTCCCCCCCCCAACCCCCCTCCCACTCCACTATCCCTCCAGACGGGGAGAACAGGTCGGTACGATAAATGCATGTGAAATGGCAATGGCTAAGAGATTACCTACAGGAATGAAATGGTGCATGAACGGAAGGGGGGACCCAGCCCGAAGTAGACATAAATGCGATCAGCAAAGACGCCTCGCAGGAAGACTATCAGTAGCCAAATGCTTGTCATAATCTCAAATGATGTGCACAAATGCATCAATGACATTTCTCATGGTACCTATCCATAAATTAGCAAACAAGAATGAACAGAGCAATGGCTGTAGTCGGTCACCTGGTCGAGTCTGGCTCCAGCAGTCCTGAGTCTGAGTTCTTGGGCATTCGAGTCGAACCTGTGCTGAATGTATTGTAAAGTGGCCAAAAAACTAATTGAAAATTAAATAAATCGAATGTATTTGATGTTTATGTATTATGTAAATGAAGACAATTATATCAAAACGCGACTAACAGGTAACTTGGTATTTATGCATATAACATTTTATTTCATATTATGGCCACTTTGCTGTAGTTTCCTCATTTTTGTCTAGTAGTTTTACTCCAAGCCTACATAATAACAAATAACAGTGAATTTAAAAGGGTAAAAAAAAGTTTGATTCCTGAGCGTGATCATAGTATAAGGCCTTGTTGGGTGTTTTTATTAAATATTAATCAATTTTAATTAAACGTATAAAGTTCAGACTACGGCAATTTTGGCATATAGAGATTAAATGCATGTGTAAAACTGCATGTCAAGAGATTAAATGTTGAAATTAAAACGACATGCTCATAGGAAATAAAGAGATAAATTAGGTTGAATATTATTGCCAAATAAAAATTGATGTATTTTAAAGTGCTTATAGTCAACAAACGTTAATTTTTGGGTAATAGAGAGATGGGAGACTCTGTAATATTAACCGTAACAGCTGAAAAAACAAAAGGAATTTTCAGTGCTTTCAAAGGCTTTAAAAAAAAATTCAAAACTCTATAGCAGTTAGCCAAGATTACACACCGCTTTAAAAGGAAATGATAAAACATTGCTAGAACTAGAGGGGGAGACACTCGGAGACGTGGCACATAACTCCGGCCATACTTGGCTGGGTTACTCAAGTGAACCTTATATATTATTCATTAAATATGTCAACAGTGCTAAAGAAGAGTTATAGTTCTTTCTCCAACTTTTTTTTTTTTTTGGGGGGGGGGGGGGGGTGGAAATCACTATAAAACATGTAGAAATGCAAAAAGAAAAAAAATTTTTCTCTAAATTTTTTTTTGGGGAGGGGGGAGGGGGGGGGGGGGGGGGGGGGGGGGTTGGAAATTCACTTAAAAACATGTAGAAATGCAAAAAAAAAAATAATTAATACTAACAATTATTTTTTTGGGGCTGGGGGGACAAGTCCAAAACTAATGGCATGATCCTTGGACATAAATACCTACCACCACCCCCAACCAGTTTCGTCGTAAATCTTTTCGGGAGTTTTTTCGTTATAGCTGGTTTCACAAAGACAAACAACAAGCAATACAACAGAAAAGGGGTGAAAACAGTAATCCGCATCTTCGATGGCGGAGGGTTACTAGAGGGGGAGCACTCGGTAAGAGTGCAAAACTCCCCGCCAGCAATATGCTGGGTCAAAACATAAGTGAACTGATATTTATTTCATCTCAATTTTGACGTCAACAGTTGCTCACAGAGTTGATAGTTTGGCACTTTCACCTTTTACTTTTAACTTTTACATACCATTCTTCGCATAACTAGATTCCTTGAGAACAGAATTGATTTATATGTGGGGGTATACCTCCACTGCAGTTCAAACATCAAGCCGCATTATATTTGCATAGATTTTTTTGTTGGAATCACTTATAACATGTAGAAATGCAAAAACAAAAAAATCGAAATACTTGTTGAAAAAAATTGCAAATTTTTATTTTCTTCATCTAATAATTTTTTTGGGGGGGGGGGGGGGAGGTTGGAAATCACTTAAATTGTGAAAATGGCAAAAAAAAAAATTCTTAACCAATTTTTTTTATTTTTGGGGGGGGGGCGGGGGGGGGACCAAGTCCAAAATCTAATGTGCAGATCTTGGCGCATACCTAACCCCCCAACCAAGTTTCGGTCGAAATCCGTCGAGGAGTTTTTCCGTAAGTATCTGTACACAAACAACAATAAATTAATAAACCAATGTACCACGTAGGGTGATCCGTATCTTGCCAAAGGTACCACGTGTGACTTCTTTAAGGTACAAGCGAGGTGAACAGAGCTGCTATCCACAGGGAGCGATTCTTGACGGAATATCTGCCCTACGAGAGATTCCGATGAGAATCGTTCTACGAATACCATGAAAAATATGCGTTTTGCCTCAATAACGTCGACAAACAAGTCAGTAAATGTCTAAGCTTGAATATATCTAGAAAGCATCATCGAGGTGTCAATTTGAGATACTACGACGTAATGAGTTCCTAAAACTTGAAAAATTTTGACCTTGGGGTCAAATATGTTTGACCTTAAGGCGCCTTAACGCCAATGAAAGGTCAAGGCAATCGCACCAAAAATTATACAGTCTGAATGCCCAGACATGAATATATATTTCCCATGAAGTTTGAAGCGTCCGATCAAAATTATACCAAAAATAAGGGTTTCGTCGACTACCGCCTGATTTGCGACAAAGTGAACCTTCGACTTCAAAAATTTTATGCGCACTGAAAGGGACGTCTTAGGCCTCTGATATGCGAAAGTTACAAAATTTCAATGATATAAAACTGTGCTCTGCAGAGATGATTTATTAGCGTGATTACAGATAAAAAAAAAAACAACACAAAAAAAAACATGAAGGGTTCAAGGCCATCGCTCACAAAAAATAGTCTAAAAAATTAACCAGCTGAGTGCCAGACCATGAACTATATTCCAGAAGTTTTGAAGACGATCCGAGGCAAAATTACTCAGAAATAAGGGGTTTGTCGGATTCCCTGATTTGCGACAGTGACCATAAAGAACCTTTGACTGAACCTTCAAAATTTTATGGCCTGAAAGGGATCCTCCATACCAGGCTCGATATGCGAAGTTTAACAAAAATTTCCAATTGAAAAACCTGTGGTCTGACAGAATTTTTTTTTCGTGATTTAAGAAAACAACAAAAAAAACAAAAAAAAACATACGATGACTAACCATATCTTGGCAGAACACTTCGTTTGGGCAAGACTAACAAACAAGACAAACAGAAGGGGGTGAAAACAGTAACCTCGATCTTCGATGGCGAGGTTACATAGAGGGGGAGCACTCGTAAAGTGCAAAATCCAGAGCCAATATGCGGATCACTCAAGTGGAAAACTGATCTCTATTCTATCATTTTGACGTCAACAGTGCTCACGAGAGTTTTATAGTTTGCAACTTTCACCTTGTACTTTTAACTTTTAATACTCAATTAATACGTCATAGAACTGATTTCCTTGAGACAGAAATTGATTTTACGTGGTATAAATCCCTGGAAGTTCCAAAATACAGCCGCAATTATCATTTGGCATGTTTTTTTGTTTGGAAATACTTATAACATGAGTAAGAAATGCAAAAAAAAAAAAGTCGAAATTTTGTTGAAAAAAAGTTGTCAAAATTTTTCTTTCTCTACAAATTTTTTTTTTGGGGGGTGGGGTTTGGAAATCATTAAAACTGTAGAATGCAAAAAAAAAAAATTTTCTCTATATTTTTTTGGATGGGCCATAGGGACCTAGGTGGACCAAGTCCAAGAATCTATGGCAGATCCTGGACCATACCTAACCCTGCCACCAAGTTTTCGTCGAAATCCGTTCGAGGAGGTTTTTCCGTATACTGTTCACAAACAAACAAACAAAACAGAAAGGGGAAAACAGTAACCTCGATCTTCGATGGGCGGAGGTTAATTATTAAACATTTAAAAGGACAAATTATTATATTTTTTGCAAGAAGAGATAAATGTTGATCTTACAAGTAACCTTCATCTCTCTGGGCATTTAAATAAAGATGTTTGACTTCGAAGTATGTTCACAAAAAAATGCAGTAAACCAGCCACAGATTTAGCAACTCGGATTGCCAGGAGAAAATTTGAAAAATATTGTTTTTAAAGATAAATTTTTATTTAAAAGACTTAATTTTGGGGTTACTTCTGTCAAGGAAACCGAATTCTTGACTGTATTTAGAGATTGCGTCTTTATTTGAGTCGTAAACATTGTTTAAAATCCTCAATCTTGCTCCTTATTTGTGCCCAAATCGTTTCTTTTTGTCGCGTGCAGGAAATCATCGACACTTTCACGTCTCATACCAATCCCCTTCACACTGTGATATGATTTGCTTTTAAAATCGCCGTGGAATTACGTAACTCTAAAATAACCCCAACCTGAGACTAACCTAAGCCTAATCATTGATTTAATAAATTAATGTTTATCAGGTGTGCAATAATTCCTCAACCTAACCTATACACGATTGGCCCTGCAAAACGAACTCTATGCTAACGGGAATAAAGAAAACAAAATTGAGAAATCGACCGGCACGTTATATAATTTATATATAACCTGTCACTGTTTTTTCCTGTCTGAATCTCGCCATGTTAACCTGACAAATCTCTCCACTGCCGATGTATGTATCGCATGACCTTTATGACCCCCACATCCGCTGGGACTTTTCTATCCTGATACTAATAATGGCGTGCTCCCTTTTGATTTTGGAAAATGTATTTGAAAGTATTTCATGTCTCTTTTTACGAATTAGTACGTGTATCGTGTTAAAGGTTAGAGTATGGTTTGATTGGAAAGGAGGAGAGGAGATGCGACACAACTCTGTGCAGAGCGTTGGTGCTGCTTCAGCAGTCTCCTTGGCTATTGGAGCCAATCCTGGACGGGTGCCACTGCCACAACAGTATACTGCATGCCTGGCACCTTCATTTTGCCAGACCTCGGAAGGCATGACAGGTGAGTAACGCCCACCTGGATTAATTAACAGCTGAGCGGGATTTGAAACTCAGGACACCTAGGATCAACCCAGTCACCACTCATTAAGCCAAACACCAGGATTGGAAAGGATTGGTTTCAAATGAACCTTTTTACTTTTTTTTATTTCTACTGGTACACTAAATTTCCTGACTCGAGCGGAATCGGCTGAGTCAAGAGTCCTGGGCGTGACCAAGTCCGCTGGGCGTACAGCGAGCTCTGCTAAGTCGAGCGGCGTACAAGTCAGTCCTGAGGTACCATCCGGCGGGCGTACCAAGTCCGAGTTCTGGGCGTACCAAGTCGCGATGTCTTGGGCGTACCAGTCCGAGTCCGGGGCGTACCAAGTCCGAGTCCCGGGGCGTACCAAAGTCACGCGTCCTGGGCGTCGCATCGATCCGGCGTCGGGCAGTACGCACGTCCTGGGCGTACAGTCGGTCCTGGGCTACCCGAAGTCCGAGTCCTGGGCGTACCAAGTCCGAGTCCTGGGCCGTACCAGTCCGAGATCCTGGGCCGTACCTAGTCCAAGTCCTGGACCATGCCAGTCCCACGTCCTTAAGAGTCGGTGCTGATTCCCCAAAAACTGGACTCGAGTCTACATCAGTAACAGACCGCATCCAAGATAAATAAGTGCTGCAGAAAAAAAGGACTTATACAGGACAACCAGGAACACATTGAGGCTAGAATCGCTGACTCTTAAAGTACAAGACTGTGTGCCAGGGGAGTGTCTTCACCACATTCACAAATTGTATTTACTCTGTTCCGACAACGATTAAGATCAGCAGCGCCGACATATTTGCTGAGCTGGACCTCATTGCCATTAATGGCTATGGTTAACGTTACAATCATCTCAGCCTGTTTGAAAAGCAGAAACTCGACTTGTCCATTCGATTCTTTCCGAAAGAACACTCAACTGAATTACTCAGAGAGTAACTAGTACTGTTGTAGGTCCGGAATTCGGATGGCGAGGACGACCACTCAGATGGAGATGTTTGGGCCTCTCCCACTGAACCCTGAATTGAAGGTCATTCACTCAACGGACTATCCGAAGTCGACGCGCTCGCTTATGACCGCCTCCACCCATGATTCAGATACACTTAGACCGCAGCGGTTTGGGTTCTTTTGTCAATCCAATTTACGTATTAATTTAGCCGCACGGGTCTGCTACCGGAAAGGCCCACGCATACCGCTGGGCAGCTTTGTCCGGAACGGTCGCTGTTACAGACTCGGATCCGGCGTAACCGAGCGGGAATTAACCAAAGCCGCGCCGGCCCAAGTAACAATTTACGGCACATCAGCCTCCCTAATCTTCTCAAGCCCGGATACCTATCTGGTCAATGAAAGAAAGACCCCAGACAACGATATCGGAACAATTTAACGTTATTTATTTACAATAGGCAATAGGGAGTGAAACACAAGAGCAGACTAATACGATATCAATGCAGGCAATGTACAATGGACTTACAGTTTTACTTACAAGTACTGAGCCACAGACGGACACAACACACCCAAAAGGAAATGGAGCTGGCTGATGCCTTTATTGGACCCATCCCAGACCACGGAGGATAGGCAGCTGGGGGGTTCCGAGTTTTGTCGGAAGTACCTCGGCCGCCTCGTGCGGATTTTACTGACTCGCCACTTGCTGGAGCTGGGTCCGTGGGAAGGGAACGGGGATCCCAGCCTCCAGCGCTCAACACAACCCACCACGTGGTACTGACAACAAACCGATAGCGCAGCCAGGATCCTACGATTTACCAAAAATCAACAAAACAAAGAATGAATATACGACAGTGTCATACGTAAAAAAAAAAAAAAAAATAAGAAAGATCAATGCCATATGATAAAAAATCGTATAATCACCAAACTGCAATGATTACAGATACAGATAGAAAAAACCGATACATCACATCGCTGATAAATAGGTGGAAATGAATTGATAACACAACGCAACATACTGGATTAGAAACCCCCCCGTCTCCCCATTGGGCCTTTGTGTAATCTTCTCATTGACACCGTGGTTACAAAGGAACTATTTGTGCTGTGTTAATTCAATATCTAACCGTCAACTTTCGACATTACATACATACATAAAAGCAAACAAACAAAAAAAAAAACCCCTCCATCGACCTGGCTAATGTCGGAGTCGATTTTTTGGTATATTCATGTTTTTTTTTATTTATTGGTGACTTTGATTGTTTGTATTTGGGGATGTTTTTGGTTTGTTTTGCTGAGGCACTCGCGACTATGCAGGTCGATGGAGGGTTTTTTTTTGTTTTTGTTTTTTGTTTTTTGTATGTATGAATGTCGAAGTGCGGGTAGATAATGAAAGAACACAGCACAAAAAGTTCAATAAAGCGATGTCATGTAACAAATGAAATTACACAACATTTATTCAATTCAGAGTTAGAGTGGATATAATCCCTGTTCAGGCGTTCAGGCTGTTCTGTGGGATGCCGATGCCCACAACCTGCGCCAGACGTAGCGAATCTGGCACCGAGAGACCGTGACCTCGAGAAGGTTCTTGATCACGTGCAATTTCGTTTTTACCTTGATACTATGACTGGAGGAGGGTTCGTGATACGTTGTGTCCGTGTGAAGCACTGGTACCTCCTATTTATTATATTTTCATAAATATAACGTGAACAAACAAGGGATTTCCAAGGTAATGCTATTTCTTGCCGATATGAATGTTGATGTCCATATGTATGACATTGAGGCAAATGCATAAGCGGCCCCCGCCCCATCAGAATGATTGACAGTCCGTAGCAGTCCACGCCACCTCTCGGATCTGTCTTTACACAAAGGCATATAGTTTTTGCGTTACGTTTCGTGGAATCCTTTCAAGCTAATTAAAATTAGCAATAAGGAAGGATGATGCACGAGGCAAAATATCTGCTCGGATGGTCCAAGAATAATTTCCATTAATAGAGGCCAGCTCAGAATTTGTCATCTGAAAAATATTGTTACGGTTCTAGGAACCGTATGCATACAAAATAAACGTTGTCCCGTAAGTTTAGTTATTCCATTTAAGTATATGTGTAGATAGACTCCTACCTTGTGTATAGTGGGAAGACACTGGGGTGTGTTGCGATGGCTCTAGTTAGGTTTATAAATCCCTTCTTCCACTTTTATATTTGAACTGCAGTCACCTTCCTGCTCGCTTTGCCGAGGCCAAATCTTTGTTGCAGTACCTTCTTCTCGCTTCTCGAGGCAAAATCTTTGTGCAGTAGCCTTTTTATTGGCGAATCAGGCGGACCCGTGTGGAGTGGGCGGGCTTCCCGCATGGCCGAAATCCCGCCCAGAAAGGGCGGACCATGAAGGCCCCGTCCAATCAGGGCGGACAGTGACGTCAGCTTTCACCAAGGCCTCGTCCCCGCTGAGGGATGATCTATAAATTCCGAAGCAACCCTGAGAGCGAAGGCATTGGAGGGAGACAGTTCGTCGGCTTGGTAGCGAAGAAAGGAGGAAGGTCGTAGAGTGGTTGCGCCTCTTTGGGGGTGTTCGTTTTGAGTGTGAGAGAGCCTGGGAAGACTTCGACCGCGACCCTTGACGGGTCTCTCGTTGGCGCCTGTTCTGCAGCCCTGGCAATCCCCGCTCGGACTCCGCTCTACTCGACGCGGTCTCATTCACAGACCACGGTCTCCACGCTTTTGCGGCCGTGGACCGAGCCGCACGACCATTGACAGGTGCCGGCACCACAGAGCATCCCCTTACCGTTCCACGTTCAGGTACCGAAAAGAACTGCGACCTGCAGCTACCTCCCTCTCTGGCTGCGGGGGTCCTTGCCATAACATCTGGGTTTTATTTTCATCTGAGTGTTTGCGCGTCTTTAAGTAGACATTGCATAAGTGTTTTATGTGGATCATTGTAAATCTTGCTGTTTTATTCCTGCGTAAGTCCTGCTCTGGTCCGTTTCTTTTTGGTAAGTTGATTGGGTAAATAAATATTGTTAGAAATGTTCCAGTTGGTTTTTGTCTTTTCGCTTCATTGGGTCCAGCATGTTCGGATCTGGAGTTTCAGCCGGGTCTTTTCCGCCGTAATTTGGTTATTTCCTAGCCCGTCCTTGGTAGTTCCGCTCGGCTGCATCCGATCCGGAGTTGGTAGTTTGGTACTGCTGCCGTAGTTGTTAGCGTGACCGCGGTTTCGGGCAAGGCGTTCCCCTGTAGTCGAAACGCGTGGTTTAATTAGATAAATTGACTTCTGGACAAAAAGACCCTACGCCACGTGGTTTGAGTTATTTTTCGTCCATGGTCGGTTCAGCGACGCCTGCCGCGTCAAACGGAATTATCCGTGAGCGACGGCCTACACATTTCCGGGAAGTTTGGTGGGAGAACGACGTACTTCCCCGCACCTCGTGGTCGTTCTCGCCACGCGCAATCTGGCCGCAACAATATTATTAATATTATTATTATTAATTATCTTTATTATTGTTATGAATGAAGAAAGATTAAATTCCTGGTTTTGATCGATGGTGTTTTTTTTTTTTTTTTTTTGCTTTTGCATGGTCTGGAGAACTGCAAAACTGATTTGCCTCGACAATCAGCTGAACAACAAAGTAAAGTTTCTCATATGGAGAATAAGCGACGTTTAGAGAAGATTCATCAACGTTCGTTTTTTATGTTAGCAGATGGGACGTCATTTGTTTCCGCACCATCCCTACTTGGGGCGAGTACTGTTACGAATCGAGTCATTCGCATTCACACAATAAGTTGACCCAAAGTTTAGTTATTTCGTTAAGTATATGTGGAATAGTTTTAGATCTCTCCCCTATGTCTAATGGGTTCAATTTCATGTGTGTGCTTGCGGGTTCTTTTATAGTCAGGTTTTTACATCCTTTTAAAATCTACCAACGGCCAACAAAACCGCTCACACCACTCCCTCCTCCCACTCTGCGGGCGAAAAGCGCCTTCACCCGCCCAACCTTCACTTCACACCACGGCGCATAGCGCCACTTGTTTCTTTTGACTACGGAGCGTGGGCGGAGGCCCCGCTCGCCTCGGAGCTCTGACCTGCCCATCAAAGAAGAATGTCTCCCTGTCGACACTGAGGGGAAGACAACAAGGGCCTCTCTCGGGGGAGGAGCAAACGCGAGACGCCGACACGCACCTCCTCCAATCGCGGCTGGCACGCACAACACCCCGAAAACGCCCCGTCGCAATCCGGAGGCCGATTCCAGAGAACGGATCCTCCACGCCACCCGCCCCCCCCCCCGCCCCGGAGCACGGGAGGGATAAGACAGGATCGCGAGCTGTATCCGGGAGGTTCCTTGGTTCCTTGGACGGTCCGTTCCTTGCTTCTGGGTCTGCTGGGCTCTCCTAGTCGTTGGTCATCGTTCGTAGGTGCACTGGCTGCGGCTCGTTGGATGCTGGTTTGGTGGGTTCGAGTCCCACCGGGTGGGTTTGTTGGAGCGCATGGAGCTGGGGATCCCCGTTCCCTCCACAGGACTCCGAGCTCCACAAGTGCGAGTCAGTAATAACCGGCACGAAGGCGGCCAGGTTTACCCGACCAAACTTCGAACCCCCAGCTTGCTATCCTCCGTGGCTGAGGGTGCCAATAAAGGCCAGCCAGCTCCATTTCCTTTTG
>CM068964.1:77424659-77438678 GCA_035128595.1 Eptatretus atami
GGTGTGTGTGTCCGTCTGTGGCCAGTCTTGTAAGTAAAACTGTTAAGTGTTTGCCATTGTACATTTGCCTGCATTGATATTCGTGATTAAGTCTGCTCTGTGTTTCCCTCCCTATTGCCTATTGTAAATAAATAACTGTTAATTGTTCCAGTTCGTTGTCTGTGTTTTCTTTCATTGACCCAGTTTGGCATTCCCTGTTGGTGAGAGTTCTGAAGCATTTCTGGATGGAGTGACCATCATTCTTGGTATGATGGAAAGAAGAGGTAAATGCACACTTTCCATCAAATCATATCACATCACGTTCAGTTCTGGACTTACTGTGAAGAACTGGAGGCAACACCAGGATTATTGTCATCTTGCGTAATTGTGTCAATATCTAATCACCATTGGAGCTGTTTGTGCTGGCAACAGATACAGACATAATTATGCTGTGTATATACACTTCTTCTGCTTTAAACAGTGGCAAGAATCTGGATACAACGCAGAATCAAATACCTACCTATTCATGAGCTGTAGAAGTCAGGTCAGGTCAGGTGATGGGAGCATCTGCCAAGAACAGCGCGTCGCTGCGTCATTCTCGCCGGAATTATAATACCAGGGGCCTCCGTCTGGCATCCCCAGCAGATTGCACAGGCCCATCCCCATCTCCTTGAGATGGAATGGTCAACTGCTGCAACTACACGAGGCAGTGGTCGCCCACTGGCCTCCTCACTCATGAGACTCCCTCTGGCTGAGAGAATCTGGTGAGCCAGGATCAGCGTCAGGAAAACGAGCCACATGTCCATACGAGCCGGCACTAGACGCCTCCGGAAGACGTATGAGGTAACAAATCTCACCGAGTCTCTTCTAGCAACGCTCGTTGGACACAAAAGTCCGACAGCGATGCCAAGGCATTCTCTGGCCGAAGAGACCTTGGATACCAAAGGATAATGTCTCGCGTCTAGAATCCTTGGTCAGCAGTCAAGTTCGCTCCAATAAGAGCAGATGGAAGTACCGAAGGACCTGAAAACTCGGACTTTCGGTCCTCGAACCGCCAGGTAGCCCCGGCACAGCGCACACCCCGTGATCCAGTGAATCATGACTCCCCAGCGCCGACACAACGTCTATTGACACCTTGACTCACAGCCAGCGAGAGACATGATATCATGCAAGAGTAAGATGAATCTACTCCACACCTCTACACGGACTGGTAGAAGTGTTGAGGCAAGAGGAGGTGACTAGCCAACCAGCAGCGGTCACCAAGAAATCTCTTGATGCGCAGCTACACTTCTGTGCACTATTGGTGTGAGTGGTTGTGAAACAGTGAGCTCATTCAAGAAGGGGAACAAGAAGAGCAGCACAGTGTTTCTCTGGGACTGATGGAAACCTTCCCACCTTGTTGAATTTGGGATGAGATAGTGAACATGCAGCAACAAGAATGTGTCAATTGATGAGGCCAGAGTATACTTGGACTGCCTGTATAGCCAACAGGGTTCAGCTGTTTGGATACCCTCAGGCAGCATATGTTTGTCTCTTCAAAATAGCCTTAGGTCACTGCCAGCAACAGAAGATCGTTTTACTTCCATGTTTAATGAGCATTGTAATCAATTGCTTCTGGATAGACGGCACATCAGGGACAAGCCTTCCCCAGAACCCATATCCAATGAAAACTGGCCAATTCTCATGTCAAATCCAGACCAAGCGCAAACATAGACAAAATGTTGTCTTGTAATGTGCAAAATATCCAAATTTCTGGAACGAATGTTATGCAACAAGGCTGCATGTGCCTTGCTGTGTGACATAGCATATCATTGGTAGAGAGGTCCATGTGGTAGAGTGGTTACAGAGAGTGACTCTTCCTCTGAGAGGATGTTCATGTCACCATATATTGGGTGCTAATTCATTTATTTTATCTTCCTTAAAAACCATGCGATGTAAAAGTATTTCTTGTTTCTACCCAGTTGATAGTCAAGCATTTTCTGAGTTGCAATAAATACTTTTAGTTGTGTTTGACTATAACCTTGTCAAGTTGTAGTCGGTAATATATATACAACCACCTTTCGTGATATTAGTTATGAACTCCTCTTTAATATGAGGGGTCATTTGTGTATATAGGTTTACTGGTTACTGAGTTTAGGACAATACTGAGATTACCACTACCCGCATTCCTACATCTTGTTTGCTAACATTTTGTTATCAGAGGGGGCTCGCAAAAGTGCTGACTTGTTGTTGCGCAAGAGGATTTCACCATTGCAACATTGGTTTTCATATACTGAAAGGAGTGTCTCTTTCTGAAAATCAACACTAAAATTTTATTTTAAGCGAGGACGGGCATTTTTTTTTAATTTGATGGCTTTGTGCCTGCGAATTTATGTTTTCGCGCCATCTGTCTATTCTGCTTGTTTGTGAACAAAATGTCTCAAAAAGTTGTGGAAAGATTCAGACAAAATTTGATGGAGAGTTTGGGTATGTAACAAGACAAAATGATTAGATTTTGGTGAAGATCCGAATCTGGATCTGAGAATTTTTCCAGTGATTCTTGACCATTGTGTGATGCTAAAATGATATGTCACACAGTATATCAAAAAGTTATGGATGGATTAGGCCGAAACTTGGTGGATGAGTTGGTTCGGCAACAAGACAGCCCGATTAAATTTTAGTTCAGGTCCGAATCCAGATCCGGCCCATCAGTGGAGATACAAACGTAAACTAATCAAGCCTGGCATAGGTTTGTGCTTACTAGAGTGCCCTTCTAATGTTATGTGTCTGATCCATTCTGTGTTCTAGCTCTACCACTGAGACTGGACTCTGTATACAAAAAAATGGCATAGGGTTGTCCCGTCCACAAAATGTGAATGTTCATTTTTAAGAGGTCAGTTGTATCACAATCTGTCTGCTCAATACAGCCGAGCAACCAAGCAGTAGATTGTTAATGCAAGCAAGCACTAACACAACTAGAGAGACCAATCTAAAGAGACCAACGTACCACAAACGAAATGCTATGAATCATGTATTCATCAAAAATGTCTCTGCAGGGAAAGTTTCGTTCCAGCCAGTATCTCCTGCAAGACATGGGTACAAAAGCAAATTTTGAACATCAGTTATAAACAGATTAACGTGTCATGGGCATGTGAGCACAGAACACCAACATTAGAAATGTCTTTGTGATGTCATGTCGCTCTTTGCAAAGACATATGTACCTACACCTGTATTAGACATACAGGGAGAGCAACGGCAGAATCTCACCCTTCCTCTCATCGGTGTTCCGACCATGTAATCAAGGAAATGTGTATCTAGCAAGAGCACGCTCATGATGCGCTGTGCTTCGGTCAAAAAGAACAAGAACTCATCAGAGTGCATACCTGCTGTTCTCCTTTGCGCTGAGCTCTCGCAGCTGTCCTGCTGGCAAAAACATAACTTTTACTCCAATACTCCCCCCCCCACCCCCCTCCCACTCCACCCCTCCAGACCGGAGGAGAACAGGTCGGACGAAAATGCATGTGAATGGCAATGGCCTAAGAGATTACTACAGGAATGAATGGTGCATCGACGGAAGGGGGGGCCACCCACCCAAGAGACATCAAATGCGATCAGCAAAGACCTCGCAAGGAGACTTATCAGTAGCCAAATGCTTGTCATGAATCTCATGATGTGCACAAATGCATCAATGACATTTCTCATTACCTATCCATATTAGCAAACCACAGCAATGAACAGAGCAATGCTGTAGTCGAGTCACCTGGTCCGAGTCTGGTCCAGCAGTCCGAGTCTGAGTTCTTGCATTCGAGTCCGAACCCTGTGCTGAATGTATTGTAAAAGTGGCCAAAAACTAATGAAAATTAAATAAATCGAATGTATTTGTGTTTATGTATATGTAAATGAAGACAATTAATATCAAAACCGACTAACAGTGTAACTTGTATTGCATCAACATTTATTCATATTATGGCCCTTTGCTGTAGTTTCCTCATTTATTGTCTAGTAGTTTTACTCCAACCTACATAATAACAAATAACATGAAAATTTAAAAGGTAAAAAAAAAGTTTGATTCCTGATGCTGATATAGTATAAGGCCTTGTTGGGGTTTTATTAAATCAATTAATCAATTTAATTAAACGTATAAAGTTCAGACTACGGCAATTTTGGCATATAGAGATTAAATGCATGTGTAAACTGCATGTCAAGAGATTAAATGTTGAATTAACGACAGCTCAATAGATAAAGAGATAAATTAGGTTGAATATTATTGCAAAAAAATTGATGTCATTTTAAGTGCTTTATAGTCAACAAACGTTAATTTTTGTAATAGGAGATGGAGACTTGTAATATTAACCGTACAGCTAAAAAACAAAAGATTCAGTGCTTTCAAAGGCTTTAAAAAAATTCAAAACTCTAAGCAGTCGCCAAGATTACACACCGTTTAAAAGGAAATGATAAAACATTCTAAACTAGAGGGGGAGCACTCGGAGAGTGCAAAACTCCGCGCCAATACTTGGCTGCGGTTACTCAAGTGAACCTTATATATTATTCATTAAATATGTCAACAGTGCTGAAGAGTTATAGTTCTTTCTCCAACATTTTTTTTTTTTGGGGGGGGGGGGGGGGTGGAAATCACTATAAAACATGTAGAAATGCAAAAAGAAAAAAATTTTCTCTAAATTTTTTTTGGGGGGGGGGGGGGGGGGTTGGAAATCACTTAAAACATGTAGAAATGCAAAAAAAAAAATATCTCTAACAATTATTTTTTTGGGGCTGGGGGGACAAGTCCAAAATCTAATGGCATGATCCTTGGACATACCTAAACCCCCCCCCCCACCAGTTTCGTCGAAATTCTTCGAGGAGTTTTTTCTTATACTGGTCACAAACAAACAACAACAAACAACAGAAAGGGGTGAAAAGCAGTAACTCCGATCTTCGATGGCGGAGGTTAACTAGAGGGAGCACTGGTAAGAGTGCAAACTCCCCGCCAATAACTGCTGGGTCACTCAAGTGAACCTTGATATTTATTCATCTCAATTGACGTCAACAGTGCTCACAGAGTTATAGTTTGGCAACTTTCCCTTTTACTTTTAACTTTTACATACCATTCTTCGCATAACTAGATTCCTTGAGAACAGAATTGATTTATGTGGGTTATCCACTGCAGTTCCAACATCAGCCGCAATTATATTTTGGCATGTTTTTTTGTTGGAATCACTTATAACATGTAGAAATGCAAAAACAAAAAAATCGAAATCTTGTTGAAAAAAATTGCAAATTTTTATTTTCTTCTCTAATAATTTTTTTTGGGGGGGGGGGGTTGGAAATCACTTAAACTTGTAGAAATGCAAAAAAAAAAATTCTGTAACAATTTTTTTTTTTTTGGGGGGGGGGGGGGACCAAGTCCAAAATCTAATGGCAAGATCCTTGGACCATACCTAACCCCCCAACCAAGTTTCGTCGAAATCCGTCGAGGAGTTTTTCCGTAATATCTGTTACACAAACAACAATAAATATAAACCAATGTCACCCGTAGGGTGATCCGTATCTTGCCAAAGGTACCACGTGTGACTTCTTTAAGGTACACGAGGTGAACAGAGCTGCTATCCACAGGGAGCGATCTTGAGGAATATCTGCCCTACGAGAGATTCGATGAGAATCGTTTACAGAGATACCATGAAAAATATGCGTTTGCCTCAATAACGTCACCAAATCAAGTCATAAATGTCTAAGCTTGATATATCTAGAAAGCACTCATCGAGGTGTCAATTTGAGATACTACGACGTATGGTTCCTAAAACTTGAAAATTTGACCTTGGGGTCAAATATGTTTGACCTTAGGCGTTAACCATGAAGGTCAAGGCAATCGCACCAAAAATTAATCAGTGAATGCCAGGACATGAATATAATTCCCATGAAGTTTGAAGCGTCCGATCAAAATTATCCAAAAATAAGGTTTCGTCGACTACCCTGATTTGCGACAAAGTGACTTGACCTTCAAAAATTTATGCGCTGAAAGGGACCTCTTAGGCCTCTGATATGCGAAGTTACAAAAATTCAATGAAAACTGTGCTCTGCAGAGTGATTTATACGTGATTACAGATAAAAAAAAAACAACACAAAAAAAAACATGAAGGTCAAGGCCATCGCCACAAAAAATAGTCAACCAGCTGAGGCCAGACATGAACTATATTCCATGAAGTTTGAAGACGATCCGATCAAAATTACTCAAAAATAAGGTTTGTCGATTCCCTGATTTGCGACAGTGACCTCGACCTTTGACCTGACCTTCAAAATTTTATGCCTGAAAGGGACCTCCATAGCCCTCGATATGCGAAGTTTACAAAATTTCCAATGAAAAACTGTGGTCTGACAGAATTTTTTTTTCGTGATTTACAGAAAACAACAAAAAAAACAAAAAAAAAACAGTACAGACTGACTAACATATCTTGGCAAAAACTTCGTTTGCAAGACTAACAAACAAACAAACAGAAGGGGTGAAAACAGTAACCTCCGATCTTCGATGGCGAGGTTAACTAGAGGGGACACTCGGTAGAGTGCAAAATCCGGCCAATACTGCGGTCACTCAAGTGAACCTGATTTCTTATTCATATCATTTGACGTCAACAGTGCTCACAGAGTTATGTTTGCAACTTTCCCTTTACTTTTAACTTTAATACATCAATAATCGTCATAACTGATTTCCTTGAGACAGAAATTGATTTTACGTGGCTATAATCCTGAAGTTCCAAAATCAGCCGCAATTATCATTTTGGCATGTTTTTTTGTCTTGAAATACTTATAACATGATAAGAAATGCAAAAAAAAAAAAGTCGAAATTTTGTTGAAAAAAAAGTTGCAAAATTTTTCTTTCTCTAACAATTTTTTTTTTGGGGGGGGGGTGGAAATCACTTAAAACATGTAGAAATGCAAAAAAAAAAAATTCTCAATTTTTTTAAATGGCGAAGGGCGGATTTGGACCAAGTCCAAAATCTAATGGCATGATCCTTGGACCATACCTAACCCCACCAAGTTTCGTCGAAATCCGTTCGAGGAGTTTTTCCGTAATACTGTTCACAAACAAACAAACAAACAACGAAAGGGGAAAACAGTAACCTCGATCTTCGATGGCGGAGGTTAATTAAAACATGAAAAGGACAAATTATTATATTTTTGCAAGAAGAGATAAATGTGATCTTACAAGTTAACCTTCATCTCTCTGGCATTTAAATAAAGATGTTTGACTTCGAAGTATGTCACAAAAAAATGCAGTAAACGCACAGATTAGCAACTCCGGATTGCCAGGAGAAATTTGAAAAATATTGTTTTTAAAGATAAATTTTTTATTTAAAAGACTTTTTGGGTTACTTTCTGTCAAGGAAACCGATTCTGACTGTATTTAGAAGATTGTACTTTATTTGAGTCGTAAACATGTTTAAAATCCTCAATCTTGCTCCTTATTTGTGCCCAAATCGTTTCTTTTTGTCCGTGCAGGAACATCCGACCACTTTCCGTATCATACCAATCCCCTTCACACTGTGATATGATTTGTTTTAAAATCGCACGTGGAATTACGTAACTCTAAAATAACCCCAACCTGAACTAACCTAAGCCTAATCATGATTTATAAATTAATGTTTATCAGGTGTGCATAATTCCTCACCTAACCCATACACATTGGCCCTGCAAAACGAACTCTATCTAACGGGAATAAAGAAAACAAAATTGAGAAATCGACCCAGTTGAATATAAATTTATATATAACACCTGTCACTGTTTTTCCTGTCTGAATCTCGCCATGTAACCCTGACAAAACTCTCCACCTGCCATGTATGATCGCATGACCTTTATGACCCCCACATCCGTGGGACTTTTCTTCCTGATACTATAATGGCGTGCATCCCTTTTGATTTGGAAAATGTATTTGGAAGGTATTTCATGTCTCTTTTACGAACTTAGTACGATGTATCGTGTTAAAGGGTTAGAGTATGGTTTGATTGAAAGGAGGAGAGGAGATTGCGACACACTCTGTGCAGAGCGTTGGTGCTGCTTCAGCAGTCTCCTTGGCTATTGGCACAATCCTGGATGGGTCGCCACTCCAACACAGTATACCAGCATGCTGGCACTCATTTTGCGACCTCGGAAGCATGACAGGCTGAGTTAACCCCACCTGATTAATTCAACAGCTGAGCGGATTTGAACTCAGGACCTAGGATCAAAGCCTCCACCCTACCATTAAGCCAACACCAGGCATTGGAAAGGATGGTTCAAATGACCTTTTTACTTTTTTTTATTTCTACTGTACACTAAATTTCCTGGACTCGAGCCGGAATCGGCTGAGTCAGAGTCCTGGGGTACCAAGTCCGAGATCCGTGGGCGTACCAATGTCCGAGTCCTGGGCGTACCAAGTCCGGTCCTGGGCGTACCAAGTCCGATGTCTTCGGGCGTACCAAGTCCGAGTCCGGGGCGTACCAAGTCCGAGTCCTGGGCGTACAAGTCGGTCGGGCGTACCAGTCGAGTCCTGGGCGTACCAAGTCGGTCCTGGGCGTACAGTCCGAGTCTGGGCGTACAAGTCCGAGTCCTGGCGTACCAAGTCGAGTCCTGGCGTACCAGTCCGAGTCCTGGGCGTACCTAGTCCAAGTCCTGGACATGCCGAGTCCAGTCCTTAAGAGTCGAGTCTGAGTCCCCAAAAATGGACTCGAGTCCTACATCACGTAACAGACCGCATCCAAGCATAAATAAGTGCTAAAAAAAAGGACTATAACAGGCACAACAGGAACACATTGAGGCTAGAATGTGACTTTAAAGTCACAAGACTGTGTGCCAGGGGAGTGTCCACACATTCAAAATGTATTTACTTGTTCCGACACATTAAATCAGAGCGCACACATATTTGTGGTGGACTCATGCCATAATGCTATGTAACGTTACAATCATTCTCAGCTGAGTGAAAAAGCAGAAACGACTGTCCATTCGTTTCTTTCCGAAAGAAACTCAAATGAAATTATCAGAGAGTACACTAGTACTGTTGTGGTGCCGGATTCGGTGGCGAGGACGACACCAGATGGAGCAGTTGGGCCTCTCCCACTGAACCTGGAATTGAAGGTCATTCACTCGGATAACTCCGAAGTCGACGGGTCGCTTATGGCCGTGGACGCCAATATTCAGACCGACCACGCGGGTTTGGGTCTTTGTCCAATTCCAATTTACCTAATTAGCCGCACGGTCTAGCTACGGGAAAGCCACACCTCGGCTGGCCTTTGTCCGAACCGAGTCGCTGTTCCGACTCGATCGGCGTAACCGAGTGGAATTACCAAAGCCGCGCCGGCCCAAGTAACAATTTACGGCACAATCAGCCTCCCTAATTCTCAAGCCCGAACCATACTGGGTCAATGAAAGAAAACACAGACAACGAACTGGAACAATTAACAGTTATTTATTACAATAGGCAATAGGGAGGAAACACAGAGCAGACTTAATACGAATATCAATGCAGGCAATGTACAATGGCAAACACTTACAGTTTTACTTACAAGACTGGCCACAGACGGACACACACACCCAAAAAGAAATGGAGCTGGCTGGCCTTTATTGGACCCTCCAGCCACGGAGGATAGGCAAGCTGGGGTTCGAGTTTGTCGGAAGTACCTGGCCGCCTCGTGCGGTTTTACTGACTCGCACTTGTGGAGCTCGGAGTCCGTGGAAGGGAACGGGGATCCCAGCTCCAGCGCTCCAACACAACCCACCACGGTGGACTCGAACCCAACAAACCAGCATCCAACGAGCGCAGCCAGGATCCTACGATCTGGTCCAAAATGACACTGAAAGAATGAATATACGACAGTGTCATACGTAAAAAAAAAAAAAAAAATAAGAAAGATCAATGCCATATGATAAAAAATCGTATAATCACCAAACTGCAATGATTACAGATACAGATAGAAAAAACCGATACATCACATCGCTGATAAATAGGTGGAAATGAATTGATAACACAACGCAACATACTGGATTAGAAACCCCCCCGTCTCCCCATTGGGCCTTTGTGTAATCTTCTCATTGACACCGTGGTTACAAAGGAACTATTTGTGCTGTGTTAATTCAATATCTAACCGTCAACTTTCGACATTACATACATACATAAAAGCAAACAAACAAAAAAAAAAACCCCTCCATCGACCTGGCTAATGTCGGAGTCGATTTTTTGGTATATTCATGTTTTTTTTTATTTATTGGTGACTTTGATTGTTTGTATTTGGGGATGTTTTTGGTTTGTTTTGCTGAGGCACTCGCGACTATGCAGGTCGATGGAGGGTTTTTTTTTGTTTTTGTTTTTTGTTTTTTGTATGTATGAATGTCGAAGTGCGGGTAGATAATGAAAGAACACAGCACAAAAAGTTCAATAAAGCGATGTCATGTAACAAATGAAATTACACAACATTTATTCAATTCAGAGTTAGAGTGGATATAATCCCTGTTCAGGCGTTCAGGCTGTTCTGTGGGATGCCGATGCCCACAACCTGCGCCAGACGTAGCGAATCTGGCACCGAGAGACCGTGACCTCGAGAAGGTTCTTGATCACGTGCAATTTCGTTTTTACCTTGATACTATGACTGGAGGAGGGTTCGTGATACGTTGTGTCCGTGTGAAGCACTGGTACCTCCTATTTATTATATTTTCATAAATATAACGTGAACAAACAAGGGATTTCCAAGGTAATGCTATTTCTTGCCGATATGAATGTTGATGTCCATATGTATGACATTGAGGCAAATGCATAAGCGGCCCCCGCCCCATCAGAATGATTGACAGTCCGTAGCAGTCCACGCCACCTCTCGGATCTGTCTTTACACAAAGGCATATAGTTTTTGCGTTACGTTTCGTGGAATCCTTTCAAGCTAATTAAAATTAGCAATAAGGAAGGATGATGCACGAGGCAAAATATCTGCTCGGATGGTCCAAGAATAATTTCCATTAATAGAGGCCAGCTCAGAATTTGTCATCTGAAAAATATTGTTACGGTTCTAGGAACCGTATGCATACAAAATAAACGTTGTCCCGTAAGTTTAGTTATTCCATTTAAGTATATGTGTAGATAGACTCCTACCTTGTGTATAGTGGGAAGACACTGGGGTGTGTTGCGATGGCTCTAGTTAGGTTTATAAATCCCTTCTTCCACTTTTATATTTGAACTGCAGTCACCTTCCTGCTCGCTTTGCCGAGGCCAAATCTTTGTTGCAGTACCTTCTTCTCGCTTCTCGAGGCAAAATCTTTGTGCAGTAGCCTTTTTATTGGCGAATCAGGCGGACCCGTGTGGAGTGGGCGGGCTTCCCGCATGGCCGAAATCCCGCCCAGAAAGGGCGGACCATGAAGGCCCCGTCCAATCAGGGCGGACAGTGACGTCAGCTTTCACCAAGGCCTCGTCCCCGCTGAGGGATGATCTATAAATTCCGAAGCAACCCTGAGAGCGAAGGCATTGGAGGGAGACAGTTCGTCGGCTTGGTAGCGAAGAAAGGAGGAAGGTCGTAGAGTGGTTGCGCCTCTTTGGGGGTGTTCGTTTTGAGTGTGAGAGAGCCTGGGAAGACTTCGACCGCGACCCTTGACGGGTCTCTCGTTGGCGCCTGTTCTGCAGCCCTGGCAATCCCCGCTCGGACTCCGCTCTACTCGACGCGGTCTCATTCACAGACCACGGTCTCCACGCTTTTGCGGCCGTGGACCGAGCCGCACGACCATTGACAGGTGCCGGCACCACAGAGCATCCCCTTACCGTTCCACGTTCAGGTACCGAAAAGAACTGCGACCTGCAGCTACCTCCCTCTCTGGCTGCGGGGGTCCTTGCCATAACATCTGGGTTTTATTTTCATCTGAGTGTTTGCGCGTCTTTAAGTAGACATTGCATAAGTGTTTTATGTGGATCATTGTAAATCTTGCTGTTTTATTCCTGCGTAAGTCCTGCTCTGGTCCGTTTCTTTTTGGTAAGTTGATTGGGTAAATAAATATTGTTAGAAATGTTCCAGTTGGTTTTTGTCTTTTCGCTTCATTGGGTCCAGCATGTTCGGATCTGGAGTTTCAGCCGGGTCTTTTCCGCCGTAATTTGGTTATTTCCTAGCCCGTCCTTGGTAGTTCCGCTCGGCTGCATCCGATCCGGAGTTGGTAGTTTGGTACTGCTGCCGTAGTTGTTAGCGTGACCGCGGTTTCGGGCAAGGCGTTCCCCTGTAGTCGAAACGCGTGGTTTAATTAGATAAATTGACTTCTGGACAAAAAGACCCTACGCCACGTGGTTTGAGTTATTTTTCGTCCATGGTCGGTTCAGCGACGCCTGCCGCGTCAAACGGAATTATCCGTGAGCGACGGCCTACACATTTCCGGGAAGTTTGGTGGGAGAACGACGTACTTCCCCGCACCTCGTGGTCGTTCTCGCCACGCGCAATCTGGCCGCAACAATATTATTAATATTATTATTATTAATTATCTTTATTATTGTTATGAATGAAGAAAGATTAAATTCCTGGTTTTGATCGATGGTGTTTTTTTTTTTTTTTTTTTGCTTTTGCATGGTCTGGAGAACTGCAAAACTGATTTGCCTCGACAATCAGCTGAACAACAAAGTAAAGTTTCTCATATGGAGAATAAGCGACGTTTAGAGAAGATTCATCAACGTTCGTTTTTTATGTTAGCAGATGGGACGTCATTTGTTTCCGCACCATCCCTACTTGGGGCGAGTACTGTTACGAATCGAGTCATTCGCATTCACACAATAAGTTGACCCAAAGTTTAGTTATTTCGTTAAGTATATGTGGAATAGTTTTAGATCTCTCCCCTATGTCTAATGGGTTCAATTTCATGTGTGTGCTTGCGGGTTCTTTTATAGTCAGGTTTTTACATCCTTTTAAAATCTACCAACGGCCAACAAAACCGCTCACACCACTCCCTCCTCCCACTCTGCGGGCGAAAAGCGCCTTCACCCGCCCAACCTTCACTTCACACCACGGCGCATAGCGCCACTTGTTTCTTTTGACTACGGAGCGTGGGCGGAGGCCCCGCTCGCCTCGGAGCTCTGACCTGCCCATCAAAGAAGAATGTCTCCCTGTCGACACTGAGGGGAAGACAACAAGGGCCTCTCTCGGGGGAGGAGCAAACGCGAGACGCCGACACGCACCTCCTCCAATCGCGGCTGGCACGCACAACACCCCGAAAACGCCCCGTCGCAATCCGGAGGCCGATTCCAGAGAACGGATCCTCCACGCCACCCGCCCCCCCCCCCGCCCCGGAGCACGGGAGGGATAAGACAGGATCGCGAGCTGTATCCGGGAGGTTCCTTGGTTCCTTGGACGGTCCGTTCCTTGCTTCTGGGTCTGCTGGGCTCTCCTAGTCGTTGGTCATCGTTCGTAGGTGCACTGGCTGCGGCTCGTTGGATGCTGGTTTGGTGGGTTCGAGTCCCACCGGGTGGGTTTGTTGGAGCGCATGGAGCTGGGGATCCCCGTTCCCTCCACAGGACTCCGAGCTCCACAAGTGCGAGTCAGTAATAACCGGCACGAAGGCGGCCAGGTTTACCCGACCAAACTTCGAACCCCCAGCTTGCTATCCTCCGTGGCTGAGGGTGCCAATAAAGGCCAGCCAGCTCCATTTCCTTTTGGGTGTGTGTGTCCGTCTGTGGCCAGTCTTGGGTAAGTTCCAATACTGTTAAGTGTTTGCCATTGTTAACATTTGCCTTGCAATTGATATTCGTGAATAAGTCTGCCTGTGCTTCCCTCCCTATTGCCTATTGTAACTAATAACTGTTAATTGTTTCGGCAGTTCTTGTCTGTGTTTTTCCTTTCATTGCGCGCAGTACTGGTTTCGGGCTTGAGAATTAGGGAGGCTGATTGTGCGAAAATGTTTATTGGGCCGGCGCGGGGCTTTGGTAATTCCCACTCGGTTTACGCCGGATCGAGTCGGTAAGCAGCGACTCGGTTCGGACAAAGCCGCCCGAGGGTGTTGCTTTCCGCGGTAGCTAGACCGTGCGGCTAATAGGTAAATTTGGGAATTGGACAAAAAGACCCAAACCGCGCGGTCTGAATA
>CM068964.1:77438703-77480045 GCA_035128595.1 Eptatretus atami
TTGGCGTCCACGGTCCATTAAGCGACCCGTCGACTTCGGAGTTATCCGGAGTGATGACCTTCAATTCCAGTGTTCAGTGGGAGATGGCCCAACTGCTCCATCTGGTGGTCGTCCTCGCCACCGAATCCGGCACCACAACAGTACTAGTGTACTCTCTGATAATTTCATTTGAGTGTTCTTTCGGAAAGAATCGAATGGACAGTCGTTTCTGCTTTTTCACTCAGCTGAGAATGATTGTAACGTTACATAGCATTATGGCATGAGGTCCACCACAAATATGTGTGCGCTCTGATTTAATGTGTCGGAACAAGTAAATACATTTTGAATGTGCGAGACACTCCCCTGGCACACAGTCTTGTGACTTTAAAGTCACATTCTAGCCTCAATGGTGTTCCTGTTGTGCCTGTTATAGTCCTTTTTTTTCAGCACTTATTTATGCTTGGATGCGGTCTGTTACTGTGATGTAGGACTCGAGTCCATTTTTTGGGGGACTCAGACTCGACTCTTAAGGACTTGGACTCGGCATGTCCAGGACTTGGACTAGGTACGCCCAGGACTCGGACTTGGTACGCCCAGGACTCGGACTTGGTACGCCCAGGACTCGGACTTGGTACGCCCAGGACTCGGACTTGGTACGCCCAGGACTCGGACTTGGTACGCCCAGGACTCGGACTTGGTACGCCCAGGACTCGGACTTGGTACGCCCAGGACTCGGACTTGGTACGCCCAGGACTCTGACTCAGCCCGATTCCGGCTCGAGTCCAGGAAAATTTAGTGTACAGTAGAAATAAAAAAAAGTAAAAAGGTCATTTGAACCATCCTTTCCAATGCCTGGTGTTGGCTTAATGGTTAGGGTGGTGGGCTTTGGATCCTAGGGTCCTGAGTTCAAATCCCGCTCAGCTGTTGAATTAATACCAGGTGGGGTTAACTCAGCCTGTCATGCTTCCGAGGTCGGCAAAATGAGTGCCAGCATGCTGGTATACTGTGTTGGAGTGGCGACCCGTCCAGGATTGTGCCCAATAGCCAAGGAGACTGCTGAAGCAGCACCAACGCTCTGCACAGAGTGTGGTCGCAATCTCCTCTCCTCCTTTCCAAATCAAACCATACTCTAACCCTTTAACACGATACATCGTACTAAGTTCGTAAAAGAGACATGAAAATACCTTCCAAATACATTTTCCAAATCAAAAGGGATGCACGCCATTTATAGTATCAGGAAGAAAAGTCCCACGGATGTGGGGGTCATAAAGGTCATGCGATCATACATGGCAGGTGGAGAGTTTTGTCAGGGGTTACATGGCGAGAATTCAGACAGGAAAAACAGTGACAGGTGTATATATAAATTTATATTCAACTGGGTCGATTTCTCAATTTTGTTTTCTTTATTCCACGTTAGATAGAGTTCGTTTTGCAGGGCCAATGTGGTAGGGTTTAGGTGAGGAACTTATGTGCACACCTGATAAACATTAATTTATAAATCATGATTAGGCTTAGGGTTAGTTCAGGTTGGGGTTATTTTTAGAGTTACGTAATTCCACGTGCGATTTTAAAACAAATCATATCACAGTGTGAAGGGGATTGGTATGAGTACGGAAAGTGGTCGGATGTTCCTGCACGACAAAAAGAAACGATTTGGGCACAAATAAGGAGCAAGATTGAGGATTTTAAACATGTTTTACGACTCAAATAAAGTACCAATTCTTCTAAATACAGTCAGAATCGGTTTCCTTGACAGAAAGTAACCCCAAAAAGTCTTTTAAAATAAAAAATTTATCTTTAAAAACAATATTTTTCAAATTTTCTCCTGGCAATCCGGAGTTGCTAATCTGTGCGGTTTACTGCATTTTTTTTGTGACATACTTCGAAGTCAAACATCTTTATTTAAATGCCCAGAGAGATGAAGGTTAACTTGTAAGATCACATTTATCTCTTCTTGCCAAAAATATAATAATTTTCCTTTTCATGTTTTAATTAACTCGCCATCGAAGATGGAGGTTACTGTTTTCACCCTTTCTGTTTGTTTGTTTGTTTGTGAACAGTATTACGGAAAAACTCCTCGACGGATTTCGACGAAACTTGGTGGGGGGGTTAGGTATGGTCCAAGGATCATGCCATTAGATTTTGGACTTGGTCCCCCCCCCCCCCCCAAAAAAAATTTAGAGAAATTTTTTTTTCTTTTGCATTTCTACATGTTTTAAGTGATTTCCACCCCCCCCCCCCAAAAAAAAATGTTGGAGAAAAGAACTATAACTCTGTCAGCACTGTTGACATATTTAATGAATAATATATAAGGTTCACTTGAGTGACCCAGCAGTATTGGCGGCGGAGGTTTTTGCACTCTCCCGAGTGCTCCCCCTCTAGTTTAGAATGTTTTTATCATTTCCTTTTAAAGCGGTGTGTAATCTTGGGCAACTTGCTTAGATGTTTTGAATTTTTTTTTAAAGCCTTTGAAAGCACTGAAATGCCTTTTGTTTTTTTAGCTGTTACGGTTAATATACAAGTCTCCCATCTCTCCTATTACCAAAAATTTAACGTTTGTTGACTATAAAGCACTTAAAATGACATCAATTTTTTGCAATAATATTCAACCTAATTTCTCCTTTATTCCTTATTGAGCTGTCGTTTTAATTCAACATTTAATCTCTTGACATGCAGTTTACACATGCATTTAATCTCTATATGCCAAAATTGTCCGTAGCTGAACGTTTATACGTTTAATTAAATTGATTAATTGATTTAATAAAACGCCCAACAAGGCCTTATACTATATCAAGGCATCAGGAATCAAACTTTTTTTTACCCTTTTAAATTTTCATCGTTATTTGTTATTATGTAGGTTTTGGAGTAAACTACAGCAATAATGAGGAAACTACAGCAAGAGGGCCATAATATGGAATAAAATGTTGATGCAAGTACCAAGTTACACTGTTAGTCGGTTTTGATATTTAATTGTCTTCATTTACATAATACATAAACACAAATACATTCGATTTATTTAATTTTTCATTTAGTTTTTGGCCACTTTACAATACATTTTCAGCACAGGGTTCGGACTCGGAATGCCAAGAACTCAGACTCGGGACTGCTGGATCCAGACTCGGACCAGGTGGACTCGACTACAGCATTGCTCTGTTCCATTGGCTGTGGTTTTGCTAGATAGTGGATAGGTACAGTGAGAATGTCATTGATGCATTTGTGCACATCATGAGATTCATGACAAGGCATTTGGCTACTGATAAGTCTCTTGCGAGGTCTTGCTGATCGCATTTGATGTCTCTTCGGGTGGGGTGGCCCCCCCTTCCGTCGATGCACCATTTCATTCCTGTAGGTAATCTCTTAGGCCATTGCCATTCACATGCATTTTCGTCCGACTGTTCTCCCTCGGTCTGGGAGGGGGGTGGAGTGGGGAGGGGGTGGGGGGGGGGAGTATTGGAGTAAAAGTTATGTTTTTGCCAAGCAGGACAGCTGCGAGAGCTCAGCGAAGAGGAGAAGCAGCAGGTGATGCACTCTGATGAGTTCTTGTTCTTTTTTGACCGAAGCACGCGCATCATTGAGCGTGCTCTTGCTGAGGATACCGACATTTTCCTTGATTACAGTGGTCGGAACACCGATGAGAAGGAAGGGTGAGATTCTGCCGTTGCTCTCCCTGTATGTCTAATACAGGTGTAGGTACATATGTCTTTGCAAAAGAGCGACATGACATCACACAAGACATTTTTGCTAATGTTGGTGTTCTGTGCTCACATGCCCATGACACGTTACTGTTATAACTGATGTTCAAATTGTGCTTTTGTACCCATGTCTTGCAGGGAGATACTGGCTGGAACGAAACTTTCCCTGCAGAGACATTTTTTTGATGAACATTGGACCAAGCATCGTGTGGTTACGTTCCTAGATTGGTCTCCTCAGGTGTGTTTAGTGCTTGCTTGCATTAACCAATCTACTGCTTGTGGTTGCTCGGCTGTATTGAGCAGACAGATTGTGATACAACTGAACCTCTTAAAAATGAACATTCACATTTTGTGGACGAGGACAACCCTATGCCATTTTTTTGTATACAGAGTCCAGTCTCGTGGTAGAGCTAGAACACAGAATGGATCAGGACACAATAGAACATTAGAAGGGCACTCAGTAGAGCACAAACCTATGCCAGGCTGATTAGTTTACGTTTTGTATCCCACTGATGGGCCGGATCTGGATTCGGACCTGAACTAAAATTTAATCGGCTTGTTCTTGTTGCCGAACCAACTCATCCACCAAGTTTCGGCCTAATCCATCCATAACTTTTTGATATACTGTGTGACATATCATTTTAGGCCCATCACTCAATGGTCAAGAATCACTGGAAAAATTCTCAGATCCAGATTCGGATCTTCACCAAAATCTAATCATTTTGTCCTTGTTACATACCCAAGCTCTCCATCAAATTTTGTCTGAATCTGTCCACAACTTTTTGAGACATTTTGTTCACAAACAAGCAGATAGACAGATGGGCGAAAACATAACCTCCATCCGCCTTCGGTGGTGGAGGTAAAAATGATCAGAGAGGGGAAAAATGCTAACAGCAGGGCTGAGGTACAGAATAGATGGAGAGGGACAACAAGGGATGCGGGTAAGGATGATGGATCGAGAAAATGTAGGGTGTGGATAATATGGATACAGTAGCACACTCTCAGGAAGGAAAAACTGGAAATTTTGAAAGAGGTGGTCTTGTCCTGGGGTGGCGAGGTTAATGGGGGTCGAAAAGATCATGGTTTTGGATGTGGGATGATCTGAATCTGAGATGGTGATGACCAGCTGTCTTGAAGACCTGGAGGGAAGACTGAGAGTGAAGAGAATGTGGAAGTTGATTTCACATGTGGTACAAAGAGGAACCAATTAGTGGAGGTGAGCAGTGATTCTGGATTTTGGGAGTTTCACCAAAAGGGGGTTGCTGGTGGACCATAAAGAAGGCATAATAAGACAAACCACCGACCTGTCTATGATGGCAAAGTGATGGGTCCATCGACACAGCTTCATTGAATGAGATTCCAATGATCTTGAAGGCTTCAAGCTGAACAAAGTGTGAGTGAGGGATGGAAAGGAGTTCAGGTGTGCCAAGGAAGGACTTTGTACAATGGAGGATGCACAGTCGGCGGCTAGCTTTGGAAGCCAATTTTGAAATGTGGTTTGTCCAAGAAAGATGATAATGAGACCCAGGAGGTTGAATGACTGAACTTCTTCAAGAGGCTTGTTAAAAAGGTAGATAGGAGGTTTTGCCAGATGGTCCAGAGAGATGAGACGAGAGACAAAGATTTGTTAGGATTGAAAGACATATTCCAAGTGTTTGACCAGCTTGTGATTTTATTGAAGTCTGAGGAGAGGGAGGAAGCTGTTGCATACCTATCTAAAGGATGAGGGATGTCATGACAGAGGATAGAGTAATTAGCAAATGGCTAAAGAGGATTTTCCAGAGTCAGAGAAATAGTTTATGAATATTTAAATAGGACTGAACCAAGAACACTGTCTTGGGGCACTCCAGCCTTAACAGGGAGAGGAGATGAAAGGAATCCATTGAGAGCCACATATTGGCTATGCGAGTAAAGGGAGTCAGTAAGCCACGTGTGGAGTTGGCCGTGGATGCCAAAGGTAGAGAGTTTGGAGAGCAAGGCAGGAAGCCAGACTGTTTCGAAAGTTCCATACATGTCGAGAGATTGCCATTATCTCATGTAGTCTAGTAGGAAGATAGGGGTCCCATGCACCCCCATGATACATTTTTTAACCTGCATTTTTACAATCCCTGAGGTGTGTGGGAACAGAATTTCCTTTGTTCCCATTCAAAAAAATGTCCCATGTGGGTCGTTTAGCCGTTTTTTTGTCTGCCATCTTGGATTTCTTGGGACGCAAAAGTAAGGAGTAGGGGTAATATAAAGGACCTTTTCGCATAGAAAGAAATTAGTTAAGTACAAATTAGGTATCATTGGAAAGGGTATGACCTGCACTATCACAAGAACCCGCCAATTATTCAATTAGGGCATCGATGACGTCATCAGGGGTCAAAAGGTCACGTTAAAGGGCCACTAAGTCAAATTTCACGCCCATCCTCTTTGTCATCCACCCTGCACCTAAGTGAATGAATCTTTTGGATTCTACTTTGCTTGAAGGAAAGTGTACATGTATAGGCAGTTTTTGAAACTAAAACAAATTATTTAACTTCAGTACAACATCATTAACCCTTTCTGCAAAAATCCCGAAAATATTGAAAAAAATGAATTTTTGTAATAAATTTCCTGTGAAATTGCAGTTTGACACATTTGTTTTCTCTGCCTTTTTGTTATGGTAAAAGTATTCTTGTATTCTTCTGGAAACTTCCAAATGAGGGGGAGTGCTTTCATGCAACCTCCAAGGTCAAAAGTGCTAAGAACAATCTTCTGGCCAACCTCCAGCGTAGCATCTTGCGAACGCTTAACAACTCCCTGATTACGGAATATTCAGTGAACGGCTGATTGATAGGGTTGAAATAGTCAATGGTCGACTTTCGAGACGGTTTTTTGCCAGTAGCTGAGATGAAGCCACCAAATCCAGGGACGAGTTGTGTTTCTTTACTGCCAGTGACCATTCGCATAAGTAACCACAAACGGTACTCTTGGATGCACTCTGAGTACAACTTATCGTTTTCGATGGGTGGACTGAACTTAGCCCCTGTTGGAAACCTGGGCCCAACTCGACCATAAATATGAAAAGGGGCAATGTTGTGGGGTTCCAACTTCAAAACAACGAGTCTTATTCCGCTGCTTGAGTGGGAGGGTTCTATCTTTGTCGGCAATGTCAGTGTTTGGTTTCACCTCCTGTATCATGATCCTCCAGTGCTGTTCACCATGTTTGAACCATGGACATTTGTGGTTATTTGTTTAAGTTGTCCTACTCAACATGAAAAACTTCGTTGTCTTCACGTAGCAATTTGGGGAGTGAGAGAAGAGGAAACATCGCCGATGGCTTCCGCCAGTGCTGTCTCAACTTCCAAGCCAAAGTCATAGGACTCACAGTGACCCAATCTATGAAGTATATTGGTTAGCTGCTTGCTTCGATATAGGTGGCGTATGGTGCTGCAAAGGAGGATGTGTTTAGGTAACTTCCACTCTCCGTTCGTCACAGCACGGCAGATGTCCTGGAAAAGAACCAATGGATCTTAGAGAGAAAATAATTTACATTTTCATGATAGAAAGCACTAAAACTAGATACAATTTGGAGGACTAGCGATATTGTCCCAAAGATGTTGAAGCAAAGGTGGTTAAAACTCACCTGAGCTACTGAAAGCACCAGACGTCGGCTCTTTTCAGACTTTTCCACATCTGCTTCACCAGGATAAGAGTCGACAGGAACTTCACCAGGTCTGTTGGGAGGTATTCTTCTGATGCCCTGGCATCCAGCTCATCAGCTGTAGGAGGCCTAGGAAGTGGTGTTGACTCGTTGAACATCCCTGAACAACATTGCACAAGTGCAAGGCACATCCTCAAACTTGTCTTTGGAACCAAGCCTATATGCATAAGTAACTGCTTCCGCAACAGATATGCTTGTGCTGTACACTAGGTTGTAGGTTATGCATCCCCTGTCCCCAGGAAACACTTTTGTGAAAGCAATGCACTCATTGATTTCGTGTCTTTGAAGTCGGGTCTTCAGCTTATCACTTCTGAAATCTGGATTTGGAAATCCACAGCGTTCAAGTTCTTGGACGTATAGGTGGCGGAGTGTTCCAAGTTGCACGACCTCCTGCCCAATTACCCTCTCACTTATAAAATCCAGAACTACATTAAATGAGCTTTGATGAGGTTCAAGCTTTTCATCTTGCTTGTTTTCAATACTTCTGTTGGCTTGATCACGTAAATTCACATGTCTCAGTTTGAATGAACTATGAGGATTTGAAACGAGCCTCTACTGCATTTGAACGAATTTCGCCTAGCCCTACTCGTTGCGATGTAAACGATTGTCTCCTATTTCTAGGCTTGGGATTCAATAGAGTCCAAGCTGCTTCCTTTCCCTTGAAAGATGCAAACTGGACACAACGTTCAGTCCTTCCGGAAACTTTCGTCTCAAGCATTTCACAGAAAATACATTCTGGTGGAAAAATGTTCTTGGAAGAGGTTGATGGTTTACGAGGGGATCGAATTGTTGAGGGTTCATCGTCTGTACGACACATTTCAAACGATCCTGATGTTTGGTAAAGGCTTGATAGCATCCCCGGTGATAGCCTGTCATTTCTAGGTCAACCATCAAGATTGTCTGGAATTAACCTACACACAGCTTCCATACGAGCGGGTGAATCATGAGACTGAAGGAGCCGTTTCTCACAGATTATGTAACATCTCAAGCTTTTCCTGGGGAGGACCCCTTATATTGTGTAGTGGTATAAATTCACCATGCTGTATGCACTCACATGTAAATACATACAGGAGGAGGCATCTGCAGTTCCTCTAAATTGCAACCATGATCAGTTCGGCGTTTCTTTGCCTTTGACATGATGAAGCCACCACCACCAGTTAACTACAACTAAGCGTGCACTACCACCACTGAGCACTAATCCATAATAGGTGTTCCTGAAAAAAAAGACAATTATCCACCACCAATAAACTACAGCTACAAGCAGGTATGCATGCCAGTAGATATTCAATACAACCACTAAAACATTAATCAAAATCACAGTTGTCTGCACGTCCTGTAACAAAAAAGACAACACTGTCAGTTGACGAAATTTAACACCACCCTAAAGTGTTAAGGTAGTTACAATGGCCTCACCTGTAACAAAAAAAGAATGTTAATAACCATAGCCATAAACTATAAATAAACAGTGAAATTAATCATTCGTATGCGAAGGACACACTCACACAGTAAACTCATATACAGAACCGCATTTTCTCATATTTTCGGTATTTTTGTGGAAAGGGTTAATGATGTTGTACTGAAGTTAAATAATTTGTTTTAGTTTTAAAAACTGCCTATACATATACACTTTCCTTCAGCAAAGTAGGATCCAAAAGATTCATCCACTTAGGTGCAGGGTGGATGACAAAGAGGATGGGCGTGAAATTTGACTTGTGGCCCTTTAACGTGACCTTTTGACCCCTGATGACGTCATCGATGCCCTAATTGAATAATTGACGGGTTCTTGTGATAGTGCAGGTCATACCCTTTCCAATGATACCTAATTTTGTACTGTAACTAATTTTCTTTCTATGTGAAAAGGTCCTTTATATTACCCTACCCCTTACTTTTGCGTCCCAAGAAATCCAAGATGGCGGACAAAAAACGGCTAAACGACCCACATGGGACATTTTTTGGAATGGGAACAAAGGAAATTCTGTTCCCACACACCTCAGGGATTGTAAAATGCAGGTTAAAAAATGTATCATGGGGGTGCATGGGACCCCTACTTCCTCCTCAACTAATGTCTCACATGGAGGGCTCCATCCTTTGTTGGGAGAGTAGAAGTAGCATATTTAAGGTAGTGACCTGCTCTGAATCTGATTGTAATACAGTATTTTTGGGATCACCACAACTACAATACAAGCTTGTACTGATCAGGCCATTCAGCTGTCACTGTGGGATGTTGTGCCATTCTTCGACCAGACCCACTTCCAGTTGATCAGGACTTGCCAGTATGTGGAGTTGGAAACCATAAAGACACCTTTCAGGGATGCCCCAAGAATGTTCAATTTTATTTAATTTCGGAGATAGTGCAGGCCATTCCACACCAATGATGCCCTTGTGCTGAAGTGCAGCTTCAATGTGTGAACAGTACACACTTGCGTTTTCACCCTGAGGATTAATTTGGGACCTTGACATTGGGACATTGGGGAAAACTGCAGGTATAATGACCATCTCCCTGTAACTGATATGAGTCAACGCATCCCTCCAAGTGATGACTAAATAATTTATTTGGCAAACCTGAATGCCAGTCCATACCATCGTCTGCACTCACAAAACTGATCAGACTGCTGAATTACAAAATTAGCAAATCGCTTCCCACCTCATCTTATCACTCTCGCGCATCCATTGTTCTATCCTGGCAGAATCTAGATGCAAATTGGTTTGAAAAGTATATATATATACTTTAAAACCGCTTGCCAGAAACAACCACACAGCCGTTCCTTCGCTCTCGCGTGCCGTACGTGCGTGGCCGTACGTGCGTGTCCTACGTGCATGGCCGTACGTGCATACCCATACGTGCGTGGCCGTACATACAAAAAAAAAATAAAAAAACTTTCAAACCGCGTGCCAGAAACAACAACCACACAGGCCGTTCCTTTGCTCTCGCGTGCCCATATGTGCGTGGCCGTACATGCAAAAAAAAAACTTTCAAACAACACACAGGCCATTCCTTCGCTCTCATAAACGACGACTGGATTGGGCATTGTGTTTATCTATAAATGCGGATAAGAAATCGAGAATTATTAGAATACAGTAAGTCATCACTATCCAAAAGTAGTGCGTGCCTTACGGAATGTTCACATCATTCCACGAATTATCGCTTGCATTGAATAACAATGCTGTGATACTTACACACAGAGTTAATTAAAATCAAGTTTACCTCCCTGTCTTTGCTTGCCATGACATTCGCTGCCATTTACCATTGGCACTCCTACCCCACGGTAACTAAGGCACCGATCGATCCCCATTGTAACCAGCACGGCACGTGACGTCATCGTCGGCCGGCCGTGCACCGGCCTACGCAGCCACGCCCCACGCAGCAACGTGTCCTGTGATTGGTTGGGTAAATAAAATGGCCATATCTTCGGAATCACTTGTCCGATTAATATCAAATCTTGAAAAGGCACATACTCAGGTCCCCAGCAATATAGCTGGCAAGATTCAATTAGATCGGACCAGTGGTTGTCGGGAAACAGCGGTCACAGACACACAGACACACACACACAGACAACACAGAACACACCCACACACACCACAGATTGCTGGAATTATAGATAGATGAAATGAGGTCAATGAGATGACAAATGAAGGTTGAATGCAGACTGCAGAGCAATGAGTAAGGAAACCCGTCGTTGTGAATCGTTTTTACCACCAAATTGAGATGTATTTGTTGGCAAGCATGTTGAGTAGAGCTGAATTCCTTAACACTTCCAAAGGCCACAGCGTTTTGACAATTGGAAAAAAAAAAAGTTTGCACTTTTTTGATAAATTATTTTTGGAACAATTTTTCTTCAATAAATAAATAATAATAAAAATCGTCTCCATGTACACACCTTTATCTCGTTAGCATCTCTTCATAAACAACATTGCTGAGGAAACGGCGCTTCTTCTTGTTTCCTCGTCCAGGGCAAGATGCGGAGGCTGCTGGATCTGCCAACGTTTTGATAAATCATTAGTTTTAACCAATTATTCAATTAGCGCCAACGTATTTTGCCTTTTCGCAAGGAAAAACACGAAGGGAAGAGAAGAGAAGAGAAGAAGAAAATAGAAAAAACCCGTAATGATGAACGCCGCTGAGTTTCTCTTCCCCATCGACCACGGCTACGCAGCAACGCTTCCTGTCATTGGTTGATAAAAAATGGCCGCAGCAACGGTTCCTGTCACTGGTTGGTAAATAAATGGCCATAACTTGGGAAGCACTCGTCCGATTAATATCAAACCTTGAAAAGGCACATCCTCAGGTCCCCAGCAATTACCTGGCAAGCTTCAATTAGATCGGACCAGTGGTTGTCGAGAAACGGCGGTGCACAGACCACACACACAGGACACACAGGGACACACAGACACACAGACACACAGACATTGCTGGAATTATAGATAGATGAAGTATGTTCGTCATCAGATAAACATGCCGTGATTATATGGAATTGAGGTGCTATTCCAATATGCTGATTCGTTTCTTAACCTCTGTCATCCGGATGGGGTGCAATGCGAGCGCATCATGACCACAATTATGTGAATTACTCCCATGGTAGTTTTATTATGAGGTACTTTTGCGGAAGCTCGCCGGGTACAAAAGCTTGCAAGTGCATTACCGTGATCAGATGTTCGCTTGGCAGGACAAAGTCTGTCTATGTCGGTAAATACAGAAATAGCGTACATTGTTGGATTTTTTTTTCCATTGACGTTCACTCCTGGTTATGAATTTAATGAAAAATACTGAAGTGTTGTCTTTACATTGCACTAAGTGAAGACTCGATTCTGCTGCAAACCCAATAATGTCTGTTGGTCGCAGTGACGCTTGTGACCACATCGATACAAAGCCAATAAATCTTAACGAGGACCTGTGATGTAGGAAGAGGCCATTTGTCCCATCATGCCTCTGCTGCACCACCATTAAATACATCCGACTCACTTTCACTGGGGGAGGAGTGGGAACGAGAAAAGTGTGGCAGGCACAGGGACTCGAGTGTTATGAATGCAAATAAAATAAATATTTTAAAACTCATTTGTTTATTACGACTTGCAACTTTCTCTTGTACACGTCACATGCGGCTTGATGTGTGTTTACTGACCCCTGCTGGAGGGGGTGGTTAGAATTGTTAATTCCACTGGTCTCTTTTTAGAGAACATTACCAATTTTAACCTCCCCCTAGGATTTGCCATGAAAGCCGCGCCAAAATGGTTTCTCACGTGCTAAATCTGCAATGGTCGGTCACCTCACCAAATGTTGTTTTTACAGAATACCAACTTATTATAAGAAGGCACTGGATGATGAAAACGGAGAATCCCAGGACAAAAGATAGACAGACATGAAAATAAGCAGAGAAATATATAAAGTACGCTCGCAATCCGATATAACGAAAACCCACTTGATGCAGGAAATATAATCTAATCAACATGTCCAAGCGTGCACAACAGAGGGTGCCAGGTGAGTTGTCTTGGGCACACATTATGGCGTTGAGTCCAGTATCTGCCAAGTGAAAAAAATAAGCAGAAAACATAAGGGGGTAGTGAATGCTCTGGTTTATATTGGAGGGAGGTTGACTCTGGAGAAACCCCTCCATTTCATGATGTGTGAGTTTAAAGGGGTAGTGAACACTCTGGTTTTGCTTCTCGAGGAATATTCCTGTAAACCGCTCCAGTACGTGATGTGCGAGTTTGAATTGGTAGTGAATGCTCTGGTTTACACTGGAGCGAGGGTAATTCTGGGAAACCGCTCCATGACATGACATGCGAGTTGAATAGGGTAGTGAATGCTCTAGTTTTACTCTCGAGGGCGATTCTGCTAAACCTTCTGCTGTTCTGTTCCAATCGGTTCATCGGACCATATTCTTGTTATAGCGGTCATCTCTGGCCATTATTAGAGAATCACCTCAGCACCGACAAGTCTGGCATTTCACTCGGGCCAACTGGCAGAGACTTCAAGTAGCCATCAAACTTCTAGACTGGTCTCCCATTTCTACTCTCTCTGACGTCAACTTATCCTGGGAATTCTTTCAAAGAAATTTGCTCTCTCTCATGCACAGTTTTATCCCATCTCGACTCATCCTACCCTTCCCTCCCGCCCATGGTACACTGAAGCTTGAGGCGAGGCTGTTGTCCTGAAACAACTTGCCTTCGCCTCATGGAAGGCAAATCCTCCTGAAGGCAATCTCAGTTCCTTCCACAAAGCTTGGAACAAGTGTGTGTCTACCCTCAGGAGAGCCAGGAAAAACATCTTTCTATCTCAAGTCTGAACTCTCAAACCTGTCTCCCTCCTCCAAATCCTGGTGGCATCTAGATAAGTCTGTTTTGGTTTATGTTTCCCCTCCATCCCTCCCCTTACCTCAAATGGCTGCAAAGCTGATACGCTGAAAACGCTGAATGCCTAAACTCTGTATTTGCTTCTAAATCTTGTGTCCCAAACTCATTACTTTCTGTACCCACCTTACCCAGTCACACCCAGCTGTTCCTGGACTCTGACCTTTTCTCCTGACAAGGTGGAGAGCTTGCTGTCAAACCTCGACTCGGATTCTGCAACTGGTCCAGATGGCATCAGGCCTCGTGTCCTAAAAACCTGCTCTGCTGCTCTTGCTCACCCTTTCTTCTATTCACCCTCTCATTTACTCAGGGTCATCTGCGATCTGCTTGGAAATCAGCAATCTGCATAATAAAGGTGCAACAACAGATCCCTACAACTACAGACCAATCAGCCTGCTCCCAATCATCAGCAAGGTCATGGAATCCATCATCACTTCCAACATCAAATCCTTCCTCATCTCTAACAGCTTGATTTCTGATCATCAATTTGAATTTAGACCAGGTAACTCTACCCTGGAAATGCTGCTTCTGCTTTCCCAACAATGGATGGAGGTCCTCAATTGCAGACATGAAATCAGAGCCATCTCCCTCGACATATCGCGTGCTTTCGATATGGTCTGGCACCCTGCCCTGCTCACCAAACTCTCTTCCTCTGGTATCCAAGCCAATCTCCACTCGTGGCTCGCAGACTTCCTCTCCTGCTGCAGTCAACATGTGGCCTTAAATGGAATTCTCTCATCCCCTCTTCCTGTCCAGGCTGGAGTTCCTCAAGGTAGCATTTGGGGCTCTGTATTTTTTCTGGTTTTCATCAATGATATCTCTGACTGAAAAATGCTCTTTACCTCTTTGCTGATGACTCCACCCTCTGCTGTATCGGATCGCCAAGCATCCCTCCGATCATATCATCTGTCATCCCTCAGATCAGCAAGCAGCAGCCTCTTCACTCTCTGCAGATCTGGATAAAATCACAAGCTGGTCGAACACTTGGAACATGCCTTTCAATCCTGACAAATCTCACACTCTCACGATGTCTCTCCAAAAGGACTGTCTGGAAACCCCCCCCCATCTACTTTCTCAACAATTCTCTTGAAGAAGTCCTTTCATTCAAGCTTCTGGGTCACACTATCTGCTGTGATCTTTCCTGGGAAAGCCACATTTCCAAGCTGGCCTCCAAAGGCAGTCATCAACTGGGCATCCTCCGGTGTGCAAAGTCCTTCCTTGGCACACCTGAGCTCCTGACCATACACAAAGCTTTCAACCGCAGCCTGATGGAGTACTGCTCTCCCCTCTGGGCTGGTCTCCTGTCTCACACCTTTCTCGGCTTCACGCTGTGAAACCAAGGCATTTAGGATCATTGGTATCTCCCACGATGAGGCTGAGTCTTTGGGTCTCTCACTCTCTCACCACAGGCAGGTCGGTGGTCTTTCTGTCTTCTCCCTCTCCTCTCCAGCCTCACCCCCCCCCCCCCCCTGCTCGTTCTGGGGATTCTCCCCCCATATTTCCGCAGGGCGCTCAAGGTCCACCAGCAACCCCCTTCTGGTTAAACTACCAAACTCAAGATTCACTGCTCACCTTCACTCTTTAATTCCTCTTTTTTTCCTGCCTCTGGAACAAACTCCCACACTCTCTTTAATCCCACTCTTCCATCCAGGTTTCAAAACAGCTGTTCACCACCATCTCTTATCTTCCTCCATCCAAAACGATGATCTTTTCTTCCCCTGTTAATCTACCCCAAACCCACTTCCTTCAAATTCCCTGCTTTCCTTCCTGAAAGTCCCTGTATTGTCCATCTTGTTTACCCCGTGTACCCCGTCCCATCCCTCTCCCTTCCACAGATCTAATGTCTATGTTTCCCTCTGTTTTGTGCTTCCTTCTCCTGCCCCTCTTGTCTCCTGCTCCCTTTGTTATGTGTTCTGTGTCTTCTCAGCAATGGATGTTCAGGTGAAATAATTTTTCTTCCTCCCAAACATCACTTTGATTTCCATAGTTACCCTCGCCAAAGGAGTGGGTATTGCATTTGGGTCCGTTTGTCTGTCTCTGTCTCTGTGTTAGTCCAGGATGCAGGCTACCTATCCGTAAAAAAAAATGGTTGTGCATGCAGTTTTACTGCAGAAAAAGGTTCTACGGTAGCTAATGAAATAAATTAATTTGGGTAGACATTTCACTCTTTGGACATTTCATTCTGGCGGCCATTTGAAAAAAATGTGAAATTATCATAAATTACCCCCAATAACTCAAAAATACCCCTGTTAAAATGACCATTTTGATGTAATCAGACATTTTGGGTCGGAAAATATTAATTTTAGGTTACTGTAAAAACCATTCAAAGTTGAATTTTCAAATTAAAAATTCAAATTCTTTTTTTTTGGGGTCTACCTACACTATGTTGTGAGGTTGCAGGTCTGTCTTAATATGTATGTGCTCTAAAGTTGTCAAGTAAATACGCCAGGCAAGCTTAATCACTGATGACTAACTAACTAATGATGGTCACTTCGTGGTAAAAGAGAAGGATGGACAGTTCAATGCAGTTGCTCCAGATATGAAACTTGAGCAGTCTATCCAAAGATCACAGAAAAGCTCTAAGGGAATCATAGGGCAGACCAGGAGAAGCGAGTATGTGACTGAATGGCAACTTATCTATCACGAGGTCCTCGACATAAGCAATACCTTCCGTTAACTGACAAATGCTAAAGTGAGGAGCATATGGAGACCTACACCATGAACTGACTGGGAGAAAGTCGGAACTGTTTCCAAAAATGTCACTCGGTTACTTCAGTTCCTAGAAACCAAGGGCAATCCCTTCGATGTCACTCAAAACGTAGGCCTTCACAACCTTGTCACAATGTACAGTGTTGCTGAACGTGTAAAAGAACGGCTTCTCAATGTAATGGATCACGGAGAAGACGCTTTACATCATTTCGCCAGGAGAGATATATCACCAAAGAGAAAAACTGGAGATAGAATATCTCGAGTTAACCTACCGAATTTCAACTTCTCTAAGGGACCAAGTAAACAAACTAGTACCGTACCAGTGACAACAAAGGAACTTGGCTTAGCACAAAACAGACTTGAGATAGCCAGACAACGTGGAGAGGACCATGAAGGTATATTATCTCATGATCTACTACAGACAAGCCCATTATTTGATGGTGAAGTTCCAAGAAGCCAGCAAAGCACATTCTTATAGTAGAACTGGAGAAGAATCTCTCAACAGAGGAGTGTTATTTGAACCTGTATCCTGCTCTAAAACAACTGTACTTGTCGACTTCATGTCACAAATACGTATGATAAAGATGACAACACAGAAAACATTTGGCCAGTCAATAAAGACCATCTTCGAAAGGCACAGTCTGTATGTTCTACTCAAGAAATCCACATCGTCTTAGACAGTTACTTAGATAAATCAACCAGAGTCAGAAAGAATCCGAAGGCATCGTCCTCGGGAAGCATGGACTTGGTATCAATCTGTTCAGAAACACCAGTGCCTGTCCAGTTGGAGAAATTCTGGGCATCGTCAACTAACAAACAGAATCTACAGAGCCTCGCCATCACTGAAGCCAAGATGTATTCAGCACAGACTAGTACACCACTTGTAGTGAGTGGGGTTATAGTGAATGGTGAGGTTCTTCCAGCTCAGCGGTTACAAACGGAGAAGCCCATTCCCTCATGGAACTGAAGAATTCTATTGAGGAGGCAGATTATCGGCTTTTACCACATGTTAACTGGGCAGCTCAGCACAACACTAAGAGGGTTGTCCTGCTTTCGAATGACACAGATGTCATCGCCATCATGCTGCAGTATATTGAGACATTCAAATCTACAACAGGCTGTCAGAACTTTGGATACAGTTCGGAACTGGCGAGAAACAACGATTACTACCACTCATACACCTCCAGAAAAGACTTGCCCTGATTTAAGGTCGTGTTAGTCAAAGCTCACTTAGCCTCTGGGAATGATGCTCTCAGCAAGATAGGCACGAAGCATGGAGCATTGGCTGCTGATCCGGTGTCATTCCTAACCGACTTTGGTGAGAAGATAACCTTTCTGATACTGATGTACAGAATCTGAGAAATATCTTGTTAAGGTCTGGTCAACTAAGGCACAAGTTGACACGTTTAATGAACTTCGATATGAAGACTATCACAAAAACCTAAATAAGTCACTGGCTACTCTTCCACCAACATCCAGTGTCATAGAGGACATATACAAAGAACATTCCTTGCTGTTCGTGAAGCTGTTACTCTTTTGGACCAGAGAGTTTCCCTTGAGCCTACTGACTATGGCTGGGAAGAATCTGATGGAGTACTTGTACCATCAAAACACCTAAAACCACTTCCAGATGTCCTACTAACTGTTTGCGGCGTTAAACACTGTAAAACCAAACGGTGTAAATGTAGAAAGGCAAACCTCAATTGTTGTGTATTTTGCAAATGTTCTACTTCATGTGATAATACATAAAAGACATTGAAAAGTTCAAGTTGAGAACAACTTCTCTGTGGAGATAACAATACAAATATATCTGTACATAGATAATTCAATTGAAAATTGTTAAATCAAAATATTGTTGATTCTTAAGCACCGTTTGGTTAAACCATCACATTGCTGAACTGGCGGCGGTCATATTGGAAATTGCATAATGCGAGAGACTAATCATTTATGCATTCCCTTTGTCCTGCAGCTTGAAAAGGCAAAATGTCACTTTATCAGTCCTTTTCATACAATAAAATGTTGAAATTTTGGTGATTTGAGTGTTGGAAACAGCCTTTTTCCAAAATGGCTGCCATCCTAAAAATGTCCTATTGTGCAAATATCTAACCAAAATAATTTTGACATTTTATGTTCATAGATTGCAAAAACTATTTGAAAATCCCTGCACATCAACTTTTTGCGACACTTTAGGCTGCATCCAGGACTATGTCTGTCTGTTTGTTTGTTTGTTCACACACAACTTTTGTTTTTCTCTGCAACCGCTTGTCGGATTGAGACAAAATTTTCACGATAGGTGTGATTACTCATGTTACGTGGTGTGGCAGCCATGTTGGAAAAACGGCTAAACTTTGCACCTCTATATCTGAAACCGCACAAAGGAAAAAATTGAAACTTGGCACACAGCAAATACTACTCATGGGGAACAAGTGATTTTTTTGTTGATGTTATAGGTGCCTTCTATTATGACGTCATAATTACATAATGTAGAACGCTATGTCTGATCAGTATGAAAATTTTGATGGTCATATAGGGATAAAATGGTCCACAGTAAATTTTTTTGATGACATCATCAGTCACATGATTCAGCAGCCATTTTTATTTTATTTTTTTAAACCTTCAAAAATCTTCTCTAAAATGGCCGAACAGATCAGGCAAAACTTTACACATATGACCGCCTATCCATGAGAAACAAAATGTTCACACATGTGATGTCATCGGTCACATGGTTTGGCAGCCATATTGGATTTACCCTCAAACTGATTTTAAAAAATCTTCTCCAGAATGGCTGGACAGATCGAGGGGGAACTTCTTCACACAAATGTTCCTCAAGCCTTGCTTGTACAAGTTTGTTGAGGAATAATCGATAGGTCACATGGTTTGGCAGCCCTACTCGATTGAAGAAACATATTAAATAATGTTTTCTCTGGAACCGGTTAATCGATGAACATGAAACTTCATAGTTATTATCTAGTCGTGATGGGGAATATATGTTTTAAATTTAAACTTGATCGGACACATGGTCTGGCAGCCATAATTATTTAATATTTTTGATCTGGGTTCTTTTTGATTTTTACATACATATATATATATATATATATTTGAAAATGGCTCACCTGGCTGTGCCTGGATGGGTTTTAGGGTGGAGGAGTAGCAGCTGAAATGCGATTCCTATCCAGGTTCCTCCTGATGACTTCATCTTTGCTTTTTGTTGGTTTGGGTTCCTTCTGATTACTCTAATGTAGGACTGTACTTATTTGGTCTTGCATTTGATTTGAATTGAATTTATTTTAATCCCATTCTAAATTCAATTGAATAATCATGAAAAAACGTCATGGCTCAGGGTCAGGTGTCCAATCAAAGTGGGACGTCTTGGTACCCGGTCATTACTGCCAGTTGTGTTAGAAAGCGGCAGTTCTAATTATTGGCTGCTCTTAGAGCACCCTTATTCTGGACATTTCCATCTGTCTGTCTGTCCGTGAAACTTGGTCAAGCCTAGGGGTAAACCACTCAACCGATTCCAATGAAATTTGGTAGGTAGGACAATATTTCTGGGAATCGTGTGCTTTCGAATTGGACCTGGGCCCTAGCAAGGCATAGCAACGGCCCTTTAAAGTGGTCAAAAAATCGAAAAATAAATCAAAAAAAATCGAAAAATCAAGCTTAAGTTCTGTGCGCAATCTATCTCGCTCCCTTCATGCCAATTTGCAGCCCTAACAAAAAAATTTGTAGGAGGAGATAGGTTTTGGGTGAGTACATGTAACATTTCAGAAACAGTTAATTGCGAATATCTCTAAGAAAGAGTCTGATTTGATGAAACTTGGGTGAAATGTGTACAATGTGGCTAGCATGTACACAAAAATGAATGGTTGCTTGCACACTCCGTTGCTTGCAACAGCTAAAATACTTTATCGTACATCGTACCTTATTGTGGACTGTACAAAAAAATCAATACCTCCGAAACGGGACCTCCGAGGGACCTGTTTTTTTGTGCCCAAGGAGAATGTCTTACAGCATCATATAAAAAAATAAAATCTTTAGCGAATAGATAAATGGAATTACCAGGGCTGCCATTTGTTAGTTTCTTTGAAACATGCCTGAAATTTCACAAGGCGGGTTTCTGGGCGCAAACTAAGAGGGCTGTGATAATCATATTTACTAGCCGAAACCCCGTCACAGACGGATTCCTTCCATGAGCCCAATATGACAACCAGTGGCGGCTCTTGTAAGAGCCGGATCCCAGTCGATGTACTCCATGGCCTTACCTAATGAGGCCTACAAAACGTCCTTGTACACGACATTTTTGGTGTACACTACTCCTTGTGAAGAAGTCCCCTGATTTGTGCACGTGTCTACTTTGACGTACACCGTGTCAAAACTTCTCAGGTCACAGTACCGAGAAAAACGTGACGCGACCGCTAGGAGGAGCACAAAATTGGTCCTTCAGTATTATATATAGATACAATGTTTCTTGTTACATTTTTTGTGTCAAATTCATTCTGAGGTAGTCAGCATGTGCAGAAGAGGGTTTTACATTGCAGACGCTATTTTCGAGGAGTGGAATTCACCTCTCAGCGGTGACGGTCTGTCGACGACAGACGTAATGACGTCAGCGAATGACCGATGATGTCATGACGTCCTTACGCCTCTCAGCGGTGACGTCACACGTCGCCATGTAAACGAATGTAAACGAAAAGTGTTTATTCTGCTTCAGAGTTGAAGTTTGACTATTGCCACTTATGCGATGCACTCTTACAGGTACGAAGTTTCTTTCAGTCCAGGTCACAGTACCGAGAAAAACGTGACGCGACCGCTAGGAGGAGCACAAAATTGGTCCTTCAGTATTAATCTATAGATTGTGCTAAATTGATTGATAGCATGTACATGAATATCGACTAGTCGCGTCGGCCAGCTTTCCATCTAGAGCGAGCAGCCATGTCGCCTACCAGCTTGTTTTCTTTGTTACTTTCCTTTTTTTAATAGGTTTGCAGTTTAACCTATGCATTCTATTATATTAGATATGTGGAATCCCCTTTTGTTGTGTTCTCTTTTGAACAATTGTTGACACATGGACGGATGCAGGCAGGCACGCCGAGTCCAAGTTCCTTTTATATTATACAGTATATCGGGTGCTCGTCCAATTTCTGATTGGGTTTCTTTCCTCGGTAGCCATGGTTTGCACTCCCGTGACTCGAGGCATTTCTGAACTCTGAATCCATAGTTTGTTTTGGTTGATTATGGTACTTTATGTGTGGAAATTAATTGGGCTTTGTTTTCTTGAAACCTCAGTTTCATCAAGATTAGGTTTGAGTGCTTCTTCTTCTTTCGTATGCAGTACACGGCTGTGGGGTAGCATCATTGGCTGAGGGCGTGTCTGTGATGCTGATGCCCTGTTGAAAATTTGAATTGCATGCTGGGCAGTAAACTGACAACCATTTTTGGAATATTCTCTTTCTTTCAAACTTGTAGCATCCGGAGCTGTTGGTTACATCATATACCAATAATGAGGCAGCCCCCCATGAACCGGATGGTGTAGCTCTCATCTGGAACATGAAGTTCAAGAAGTCCACCCCAGAATACATCTTTCACTGCCAGGTAGGATGTCTTTGACGCTTTTGGGGAATGTGGTTATGAAAGTACATCATTCCATCCATCCAATCATTCATTCAATTTTTTGAATCTCAGAAAGTGTTAATGTTCCCAAGCTGGGCTGCGTTTTCTGTCTGCCTTTCAGTCTCCTGTGCTCTCCGCTTGCTTCGCTCATTTTCACCCAAATCTGGTCGTGGGTGGAACTTACTCTGGTCAGATTGTCCTCTGGGATAACCGTACAAACAAGCGCACTCCAGTGCAGCGCACTCCCCTCTCAGCTTTGGCGCATACGGTAAGAGATTAACTTTGCATCAACTTTGCCTCCACTTTCCTCCACTGATCATTTGTTTCAATTACTTGTTTTTGTTTGTTCATTCGTGTCCACATTTAGCCGTTGATCGACCGCAGAACTTACTACGTTCTGCTTTCGTGCCTCATGTTTTGTGCTGTGGAAGCAAGATGCACTTAACCTCTCCCCCATTCAGTTGTCTGTTGGTGCTTTGTTACTACTTCATTGTGGATCAGACTGTTTCATTTTTGCTGTCACTTGTTTCTAAATCTCGGTTGTCATGCAAGTTTTCATTTTATCATCCCTTTCTTTGTTGTCAGACACAACTTTCGAGTGAAACTGGAATCTAATGCTTTTAAATCCATACTGTATTTGGTTTTCGGTAGTGCAATTTGTGTTTAACAACTCTCGTACTTATGCACTACTTTTTAAGATCTTGCAGGTAAAAAACAAAAAACAAAATGATTTCTTAGAAATGTTTTTAACCTTTTCTTCTTGATAAGGCTGTTGCTATCTGTATTATTATTATTATTATCATTATTATTTTGTTTTGGTAACCAGCATGCATATGTTCCTCGTGCTAGCACCCTGTGTACTGTGTGAGCGTCGTCGGGACGCAGAATGCTAACAACCTCATCAGCATATCCACGGATGGGAAGATGTGTTCATGGAGTCTGGACATGCTCTCTCAGCCACAGGCAAGTCACACTGTGGAGCTACACAACTTCGTTTGGTATTTTTGCTGGACTCTCATGGGGATGGTCAAACTTGACAAAGGTCCATCATATTCAGCCACATTGGTGATGAGCTTGGCAACTGTAACTGCCTTGAACTTCAAGTTAGGTTTGACTGATACAAATTCAACTTTTACGACTTTATCACGTTTGCTTTATTCTCACCATTGACAGGATAGCATGGAGTTGTTTCACAGGCAAGCCAAGACTGTGGCGGTCACGTGTATGGCCTTCCCATTGGGCGACGTGAACAACTTTGTTGTGGGTAGTGAAGAGGGAGCTGTGTACACAGCATCTCGCCATGGCAGGTGTGCTCAATGCTGCTGGTGCTAAATCCGGGAGGAAATGCCAATGGTATGAACTTGCAACTCAAGCTTGAGGTTAAAATTGCACGAAAGCATTTCATTGTGTTTGTGTTTTGTCTCTGCCCTTGTGTGTGAGGGCAGTAAGGCAGGCATCTCTGAGGCCTTTGAGGGCCATCAGGGCCCCGTGACTGGCCTGAGCTGCCACACGGCCGCTGGCTCTCTCGACTTCTCGCATCTTTTTGTTAGCTCTTCTTTTGACTGGACTGTCAAGCTCTGGAGCACTAAGGTAGGGCTTATCTCATGTTGGAATCAGTGGTGTGATCATGTGTTGTTTAGTATGATGTGCTTTTGTGTGTGTAGTGTGTACACTTTGTAGGAGGGTGAGAAGTACAGTAAACCCTCAAATATCGTGGGTTTCGACCAATCATGGGCAACCTATTGTGTTCTGATTTCGTTATCGTGGGGTTTCATTTTGATCAATCACGGTTTTTGAGCCGGGCTGAGATGAGTCGTCATTTGCGTCCGTCCCATGTATGTGCGGTTATCTCCCATTAGGAGCCTTGTGCTGTTTCTCCTACATCACTTTTAATGAGCCCAAATGTAAAGTGATGGACTGTTAGTTGTGCCAAAAGGCAGGGAAAGGTTATGATGTTCAGCGAAAAGATCGAGTTGTTAGATCGGTTGGCTCGAGGTGTAAGTGCAGCATCTGTGGGCTGCCATTATGGGGTCAATAATTGTGCGTAGAACCTTCCCCATTGTTCTCTTCCTCATTCCCAAACCTTCATTATCCTTCAAATCTCATTCCCAAACCCTCACTTTCTGACACCCGTACTTGAAACGCCTTTCTCAAACCCTTATTTTCTGACACGTGGACTCAAACACGCATTCTCAAACCATGTCACTTCACCAGTGTTTCGACCGAATAATCGTCACTTTAGCATTGTAATGGTCGTGCTTCTTCGGCATTCCAGCATCCCAGTCAAATCAGATCAAAAGAGGTGCTTCCTGAAATGCGGTAACCAAACCAAAGGCTCCAGTTCAATCATGGCAACCCACACGTTCCATGCCAGCAAGAGCTGGTTTGAGAAATTCAAAAGAGGATTCGACCTCCATCATGTAAAATTAGTCATCGTAGGCCAACCATGATGCTGCGGAAAAAGTATCCACTGCAGCTCATGGAACTAATCAAGACAAAGGGATTTATTCCGGAGCAGGTTTTTAACACTGACAAGATGGGATTATTCTGGAAGAGGATGCCACCTTGTACCTTCCTCTCCAAGCAGGAAAGCGGCTTTGGGGTTCAAGATAAGGAGGTTAAGGGTCGTCTTACCCTTCTCCTATGTGGCAATGCTGCAGTCGACTTTGTCGTAAAGCTAATGCTGCTCTTCTGATCGCAGAATCCCCCTCTCCGCTCCCTTTTCCCCGCTCCCTGCTCTCCACTCCAACAGTTTCATCATCATCATCCCGAGCTAAGTCTTGTGTTTTCTATTTATGGCAGAGTACAGCATGAGTACATATTGTTTCGCCCTCACCCACCTTACTGTTTTGGAATAAATTGAAAAGGTAAAAGTCTTGTGTTTTTGTTTAATTTACACTGTATTTATTTTAATTTCATCTTTATTTCAATGTTAACATGCATTATGTAAATATTACATGTTTATTTAAATTGTGATGTGTTTATTTCTAGCTGCCACCCACCTTCCTCAATTTTTTCTCGAAGCCCAATAACTAATCCGTCTTAACCCCCACCCCCCTTTTCCCATTGGTCCTTGATTTCCGCGATCACGATTTTCATTATCGTGGCATTTTCCAGGAATGTAACCTCCGCAATATTTGAGGGTTTATTGTATATACTTTGGTTAGTTGGCAGCTTGAGCAGTTCAACAGAAAGTCGATGATTTATGGAGGGGCAGACAGTCAGAATCATAGCTGAACCTTCTTGTGATCATGATTTGCATCAACAGAGTAACAAGCCACTGTACTCATTCGAGGACAACTCTGATTACATCTATGATGTGGCCTGGTCACCATGCCACCCAGCCCTGTTTGCTTGTGTTGATGGCATGGGCCGCCTTGACCTCTGGAACCTCAACAGCGACACGGAGGTGAGGCGATGTTGTGTGCTCATCCACAAGATTTTCACAAGACATAGACTTTGAACTGTATTCTAAACTTCAGTGGAATTATTGACGGGAAACCTGACGCATGAGGAGTTTAAATATTTCCAGGTATACACAACAGTCAACACGTCGCAAGTGCTTTTACCTTCAAAAAAGTGACATCTTGGAATGTTCCAAACTTGTTGCTTGGTGGCCACAGTGGAAGAGCCCCATCTCCCTAAACAATGAAACAATTGTGAATGTTGCCCTTCCTGTGTGCAGGTGCCCACAGCAAGCGTGGTTTTGGATGGCGCTCCAGCGTTGAACCGAGTACGTTGGGCACAGTCTGGTCGTGAATTAGCTGTAGGTGATGCTGAGGGCCACGTGTGGATCTATGATGTTGGGGAGGTGAGTCATTCTGATCGCGGTTGACTCATAATTGTCTTCTTAGGATCCCAATGAATGATGGTGATTTATTTTTTCAAAACATACTCCATTTATCATGAGTTGATTGTTTTTATTTTCATCTTCTCACTTTAATGTTGCTCTTTCAATGCAGCAAGTTGCAGTTCCACGTAGTGATGAATGGGGTTGCTTTGCCCGCACGTTGTCCGAGATACGAGCGAATCGCGCCGACACCGAAGACGAGACTCTGCCGTGGGTGAAGTCTTCACCCGTCTGAGGGACAACCTCTCTCCTTTTGGATGATATCCAACACTCGTCTCAACCACACGTCATGTCGTTTAAACTCCATGACCTCCGGCAGGCGTCCATGCGCTTCTCGTCTTCTATTGGCGTGGAGTAAAGACGCTGTTTTTTCTGGAGGAATCTATCATCTGCTGTTGCTTGAACCCCCATTTTGCCCTTTCTCCACCTCACCCACAACTTTGGATCTGATTCCAATCTCACCCATCAAAATGATGTCATGGCGACCATTCCTCGTTTTGGGGAAAACTTTTCTGTTTTTTATAAATTAATTGAGTGTTGAAGGATCAAATCTGAGATGAGTGAAAAGAAATCCATCAATCAAATAATGTCATGTTCAAAAACCCTAAACATATCTCATCTTTTTCAACCTGTCCTTTACAACTCGTGGCATGTTTTTATTTCCGATGTCTTGTCGCCCAATCCGTGACGGCTGTGAGCAGGAAATGAGGCTTGAATCGTGAAAAGACTACAAACCCGTCAATGTTTCCCGTCATGAAAGGGACCTTTCTGTTAGTCGTTCGAAGGTGGTGTTAGAGTTTTGTTGAGATTGTTGCATGAAGGAAACATTAAAATGATAGCGTAGCTTTGTAGGTCTCATGCGTTTGTTTTATCGGATGGATTTGCTTGATCAGATGAACAGACATAAAGGTGTTGGGACACCAGGTGGAGAAGTCGTTCTCTGTGCAATGGTTCTGTCCCTCTATCCCTTCATTCCACCGTGAAATGTTTGACGTGCACAAGCTACCATTGTTTTCCTGGCTTGGCCTCCGTTTGCCACATATTTATCTGATTTGTATACAGATGCTGCTTTTTGTTGGCTTGCAATTAGCGTATCCACACTCTATCTATCCGATAGTATCACTCGTGGAACTTTGCATTTGTCATCCATTCATGGGATTTTTTTGTTGTGGGGTCTTCACCTATTTTCTAAAACCTTCTAAGTTCTGATTGCTGTGGTACTAAAGAATTCCCCGTTTTTCTTTGGAGGTGTTTATATGGTTAAGTTGCTTCTCTGTGGCTTGGGGGACATTTGCCTTTGGAAAGAGATAGTCTGGCCATTATTGCATTGTGTGCTATTGGTCTTCACAGCATGGCCAACTGGGTGATTGCCTTGGACCACCACCAGTACTTTTGGCCTACCCGGTTGCCAGAATCATCCCCACTTCATTTGGTTGGCAGTTTGACATGTCTTCCTTAAATTTTTGTTTTTACATCAGCCGAGGTGCCTATTCACCCACCACTTGCAACGGCGTCTGATTTTGACTCTAAATGTAAATAAGGAACCCGAGTATGGACTTTTATTTTTATTTCCTGTTGCTTGGGTCTTGAATAAACCAAACTTTAACACTGGTTATTTATTTCGCCCCCATCTATTATACTTCGTGCCCATAAAGTTGATGGTAGTGTTTTATCAAAACATGTTCTTGTATACGTGATCGAGGCTCATGGAAGAGCTCGAGCAGAATGGAAGGAAACAAAATGGAAACACCAACAGCAGAGTGGAAGTGAGGGGGAGATCAAGGGGAGGGGGAGGACACACGAGGGTGAACAAGATGATTGTAACGTGGCAAGAAGGGGAAGGCGGATATGAAACAAAGGGAACAAACAAATGAAAAGAGGTGGGGGAGGGGGGAATCGCAATAACCTGGAAAAAGGGAGTGCTCAAGAATGTGGTCATTTGGGGTAGAAGAGATCATGACCTGAGGTAGTGGTGGACAGCTGTCTTGAAGTCCTGGAGGGAAGAATGGGGGAACTTTGTTCCACAGGTGAGCGAAGAGAGGAACAAAGAAGAGGAAGTCAGTCGTGAGCCTTGATTTTGTAAATTTAACAGGAAGAGGGTGATTGACAGAGTTCATGCATAGTGGTTTCCAACCTCAACCACATTACCATTCCTGTAAATGAAGAGTTCATCAGATTTACCATATCTCACTTTACTTCCTCATTTAGCAGCGAATGGTTTGTGTCGTAACTCTGTGCCTCTTCTGGCCAATCACACAGCCATCTTGATGTAAGCTCAAGTCACTTTGACTTCAGTTATGTTTTTTGCTGCTATAGTTACCTCTACCAGGTGGACGGAGGTTATGTTTTCACCCCCTGTCTGTCTGACTGATAGCAGGATATAGAAAAAAAAATAAGTTGTGGACGGATTCGGACAAAACTTGGTGGATGAGTTGGGTAGGTGACAATAACATGCTGATTAGATTTTGGAGGTCTGGATCCAGATCCGGCTCATCAGTGGGATACGAAACGTAAATTGTTCAGTCTGGCAAAGGTATGCGCTCTACTGAGTGCCGTTCTACTTTCCCTTTTATTACCAAAAAAGTTGAATTGTGTACAAACTGTATGAATGCTTCCTATCGTTGATCTGAGTTGAAGTACTGGTAAGAAGTAAAAATTTTTTTAAATTTTTGCTACCATCTATCTATAATTCCAGGTGTGTGTGTGTGTGTGTGAGACACAATGAAACACCTGCCAACAGCTTGGTTTCTCGACAACCACTGGTCCGATCTAATTGAAACTTGCCAGATATATTGCTGAGGACCTGAGGATGTGCCTTTTCAAGGTTTGATATTAATCGGACAAGTGCTTCCCAAGTTATGGCCATTTATTTACCAACCAATGACAAGACACGTTGCTGCGTATGCGTGGCCGATGGGGAAGGAACCTCAGCCGCGTTCCCCATTACGGGTTACAACGTACGGACTTCCGATAATGATGACTTCGTGTATTCCAATAATTTCTCGATTTCTTATGCGCATTTATAGATAAACACAATGCCCCAAGTTATGATCGTTTTCATATTAGACGGTGCATAAATTTCGGTAACATCAGAGTGAGCTGGTATGCTCCGAAGCAGGAAGTAAATTTTTTTTCTCTCTTCTCTTCTCTTTGTGTTTTTCCTTGCGATGACATTGCGAAAAGGCAAAATATGTTGGCGCTAATTGAATAATTGGCCATTAAAACTAAATTGCGAATAATCGTGACTGCGATATGCGAACTTCCGGGCCACGCACGTTCGGGCACGCCAGAGCGATGGAACGGTCTGTGTGGTTGTTGTTGTTTCTTGTCGCGGTTTGAATATATATATATATATATATAGTTACGGAAATGGCCCTTAATGGGACTACTAAGGATAGGATTAGCTAGATCCCCATTAAATTCTGTTAGATAGGTTGTTTGGTATAAGGACGATATGTGTGTGTTGGGAGGTGTAACAGACTGTTTTATGTTCATATGGGATGGAACGAGAGAAACAAGAGATGATTCTTCTTGCTCTCCTGTACGAACGGGAGGGGAGTGGCCTAGAGCAGAGGTGTGGCCTGGAGAGGCAGTGACGCGAAGGGCGGAGCCTTTGGTCAGAGAGTCGCCGAGAGAAGCGAGAGAAAGGAGAAACAAAGATGAGTATGTGGGAATAGTGGCGCTCGAATGTGCTGCGTGTCTCGAAGCGAGCGAACAAAGGAGGCACCGTGTTGGATCTGCCGGGAGAGACGCTAACCCGACCTGCACGTCGGTGATTCGACCGAGAGAGGCACTGAGTGGACGAAGCGGGAGTCGGGCTTCGAGGCGGGAAGGCCGGAGAGGAGACGCCGGACCTTCGGACGGTCCTTACTCACCAACGGAGCGTCACGTTGCCGATCCGCCTGTGGAACTCGCTCCTCGACTTGGGCCTTGTATGGAGAACAGGCCAGGCCGGGATTTGTGTGCTGGACCGTGAGAGAGATCAGCTGAGGCCCATCTTCGACCCTACGCGAGGTCAGAGCGCGCGGAACGTGCCACGCGGTGACTTGAGCAGGAAAGGCACTGCGCCGCCATTTTCTTGCCGCGCGGCACGTTCGAGCTGGGAGTCGAGCCTGTGGACACCACCGCTTGTTTGCTACAAGCGCCATTCGTGCTTTTTGGACGCTTTCCTCTCGTCCATGGCCATCACCAAGTACTCTGTCTTGTCCTGCATGCTGTTTGTCTGTCTGTTTTGTTTGCACGTGTTGTACAAGGCATATTTGTAGTAAATCTCGAAACCTTTAGACCGTGGCTCCCTAGTTAAGAACGGGTTAGTGATAGTTAGTATAACCTTGTAGTGTTTATTGCTTGTGTTGTGATCCCTGATGTTCCCCAATAAATCTGGTTAATTCGTATGAAGTTGCCGCTATGGATTAGTTTGTGTCGCGTCGAGGAACGATCCGTTCGATTGGCATATAAAACCAAAATGGTTACAGACTGGTGGACTCGCTCGGTCACTGACAGAACCCTGGCTACAGACTGGCTTTACTCCCCAACTGGTAAGGTACAGGATTACGTTGGTATCGCGATTGAAGACGCGTGACCCGAGGCCTGTGCCGAGCCGGCCGGCGTTATAGACTCGCGGAGACGGCGAGGCGGGCACCTAGGACCGGTCAGATTCCTGCCACCCCAGATCCGCAACAATATATGTATATATTTTTTAAACGGGCACGTACTAGTCTATCTATAATTCCAGCAATCTCTGTGTGTCTGTATGTGTGTGTCTGCGACGCCGTTTCTCTACAACCACTGGTCCGATGAATTGAAACTTGCCAGGTATATTGCTAGGTCTGAGGATGTGCCTTTTCAAGTTTGATATTAATCGGACAAGTGCTTCCCAAGTTAGGGCCATTTATTTACCAACCAATGACAAGACACGTTGCTGCGTGGGCGTGGCCGATGGGGGAGGAACTCAGCCGTGTTCCCCATTAGGGTTACAAGTACGGACTTCCGGATGGTGATGACTCGTGTTTCTAATAATTTCTCGATTTCTTTGCGCATTTATAGATAAACACAATGCCCCAAGTTATGATCGTTTTCATATTAGACGGTGCATACATTTCGGTAACATCAGAGTGAGCTGGTATGCTCCGAAGCAGGAAGTAATTTTTTTTTTTTGCATGAAGGTTTTTTTTTTTTCTCTTCTCTTCTCTTGTGTTTTTCCTTGCGATGACATTGCGAAAAGGCAAAATAGTTGGCGCTAATTGAATATGGCCATTAAAACTAAATGCGAATAATCGTAACTGCGATATGCGAACTTCCGGACAGTGAGACTTAACTTCCAGACTTCCGGATAGTGACGAGTACTGTATTCTTCTCGATTTTCGTTTATCGCTTGTATTCTTTCTTTCTCAATTTCTGTACTTTCTCGATTTTCTTAAACACAATGCCCCAATCCAGTCTCGTTTACGACAGCGAAGGAACGAAGCTGCGCATCATGCACGTGCAATGGAATCTAATGAAGCACGAGCTGCTCGCTTGACACGCGACGCAACGCGCGTGACAAGGTGTCCGTGCAGCTGAAACGGATGAAGAACGAACTGCTCGCTTGCAGACAACACTGAACACGGAGGCAAGGCGTCGTGCAGCTGAAACGGATGAAGAACGAACTGCTCGCTTGGCAGACAACACTGAACGCGAGGCAAGCGTCGTGCAGCTGAAACGGATGAAGAACGAACTGTTCGCTTGGCAGACAACACTGAACGCGAGGCAAGGCGTGTGCAGCTGAAACGGATGAAGAACGAACTGCTCGCTTAGCAGATCTAACATTGAACGCGAGGCAAAGGCGTCGTGCAGAAGAAACGGATGAAGAACGAACTGCTCGCTTGGCAGACAACACTGGCCGCGAGGCAAGGCGCCGTGCAGAAGAAACGTGTACGGGCACGCGCGTACGGGCACGTGAGAGCGAAGGAACGGCCTGTGTGGTTGTTGTTTCTGGCACGCGGTTTGAAATTTTTTTGTTTTGTTTTGTTTGCACGTCACCGGCCACGCACGCATAAGGGCACGCACCTACGGGCAGCACTAGTTGACTTAAATTGAGTTTCATTTGAGAGGTGGTTTGATCATTTCGGACCAATCTGGTACTGCTAATCTACTTCTGCTTGTTATTTTCATTTTAATAATTTTGACATTGTAATTCGGGAAAACATCAACTTCGTACAGGTATGTTTGTGTGAACAAGAGCCTCCGTTCTTGCAACGGCAACAGCCCTGTAGCCCACGCCAAGTATTCAGAAGATGAAATGTCATGTCATTTGGGATAAGATGAAATTATAAGCTTGTTGGGGTGAGTAATATGGTGTGGCTGCCATACAAAAATTGAATCTTTCTTCAGGTGTATCTGTGCAGCTAGATAAAACGACAAAAGGAACCTCCAAGTGTTTCATCTTTGATCAGTGGGTGTTGTTCATGAATTGAGATTCAATTCAGGGGAAATCTCCCATGGTGAGATGACTTGGGGGAGCAGGTGTTAACTTGGGGGGGGTAATTTTTTTTTTTTGTTTTGTTTTTGTTTTTGGAGGAAGTTGGAACATGTCTTGAGATGTACAGGATTTAAGAAACGGATGATTTTAATGTGGACATAAAGCCGCCTTTTCCCCTTTCTGCATTTAAGCCGTTGACCTTCAAGATTCGACGACGTCACTCGAGGAGGGTGGGTGGTGGTCGTATGGCAGCTTAGCTGCCGGGGTAGCTATCATTTCTTGAAGCGCGACTTGAAGTAACTTGACCCACTGTAATTTTTCAGATTTCAGATTTCTTGAAGTAACTTGACCCACTGTAATTCGAGTAAAGCTTCCGTCAAGTTTGGTGATTTTGCTGCTCAATGAGGAAATACCGTGAGATATGGTGAATTTAATGAACTGTTCATTCGCAGAACCTCTCTCTCTCTGTCTCTCTCTCTCTCTTTTTTAAATCGTTTTATTAAACGAGCTTTGTGAGAAAATGTTTGGAATTCCGATCCGAGAGGTCCCGCCCACTTATCCGTGCGAGTGTAGGACGAGTTCTCCGTTTGCTTCGTTCTGATTGGTTGGTTATTCAGGTGAGTGGAGGTGGAGATTCACCGACTCGGGTCTCAAACGTACAACGACCGGGCGTCGTGTGGTGTATGTGGTGGTGTTTGTGTGTGGTGGTGTTTGTGTGTGGTGGTGTGTTCAAACGTCGCAAGAAAGTGAAAGAAGTTCCCACAAAGAAGGGACAGGGACAGAAGAGAGCCACTGCCAGGATGTTACCGCTGCTAGTTGTCGTTCTCGGTAACCTGGTTATATTGTTGGGAGAGTTACCAGGGTTTTATTCCTTTAACTTGGATGTTGTTCACTCTCCGGTGAAAATGGGACCCAAGAACAGCTTGTTCGGATTGTCGGTGACGGGACAACGGCTGCTTCACCAAGAACGGCGTTCATCCATGTGAGTACGGACGGCGTGAGGGAAGAGGGACGAACTCTGAGGGAGGCGGGTCTGATGACGAGGGATGGGATGTCTGATCAGGTAGGACGAACAGGGAAGGGTATTTGAGGGGAAAGGAGGTTCGACTTTGATAGAGTGTCCGTGTCTGAGGGAGGCGCGTCCAGGATGGGAGTTGCGTCCGGCTCCGGGGGTCCGAGGGAGGGGCATAGGGGTCCGAGGGAGGGCTCGTCCGGCTCCGAGGGAGGGGCATAGGGGTCCGAGGAGGGGCGTCCGATTGGCGGTCCGAGGGAGGCGCTCCGGTTCCGGGGTCCGAGGGAGGCTCGTCCGGTTCTGGGGTCCGAGGGAGCGCGTCCGGTTCTGGGGTCCGAGGGAGCGCTCGTCCGGGTCCGAAGGAGGGCATAGGGGTCGCGAGGAGGCGCGTCCGGCTCCGAGGGAGGGGCATAAGGGTCCGAGGAGGCGCGTCCGGTTCCGGGGGTCCGAAGGAGGCTCGTCCGGTTCCAAGGGAGGCGCGTCCGGTTCTGGGGTCCGAGGGAAGCGCGTCCGGTTCCGAGGGAGGCGCGTCCGGCTCCGGGGTCCGAGGAGGGGCGTCTGAGGGAGGCGCGTCCGGTTCCGGGGTCTGAGGAGGCGCGTCTGGGTCCCCAGGCCTGGAGGGAGGGGCATCCGGGGCCGGATGCAGGGGCGTCCAGGTACCTGGGGCCGGATGGAGGGGAATCCGGGCCTGGAGGAGGGGAGTCCTGGTCCCGGGCCTGGAGGAGGAGTCGGGTCCCGGGGCCGAATGAGGATCCGCCGGCCGAATGGAGGGGAGTCCGGTCCCCGGGCCGGATGAAGGGAGTCCGGGTCCCCGGGCCGGATGGAGGGAGTCCGGTCCCCGGGCCGGATGGAGGGGAGTCCGGGTCCCCGGGCCGGATGGGGGAGTCCGCGGTCCCCGGGCCGGATGGAGGGGGATCGGGTCCCCGGGGCCGGATGAGGGGAGTCCGGGTCCCCGGGCCGGATGGAGGGGAGTCCGGTCCCCGGCCGAGAGGAGGGGAACCGGGTCCCCGGGCCTGGAGGAGGGGAATCCGGGTCCCGGGCCTGGAGGGAGGGGAGTCCGGGTCCCCGGGCCTGGAGGGGAGGGGAATCCGGGTCCCCGGGCCTGGAGGGAGGGAATCCGGGTCCCCGGGCCTGGAGGGAGGGGAAGTCCGGTCCCCGGCCTGGAGGAGGGAGTCCGGGTCCCGGGCCTGAGGGGGAGGGAGTCTAACCCTAACAAGGAGGGAGGGGAGCCTAACCCTAACAGCTTGGTTTCTAGGGTTTTCCAAGCAGGCGTACCGAGCATTCTGGGGAGAATTACATCATTTCAAAAGTCGTCTATTGTAAGCTCAGGTGGAGAAATGTTGAATCCTTAAGAAAAATGAAATGGCGAATAGTTTGCAAGTTATTTGCTTGCAAACTATTGCAAAACTATTTGTCGCATAAAAACCAAAACTATTTTCTCTCTTCCCGGTTCACTTCCGATTTGATAGGCCTGAACCACACCCTCGTGACAGAATTGCACGTTACATCAATAACTCAATTTCTCACTGTCCGTACACTGATTTTACACTTCCCAACCCCCTGGAGTACCTTTGGTTGCGACTTCCCCTCCTCTCCGTCCTCTTGTTTTTCTGTGACTCCATGGGACGGACTCTGTCCGTGAACTTTCCCACCCGGATTTCTCCCAATGGCACATCCTCCCTTTTGGACTTGGTGATGACAAACTTCCTCGCAAATGTCTCCTGCTCTTCTTCTGCTCAAATTGGTTCATCTGATCATATGCTTGTGAGAGTCAGCATCTCTGACTATTCTCAGAGCTGCCACAGTACCGGCAAGTGTGGCAGTTCACTCAGGCAGATTGGCAGAGAGTCCAAGCAGCCATCTCTCTTCAGGACTTGTCTCCTATATCTACTGCCCTTGATAGTAACTCACTCTGGGAATTCTTCCGCAGAAACCTGCTCTCTCTTATGCACAGATCCATCCCATCTCGTCTTCAGTTATCCTACCCTTATTCCCATCTGGGGTACACTGAATCCTGTTGTGAAGCAGTTGCTCTGAAACAACTTGCCTTCTCTTCTTGGAAAGCAATCCTGACCGAAGGCGATCTCAGATCATTCCCCAAAGCCTGCAACAAGTGCGTGTCCACTCTCAGGAGAGCCAGAAAACATCTGTCCAACCTCAAGATTGAACTTTCAAACTTGTCTTCCTCCTCTAAAACCTGGTGGTGCCTCATTAAGTCTGTCTCTGGAGTACTTCCATCCCTTCCCTGCCCCCATTCCATCTGTTTCCTTACTTCAAATGGCACCACAGCTGACTGCTTGTGAGAAGGCCGAATGCCTTAATCCTGTGCTTGCTACCAAATATTGTGTCTCCAACTCTTTGCTCTCTGTACCCATCCTACCCAGTCATACCAAACTGCTCCTGCACTCTGTCTTTTCCACCTGATAAGGTGGTGATGTTTCTGCCAACCACTGACTCTGACTCTGCAACTCGACCAGACTGCATCAGCTGAAGTGTCTTGAAAACTAGCTCTGCTGTTCTTGCGAATCCTGTCTCTGCTCCATGTTTTTTTTTGTTGTTTTTTTAATACATGGTCTGGTCTCGGCTCGTGGAAGAGCGAGGACACAGAACAGATCAAGACAAACAACAAGAAAAAGATGTGCAGAGCACGATACTTGCAAAATCCACTCACCCCCTTCCAAAGGTTGCCGTGGATACATCAAATTGTCCATTGCGTCAAGATTAAAATTGACAATCCCAATCAAATCTCAGGTCAATCGGATGAAAATTTATTCTTTTTCAGATTGAAATTGATGATTTTAGAAGTTTGGCCTTGAATTGGCCTTTGACCTTTTGACCTAAAAAATAGTTGCTTTCCCAATTCAGTGATGGACTGCAAATCCTGCTCAACTTTCAGATCGATCGGATGAAAAATGACGATTTTAGAAATTTGACCTCAATATGACCTTTGACCTCAAAATCAATAGGCTTCTCAGTTGAGACTACTTCTACAGCTTGTTAAAGTTTCATGACAATGGGTTTAGAATTGTGACCTGTAGGCGGTTGACAGACAGAATAAACCAATGTCACCCGCAGGGTGACCCGTATCTTGCCAAAAGGTGACCGTGTGACTTCTTTAATGTCACACTGAGGTGAACAGAGCTGCTATCCACCAGGAGCGACTCCTTGAGGAATATCTGCCTACGAGAGATTCCGATGAGAATCGTTCTACAGAGTAACCATGAAAAATATGTGTTTGCTCATAACGTCACCAAATGACGTCATAATGTCTCAAGCTTGACATATCTAGAAAGCACTCATCGAGGTGTTCAATTTGAGGTACTACACGATTGGTTCCTAAAACTTGAAAATTTGACCTTGGGGTCAAATATGTTTGACCTCAGGCGCTAACCATGAAGGTCAAGGCCAATCGCCACCAAAAACTAATCAGCTGAGCGCCAGACCATATACTACATTCCATGAAGTTTGGAGACGATTCGATTAAAATTACTCAAAAAATAAGGGTTTCGTCGACTCCCCTGATTTGCGACAGTGACCTTGACCTTTGACCTTGACCTTCAAAATTTTATGCGCTGAAAGGGACCTCTATAGGCCTCTGATATGCGAAGTTACAAAAATTTCCAATGATAACTGTGCTCTGCAGAGTGATTTATACGTGATTACAGACAAAAAAAAACAAACAAACAAACAAACCAATGTCACCCTTAGGGTGACCCGTATCTTGCCAAAAGGTGACCACGTGTGACTTCTTTAAGGTCACACTGAGGTGAACAGAGCTGCTATCCACCAGGAGCGACTCCTTGAGGAATATCTGCCTACGAGAGATGAGAATCGTTCTACAGAGTAACCATGAAAAATATGCGTTTGCCTCATAACGTCACCAAATGACGTCATAATGTCTCAAGCTTGATATATCTAGAAAGCACTCATCGAGGTGTTCAATTTGAGGTACTACACGATATGGTCCCTAAAACTTGAAAATTGACCTTGGGGTCAAATATGTTTGACCTTAGGCGTTAACCATGAAGGTCAAGGCCAATCGCCACCAAAATTCATCAGCTGAGCGCCAGACCATGAACTATATTCCCATGAAGTTTGAAGACGATCCGATCAAAATTACTCAAAAATAAGGGTTTCGTCGACTCCCCTGATTTGCGACAAAGTGACCTTGACCTTTGACCTTGACCTTCAAAATTTTATGCGCTGAAAGGGACCTCCATAGGCCTCTGATTTGCGAAGTTACAAAAATTTCCAATGAAAACTGTGCTCTGCAGAATTTTTTTTTCGTGATTACAGACAAAAAAAAAAAAAAACATACAGACTGACTAACATATCTTGCAAAAACTTCGTTTTGGCAAGAGAATAACAAGATCGACCGACCAATATACATGAAAAAAATCTTCGATTTTACAAGTGATAAGAAAAAGAGCAATCAGAGATTGCAAACTCTCGCCAGGACTTCTTTGGAGTGGTATATTTCCATAGGTTTTCAGGTAAATCCAATAGGGCTGCCAAACCATGTGACATATGACGTCATATGTGTGACTCTTTTGTTCCTCATGGACAGGCGGTCATACGTGTAAAGTTTCACCTTGGTCTGTTCTGCCACTTCAAATAAGAAGATTTTTGAAGGTTCAAAAAAAAAACCAATATGTTCGCTGAATCGCGTGACCAATGACGTCATTAATTTTTTTTTCTGTGGACCTTTTTATCCCGAGATGACCCTCAAAAGTTTTCATACTGATCGGATGTGGCGTTCTACATATGCAATTTTGACATCATAACGAGGGCACCAATGACGTCATAAAAAAATCACATTCCCCATGAGGAGTACTTGCTATGTGCCAAGTTTCAATCTTTTCCTTGGTGTGGTTTCAGAGATACAGAGCTCCAATTTTTTTCCATTTTTCCAATATGGCTGCCACACCATGTGCCACACCAGTCGCACCATTGTTTAAAATTTCGTCTCAATCCGACAAGCAGTCGCAGAGAAAAACACGAAAGTTCTGCGCAGACAAACAAAACGACAGATAGACAGACCCAAATGCAATACCCTCTCTGAATCCTTCGGTGAGGGTAACAAAGAGAACAGCAGGAGAAAGGGGAAACACTAATAGCTGGGCAGAGGGAGAAGCTAGACAGAGCCAGACAAACAAGGGATGCAGGTAATGGTGAGGGTTAGGGGAGAATGCAAGGGGTGGACAACATGGATACATAAGCAAAATTTTGGGAGGGACTGGGGTGGTGTAACGGGTGTAGAAAAGATCATGGCTTTGGATGGGGGGGTGACCTGAGATGGTGGTGAACAACTGTCTTGAACACCGGAAGGGAGGAATGAGATTGAAGAGAGCATGGAAGGTGGTTCTACAGGGAGGAAGAGAGAGGAATAAATGAGTGGACGTGATCAATGGTTCTGGATTTAGGCAGTTTCACTCGGAGGCTTGCTGGTGGACCATGTGTGTCTTGCAGATACTGGGTAGGTGGGGGGGGGGGAGGGCCACGAGGGCAGATGGTGCAAGACCAGAAATGAGGTGGAAGAAGACAGAGAGACCAATGACCTGTCGGCAATGGTGAAGTGATAGGCCCATAGACTCAGCTTCATAGCGAGATATTCGAATGATATTGAAATGCTTGGTTTCCACAGCGTCAAACTGAGCAAGATGTGAGGCAGGGGAGCCAGCCCAGAGGGGAGAGCAGTACTCCATCAAGCTGCGGATGAAGGCCTTGTAGGTGGATAGGAGCTTAGGTGTGCCAAGGAAGGACTTTGCATGACGGAGTATGCCCAGTCGGCGTCTGGATATTGAGGCCAACTTTGAAATGTGGCTTGCCCAAGAGAGATCATGGCTGAGAGTTTGGGTTCTGGGCCCAGTCCTATTCTTAATCTTCATCGATGATCTCTCTGACTCACTGGAAAATCCCCTTTATCTGTTTACTGATGACTCCACCCAAAGCCATGACATCTCTCATCCTTCAGATAGGAAGGCTGCAGCCTCTCCCCTCTCTTGAGATCTTGGAAAAATATCGCAAGTTGGTCAAACACTTGGAATATGTCTTGAAATCATGACAAATCTCACACTCACTCCCAGTTTTTCATTCCTGAGAGTTTGCTTCTGTGTCGATGTTGTCCACCCCATACACCCTCCCCGACCCCTCATTCCTCTCCACATACATTATTTGTCCAAGTCTCCCTATATTTTGTCCTTCAACCCTGCTGTTGGTACTGCCCCCCCCCACCCCCTCTCTCTACTGTTCCTTTTGTTTTGTAGCATCCTGATGTACTCGGTGTTCTTGCTCTTTCACAATCCTTGACTCTGTTTCCATACAAAAAATTGAACCTGGGAAAAGACTTCCTCAAAGTAGTCCAAGGAAGCTTAGACAAAGGAAGAGGCCATTATACATGTCACACACGTTGGACTCGTATGCATTCATACAACTATGATGACGATGACCGACGACAACTACGACTTCTACTACTACTACTACTACTACTACTACTACTACTTATTTAATGGCCTCAATTATTCCCTCCTTGTGGGGTCAGCCATTTAAAGTTTTGTCTCAAGGTTTTCACCAACCGGCTGGTCAGGCCTGACATTCGAATGGAGGTGATTTGAGCAGGACTTTGTAATTTGCTCAGGGTGCCGGCGATAACTCACCATCCCTTCGCAAAGGATACCATGGGATTATTGGCGTCTACTAACTAACGCTAGCAGATTGGATGGCCAGTTTAACAATGGCACACTTTGTGATGCAATTCCTTGTCTACAAAGGAACATTGAGATCGTTTGTAGTCTGGGCGTGAATCGAACCAAGACTACATGGCTTGAAGGTAAACACGTTTCTTCTGCATCTGTCCTGTCATACACTCGTACACATTTCATATACTACATATGTACGAGCATGCTCTGTGTCCATGGTGTTGCCTCAAAGGCCTGCTCCTGTGAAACATTGGATCCATATGACTGTAGATTGGAAAACTTACCTTAATGTCCTCTCTCCATGTGCTTGATGATGCTTCCTGCTTTGGCAAATTTTAAATGTAATGTCAGAATAAAAAGTTTGTATTTAGTGGGTGAATGTCCCTCTCTCGATGAAAGCAAGGTTAATTGAGAAGATGTTATCTGCTGTGTCGAAATAACACAATGTGGGGTGAAGTATGTCGATGTGATCAGGTTTGATTCATTCGGAATGTGCTGGGTTTTAACTTTGTCATCAACCTTCTGGCCTTTCCTGGTGGAGTCGCACCTTGAAATGGACTCCAGTGCTCTTATGCCATGAATCACCTGATGACTTGCTCTTATCAATGGATTTTATTTGGAGTTCTTAATGTACTGGTCATCTTTTCGACTAGCTTAGTGCCATACACATAGTGCGTCGGCAAAATGGCTCACCCTCACCCTCACCACCCCCCCCCTCCTCCTCTTGTGCATCACACTCTACCTTACTCATTCATTCAATCCCCTCTCTACTGCTCCTTTTTACTCCCCAAAACCTCCATTTCCCCTCTTTCCCCCTTCCTAACTTCCAGACCTTTTTTTTACCTGCTGCTTTATGAAGAATTTTCTAGAAGTGCTTTGCATCTCTGAATACAAGTTTCTAAAAGAAAGAATGCAGCTGGTGTTGGGAGTGGAATATTCACAGGTGGATTCAACAATGGGTTTTTATCAACTTTAACTTGACAAAGGTATGCTGACGGCTGTGGGAAGCAAAGTAATGCTGATTATTCGGGCATTAACCCCTTAACCCCATGTCAGAGCAAGAGGGGATTCCGACTCTCGGCCTCTGTCTCTTCTGCCTGAAATATCAGCTTCATTTTGTTTCCCACGGTAGTTAACGTAACTTTCAGTTGATAAAATCTGTCGTTCAGAGTAAGGGACCAAATCAACAGGACGTTGTTGGTTAAGGTAAACTGTATAATCGCCATGGGAAGCAAGGAGAATGTGACGTTTTGGGCATTAACCCTTCATCGGAGCAAAGAGGGTTCACGTTGTCTG